>CM022298.1:486238102-486726704 GCA_011799875.1 Thinopyrum elongatum | reverse complement strand
TTCCCCTTTTCCCCTGCCGTCCTCCATCGCCGTGGCCGCGCCAGGGCCCTGCGCTCGTCGCGTCCACGCCCGTGGCCGCGCGCTACGCACGAGCTCGCGCGCCCCGCATCACAGTCCCCACGCGCCCTTGCACGCCGCCGTGCGTCCTCTCCGCCGTGACCCACGCACCCCCTCGCCGCACTTGCCGAACCGCCGCGCTGCGCATGCTGCTGTTGCGCCCGCGCAGCCAGACCGCGCGCTGCTCAGCCCCCTGTGCACTCCCGTCGTCCAGCCGTTGTCTCCAACCGCCGCAGCCGACCACCCTCGCCCAAGCCGCCTGCAGCTCGCCGCTGCCCGCGTCGCTGGCCGCCTCTGCTCCTCGCCGCGGCGCCCTTCCGCAGCCCCGCCTTGCTGCCGCTCGCCTCGCCCTGCTCCCAGTCGCGCCGCTCGCCGCCGCTGCCGGCCCGGGTCCCGTTCGCGCGCCCATGGCTGCCTCTGCCCGCAGCCTCGCCGTGCCTCTGTTGCCCCTGTGCGGGTGCACGGGCACCGCATCCGTAGCCCCGTCTGGCCCAGCGCCCGTGTGGCTCGGTTGAGCCACTGGCCAATGGGCCCCACACCCCGGTTAAAAATAATAATAAATAAATAAATAATAATAATAATAATATATATATAATTAATTAATTAGTAAATTAATTAATTAACTATGCTTAATTTGCTTAATTAACTAGGTTAGTTAAGTTAAACCTGATTAGTTAGTCTTAGTAATGACAGTGGGGCCCACGTGTCAGTTTGACCAGTCAACGGTCAGAGTTGACCGCTGACATCATGCTGACGTCATGATGACGCAATAAACATTTTTGAATTAAATTAAATCTGTTATTTCCAGAAATTGATTAAATCCTTATAAATTAATATAAAATAAACCGTAGCTTGGATCAAAAAACTTTGTACATGAAAGTTGCTCAGAACGACGAGACGAATCCGACTACGCAGTCCGTTCGTCCGCCACACGTCCCTAGCATAGCGAACATGCAACCGTCCCCCTCTGTTTCCTCTGTCTGAAAATGCCGAACTTCGAGAAAACATTCCCGGATGGATTCCCCCTTCCTCGGTGACGTGCAACCATACGTTAGGTCACCCCTAGCACCGCGTATTTGCCATGCTGCGCTTTGTGATGCTTTGATTGCTCTGTTATTTATTGTGCTTCCCCTCCATTACTTCTTTCCGGTGGATTCCGGTACCGACGTAGTCCCCGAGACCGACGCAGCTCCGGAGGCCGAAGACACCATTGACAACCTTGCCCTTGCCGCCGAGCAACCAGGCAAGCCCCCCCTTTGATCATCCCGATATCGCTCATTCTATTTTCTCATGCTTGCATTAGAATTGCTGCTGCTACTGCTTTACCTATTCTGATGCATAGCCTGTTTATTGTAACCTGCTATTGATACCTTACCTGCTTATCCTAAACTACTTAGCATAGGCTGGGTAGAGACCTATCAGTGACCCCACTTATCCCGACTGCCCCCCTGGATTATCCGAAGACCCGATCAACGGGATTGAAGACCAGACCCCGGCACCGCACATCACCCCCCTTAGTTGTAACGACACTGCAGCGTTATTATCGAGTGCCGAGGGTGAAACCTCTTGTAGCACTTCTGATGTTAACTCTGTAGAGTAGCTATTCGATCGTGGTCATCGAGGGTGATTCCTCCTTCACCGCTTTCGATAACGACGCCGTCGTACAACACCTCAAGTGTGAACCCAGCGAGGGTGATTCCTCCGAGTTCACCTTGACGGATACATCGAGTAGGAATCCAACGAGGGTGATACCTCGGATTCCCTTGATGTTATGGACACACGGATACTTGGACTGTACTATTGTTACTTGGAAAGGCGGGTCGACCCTGAGGGGTTCCCGCGTGTGTTGTGGAGACGGGTTGACCTGGATGGTGCCCGAGTGATGAATACGAGGCGCAGCCGGGCATTCTTAGCCCTTGCAGCAAGTCCTCGAGACGGGGCGATGGGGTCACATCGATCGTGAGTCTCTGCTCGTTACCACAAGCCCCTAGTCTGCCAACGATTTGGATATTTGATCCGAGCAGGCCTCTGGCCTGATAGCACTAACCATCACGTGGGAAGAGTTATGGGCACTCTGCATCGTATGCATCAGCCGAAAGCTCTGACAGACGTCCAGTTCAGCCTCGTGGCCGGGCCGGGCCAGTGCCATCCAAGACTGAGGTGGTGCTCGTCCCGACCCTGCGCACACCGACCCGGAGTGCACAGGGCGATGGCCCAAGACCCCTGAGCGCTTAGGATATAGATCGGCGGGGACCTCTCTGCTGAGCTCTAGGTAGGGCTGCGGTGTATCGTTTGGCCGAGGCCGGGCATGACCCATGAAAGTGTGTCCGGCCGGAGTTAATCGAGCGTGTTGAGTAAGTTGGTGCACCCCTGCAGGGAAGAACACATCTATCGATAGCCGGTCCTATGGTAAAGGACACTCGGAGTTGTATCCCAATCGACATAACTTGACCGTGAGATGATACCTGGATATATGGCTCTGGGATTGTTTCTCGCAGGGAGTCGAGAAGGGATCTCAGGACGAGGTTGATGACTGTATGGTTCTGGGATTGCTTTCTCGCAGGGAGTCGAGAAAGGATCTCTGGGTGAGGTTGAGACTTAATAATACTACTACATTATACTGTGCTGATCTACTCTCTTCTATTGCTGCAAGACCGCTGAAGATGCTAGTCTTCGATAGGACTAGGCTTTCCTCTCTATTCTGGCATTTCTGCAGCCCAGTCCACATATAAAGCCACTCTTTGATAATGTTGCATATGTAGTGTAGATCCTTGCTTGCTGAGTACTTCGGATGAGTACTCACGGTTGCTTTGCTTTCTTTTTCCCCATATACCCCTTTTGATGCAACCAGATGACGGAGCCCCTGAGACAGCTGCCCCGCCGACGATCGCTACTGCTACCCCGAGGATGGATACTACTACGAGTTGGCCGACGACCAGGAGTAGGATCGGAGGGTCCCAGGCAGGAGGCCTGCGCCTTTCGATCGTAGTGTTTTATTTTGCCCCGCCTTTCTAAAGGCCTTTCTGTTTCTCTTTTAATATCTGTACTCAGATATCTGATGCTTTCGCTGACGCTTGTATGCGAGCTTATGTATTCGAGCCCTCGAGGCCCCTGACTTGTAATATAAAGCTTGTATGACTTTATTTATGTTTTTAGAGTTGTGTAGTGATATCTTCCCGTGAGTCCTTAGGCTTGATCGTGTGCATTTGCGTGTATGATTAGTGCACGATTGAGCCGGGGGCGTCACAAGCCCGTACCATGCTTTGTTCGGGCGACCGGCTTACGCCAAGTTTATGGCGCGGCCGTGTTATGTTTATTTGCAGCTTAAGATGCCGGGTCATAAGGGCACCATCACGGTGCATGGTAATAGGAAGATTGCTTTGGACTATGAAGAAGGGGATGTTGCGTATGCTGAGTCGGCCTGTGCCACTAAGGAGTTGAAGTTTTATAAAGACAATGTTGACCCAGCAGATATGACGCCTTTAAAGAAGCCAACTACAGAAAACGACCCCCTGTTGAAGTTTAAATCGGCAGATGACACTAAGATGGTTGATTTTGTTCCTGGCGACTCGTCCAAGCAGTTCAGCATTAATGCTAAAATGGATCCAAAATAGGAAAACGCGCTCATCGAGTTCATCCGTGAGAATCGGGACATCTTTGCATGGAAGCCTTCTGACATGCCAGGTGTATCGAGGGAACTCGCTGAGCACACTCTTAATGTGGATCCCAAGTTTAAACCGGTCAGGCAGTTTCTGCGTCATTTTAATGAAGAGAGGCGTAAGGTCATTGGTGAGGAAGTGGCCCGGCTCTTGGCAGCTGGGTTCATTGTTGAAGTTTTTCATCCTGAGTGGTTAGCTAACCCGGTGTTGGTACTTAAGAAAAATGGTACTTGGCGCATGTGCGTGGATTATACAGACCTTAATAAGGCCTGTCCAGCTGATCCTTTTGCTCTCCCTCGTATTGATCAAATTATTGATGCTACGGCGGGTTGTGAGCACTTGAGTTTCTTGGATGCTTATTCTGGGTATCATCAGATCAAAATGGCAGTTAAGGACCAGGAGAAGACAGCTTTCATCACTCCTTTTGGAGCATTCTGTTATGTATCTATGCCTTTTGGGCTCAAGAGTGCCCAGGCAACTTACCAGCGGTGTGTGCAGAATTGCCTTCATGATCAGATTGGGCGCAATGTTCACGCTTATGTGGACGATATTGTGGTGAAATCAAGGAAGAAGGAGACCTTGATAAATGATTTGAAAGAAACTTTTGATAATCTCCGGGTCTACAAGATGATGCTTAACCCGGCCAAGTGTGTCTTTGGCGTACCAGCAGGCAAACTCTTGGGTTTTCTGGTTTCTGAAAGAGGCATTGAGGCTAACCCGGAAAAGATCAAGGCTATTACTTCCTTGGCTAAACCCGCGTGTATCAATGATGTTCAGCGTCTGGCGGGTCGTATCGCGGCATTGAACCGGTTCATAAGCCGGTTGGGAGAAAAGGCTATCCCTTTATACCAGATGATGAAGAAAACAGATTGCTTTGTCTGGAGTGATGCTGCTGATCAAGCATTTGAAGCCTTGAAGAAACAGTTGGCTGAATCGCCGGTTCTTGCTGCTCCCATTGATAAAGAGCCCTTATTGTTGTATGTGGCTGCCAATAGCCAGGCTGTCAGTGTGGCAATTGTGGTGGAAAGGAAGGAATCAGGCAAGGAGTATCCGGTTCAAAGGCCGGTTTATTATGTCAGTGAGGTACTCATTGAATCTAAGCAGAGATATCCACATTGGCAGAAATTGGTTTACGGTGTGTTCATGGCCAGTCGCAAGTTGAAGCAATATTTCCTTGGTCATCCCGTCACTGTGGTTAGTTCTGCTCCCTTAGGGGATATTATTCAAAACAGAGAAGCCACAGGTCGGATAGCTAAGTGGGCCATTGAGCTTGGGCCCCATGGCTTGAAGTATGTGCCTCGGACGGCTATAAAATCTCAAGCACGGGTGGACTTCATCAATGATTGGACAGAGCTGCAGATGTCTGAGGATAAGTCAGACAATACATATTGGACTATTCATTTTGATGGGTCCAGGCAGTTGGAAGGCTCGGGGGCTGGAGTTATATTGACTTCCCCACGAGGTGATAAATTTTGTTATGTTTTAAGGTTGATGTTCCCTTGTACTAACAATGCAGCTGAGTATGAAGCTTTGCTCCATGGTCATCGGATGGCTAAAGAGATGAATCTAAGCCGGGTAAGGTGCTTTGGCGACTCAGATTTGGTGGCTCAGCAAGTGTCAGGAACTTGGGATTCAAAAGATCCACTCATGGCGGCTTATCGCCGAGAGGTTGATGCCATTGCTGGTTGTTTCAAAGGATATCAGGTGGAGCATGTTGATCGAAGGAAAAATGAAGCTGCTGATGCGTTAAGCCGGCTGGGGTCTCAGCGTAAGCCGGTGCCCCCTAATGTTTTCCTTGATGTTTTGCATAACCCATCAGTAAAGTTGCCTGCAGAGGAGGACTTGGCAGTTCCTGACCCGGAGGCACAGTTGGTGGCGGCTCTTCATATTATCCCTGATTGGACTGTTCCATATTTGGTTTATATGACCCGGGACGAGTTACCTGAGGATGAAACTTTGGCCAGGCAAATAACCCGGAGGTCTAAGTCAATGACTATTGTCAATGGTGAGCTTCACAGATGCAGTGTTACAGGGGTGTTTCAACGATGCATTTCTCCTGAGGAGGGCCGTGAAATTTTAAGGGAGATCCATGAAGGAGATTGCGGTCATCATGCCGGCTCTAAATCTCTTGTTGCTAAGGCTTTTCGTCATGGGTTTTATTGGCTGACGGCTCATGCTGATGCAGAAGATCTGGTCAGTAAGTGTGATGGTTGTCAGAAATTTTCAAGACGAGCTCATGTGCCGGCTCAAGAATTGAGGATGATTCCAATTACTTGGTTGTTTGCAGTCTGGGGGCTGGATATGATTGGGCCTTTCAAAAGGTCTAAGGATAAAAAGACTCGTCTCTTGGTAGCAGTTGACAAGTTTACAAAGTGGGTTGAGGCTGAACCGGTCAGCAAATGTAATGCAGCCATGGCGGTTCAATTCATCAAAAAGGTGATCTTTCGTTTTGGATATCCTCATAGTATCATTACTGATAATGGTACTAATCTGTATAAGGGGGCAATGAAAGAATTCTGTCAACAAGAGCATATCCGGCTTGATGTGTCATCAGTGGCTCACCCCCAGTCTAATGGCCAAGCGGAATGAGCTAATCAAGAAATCTTGAGAGGTATTAAGCCCCGGCTTATGGTCCCTTTGCAGAGGACACCGGGTTATTGGGTGGAGCAGTTGCCCTCAGTGCTTTGGAGTATCAATACCACCCCCAACAGATCTACGGGTTACACGCCTTTCTTCATGGTTTACGGAGCTGAGGCGGTTCTCCCTAGTGACATACGTCACGATTCGCCTCGTGTGGCGGCTTATGTTGAAGCTGATAATGAGAAAGCACGTCAGGATGCTATTGACCTGTTGGATGAAGACCGTGACCTTGCGGCGGCTCGTTCGGCGATTTACCAGCAAGATCTGCGTCGTTATCACAGCCGCCGGGTTAAGACCAGGACCTTTCAAGAAGGAGATTTGGTGCTCCGGCTCATCCAGGATCAAACTGGCATGCATAAGTTATCCCCACCTTGGGAAGGGCCTTTTGTGGTCAGCAAAAATCTGAACAACGGGTCATACTACCTTATCGATGTTTGAGACCACAAGGACTCACGCACGTCGGAGGAGGAGACCCACCGGCCATGGAATATTGCTTATCTTCGGCCTTATTACACCTGAGCCACCGGCTCTTCAGATGTACATAGTTTTGTCATTATATATATTATGATTAGTATAATAAAGCCGGCATCCCTGATGATTCGGGGTCTCTGTCGTTTCATTTCTGAGAATCTGAGCCTTTATTTACTTCATAAGGTCACTTGGGGGCTTCCTGCTCATTGAGCATAGCTATGACCCTTTTGATCCGGCTTGTACGCCTTGATTGCAAAAACTTGGGGGCTGCTATTGATCCGGCTTGTACGCCTGGATCACAATATTACTTGGGGGCTTTTTGTTAAATGAACAAAAGCCTTGTTGTCCCTCGTAATAGGCTTGGACGCCAGGTGTATTCACCAAAAATCCGGGTTATCCTGCCTTTGTAAAGCCTGCCACTCCAGCCAGGTAATCTTGGAATGACTCGCCATACGCTTGACAGTTAATCTTTTAAAGACCCTGAACTTGTCAAAGTTAAAGCGGCGATTTGGTCATGTGAGGCCCGGCTTACAGGTTTGAATTAAGGAATAACTCAGTGGCTGTGCAGCCCTTGAATAGCACTTGATGTTGAGGCTTGGCAGCCTTTGAATGCCTTGATCTTATGTTTTCTTTTGTCTTTGAATCTTTTTGGTGGTTTATATTTGTGCCATATTGATATATGGTTGAAGTTTGATTCAGGCCATGATGCGTGGATCTTTGTTTCATAACATCCGGTGTTTTGTTAACCCGGCCTGGCTTTGGACGTTAAGTCGCCAGTATATGATGATCATATGTTTGGAGTCCTGCACTATCAAATTTGGGGGATAATACCCTTTGCTGCCTAAGGCGTTGTAAGCCGGAGGCATGAATAAATTACACATAGCGTTGCGCTCTGTGTTGGGACTGTTGCCCTTATTGCATATGGCCTGGTAAGCCGGCAATACACATAAGTATCACAGGTATGATATTTATTTTGTCATGATTATATGAGGTTTTGATAAACCGGCCTGGTTATGGACGTCAGTCACCAGTAGTTTGTTATAAGGGACTTTTTGACCCGCCTTGGGGTAAACCGCCAAGGTACTTGTGCTCTGTTTGTATGCAGGGTTTATGACAATATGCTTAGGCAAAATTGATAATGAATATGAGCATTAACATCGGATCATCAAAGAAGATCAAAACAGCTCATCAAGTGTTATGCAGATCAAACATGCGCGATGGCATGACAGATAATTGTTTAAAGCTAGCCTATTACAAGGCAGCAGACGGCCCAAAAGAATTACGTGTTTTTTGGCAAAGTATCTCAGCTAGCAGATGCTAAGCCGGCCTGCGGCTCACTGGTCTTGGCCTTGGCGAGTTGAAGGTTGTGGGTCATCCAGCGCCGGTTCATCCTCCTCCTCTTCACCCATTGGCTGGAAGTCAGAGGTTGCCCAGTTGATCCCAGTCAAAGCTCGGAATACAGCTTCATCACTAATAAGTGTTCACGGGTCGATGTCAGGAGCAAAAGTGTGCTTACGGATTGAAGGAGTAAGATCCTGTGAATCATGGATCGGCGCCTTGACCTTTTTATTATCAGCATCGTAAACCGGCTGATAATGTGACAGATTGGTATCTTCAGCCAGCTTACTAGCTAGAGGCCGCATTTCCCTTGCTATTGAAGCAAAGTCCTCTGCGCTGAAGGGAGACCCGTCCTCTTTCACGCTGGGGCAGCCGTTAGCCAAATCTGCCGGTTCAAGATCTGCTTGCCATGCTTTGGCCCGGGTTAGCGCGGTGAGAGCACCGGCTCTGGCAGCTGATTTCTTAAGTTCATCGATCCGCAGGGGCAGCACAGATAGCTTCTCCAAGGTGTCCTTGATAAGGGTTGGCGGTTGTTTCTTATGAGCAGCTGCGCAGATGGCTCGTTGCGCGCCACTATACAATTGCTCTATAAGGGTGTAGGCAGCTTTCAAATTCTTGCGCATATCTAAGCCAAGGTGAGCAGTTCTGGAGCCTGCATCATAAAGAAAATCTATAAGCCGGATGCATAGTGATTACAATGCATTGGAAGCAAAAATTGAGATGACGTTACTTACCGAAGATGGCAGCAGTCATGGCGTTGATTTGATGTTTTAAACCGGCGAGCTCTTCAGCCACCGGCCTAAGAGCTGCTTCGGCATCTTCTGCCCTTTTCAACAGAGCTGATTTATCTATTTCCCAGCCTGCCTGGTCAGCTTTGAAGTCTTTCTTCAGTTTTTCTATCTCTGCCAAGGCGGTGGTCAATTCTGTTTTAGCCTTGGGAGGTTTCAGATTGCTGAGACTTGATGTTTTCTTGAAGATCAGCAACTTAGGAGTCTTTGACAGTGAGTTCAGCCTGCAGGATATAAATAACAACCGGGTTAAAGTCATCTTATTCAAAAGTCCCAAGCACAATACAAGTATTTTACTTGGCACTTGGGGCTAATGCACCTTGCTCTTTTTTCAAGACAAGCTTATAATAACCTGATTGCTATATGATGACTATAGCCGGTTCATGGGGGCTATATGTTTAAATTTTCTAGACACATATGATAATGAGACCCGGCGTATCTTGGCAGATTAAGCCGGCTCTTGAGGGCTACAGATGCGAAATTAACTCATTCGCATTCAAAGTCCCGGCTCATCTTGGCAGATTAAGCCGGCCCTTGGGGGATACATGTGCAAAGTTGAAATACTACTATTGGAAGTCCCGGTTTATCTTGAAAGTATAAAGCGGCCCTTGAGGGGCTACTGGATTTGATCTACAGAGCTATGATAAGTCTACAGCACATTCTATTTTATCATGTCCAGTAAACTTGGCGGCTAATGGAAGTGTATTTATATGAAGAGAGCTTATGATGTTTACCTCAAAGCGCTCCTCAATCAAATTTACTAAGCCGGCTTCAAAATCTCGGCTTGTGTACAGGCGGTTCAAGTACCCAGAGTGGATCTCTTGGGCGTTGAAGTGGGCATATCTCTCCAGATTGGCTGACCATTTTCCTTTATCAGCAACAGAAATTTCTTCTTTAGCGCTGTGCTTTGACAAGACAATGGGTTGGCCTGGCTCTGTATAACCATGCCCAGTAATGACAACGTCATCTGTCTTTTCTTCAGCCGACTTGATAGGGCTTGGCGGCTTAAAGGGGCTTGGTGGATTAGTGGCAGCTTGATCAACATCCATCTGGTTCATGTCAACATTGTGATCGACCAGTGGCGGTTCATCGACTGTGGCTTCAGGGGCTTGGTGGGAAGTCTCTGCTGATTGCTGCTCCGGCTCAGAAGGGTTCTTAGGATTTTTTGTCACCTTCATCTTCTTGCTGGGCTTGGCCATAGCTCTTGTGAATGAAACACAAGATGAGGTTAATACAGCAATTGAGTATATAATTGAAAGCAAAGGCTTGACAGTCTTACCCAGGCACCGGTTTAAAGGCCAGGACATGAGTCCCCGTTGAGTCGCCAGAGGAAGAATGAGACGTCCCCTGATAATTTGAATCGGAAGGATTAAGATGTGTCGAAAAAGACCGGCCCTGGGATAAGTTAAGTCGGAGTTTGTTGAAACCTCTGGACGACGCTTGCGAGGAACTGGGGTGTTCGGTAAGCCAGAGGAAAGGATCCCGCTTCCACTGTTTCGGGTTATGCGGCGAGCTTCATGTTGCTGCTTCTTCAAAATAAAGTTGGGATCCAAATAAGCTAAAGGATGAGAAAACCTTACTTTTTGGCTTGCTTGGCGAGTTTTCTGTTTTGGCACAGATTCTGAGCCAGAGGAAAGAACAATTACCTCTTCATCACCCGCACGGCTAGCTTCGGCTTCCTCCTGATAACAATTATTGTCAATAAGATGTACAAAAAATGAGCCAAGAAAGTCAAATTCTACCTCCGACTCATCATCATCACCGTCGTCATCCAAGTTTAACTCGGAGGGATTGGTGGTCTTCTTCTTGGCAGGCCTTTTTGTGGCCTTGGTCTTGGTACGGGTCGGCTTGGCCGGCTTATCTTGCGGCTTCTTCTTCCAAAACGGAGAATCGGCCTGTGGAGGTCAAATGATCATAAGTGGATAGTGTTAATGAAAACATGATTTAAACTGAAGCATGATGTGCAACACTTACAGCAGGCGGCTGGTTGAAAGTGCAATAAGGACTAAGTCCGGTTTTACTGCATTCTGCCCAAGGTTCGTTCAATAAAGCCTTGGTTGCTTCAGTGATTTCGACATCAGACAGTTGGATTTCACAGTGGCGTTGGGGATCCTTCAAGCTGCCGGTGTACTCGCACATTAAACCGGGGCGGCGACTTAATGGTAGGATCCTCCAAGAGACCCAGCACCGAACAAGGTCAATGCCGGTCAAGCCGTTAGCCATGAAGGCTCTGAGCTTTGAAAAAGTGGATGCGTACTTGGCCCGTTCCTTTGTGCTGAGCCGCGGTGGGAGTGGATGTGTGTTGCTAAGCCGGTGGTCACGATAACCCGGCAAAGGATTCTCGCCTGCTGGAGAGGTGTCTTGGCAATAGAACCAAATCTGGTTCCAGTCCTTGGGATGACTGGGCGGCTTGGCGTAGGGGAAGCTGGCTTCTTTCCTCTTCTGAATGGAAACTCCACCGACTTCCAAACTGGGCCCGTCAGTAAACTCTGTCTGACGGTTTAAGTAATAAAACTCTCTGAACAGTTCAACGGTTGGTTCTTCTTGAAGGTAAGCTTCACAGAAGACTTGGAAGTTGCAAATATTGGAGATGGAGTTTGGCCCAATATCTTGAGGATGAAGTTGGAAAAAGTGCAGTATGTCCCGGAAGAATTTTGAGCCGGGCGGGCTAAACCCCCGGATCATATGATCAGTGAAAACAATTATTTCTCCTTCCTTGGGCTCAGGAGGATTTTTGAGGCCTGGGACTCTCCAGTGGATGTCATCCTTCTTGGCTAGGGTGCCAGTTGCAACGAAATTGTTCAGATCTTCCTCGGTGACCCGGGATGGTACCCAGTTGCATGCAGTGAATGTCTTAGTCATTGTTGATGATCTGGAAAGAAAATTTTGCCGGTTTTAGATTATGATGTTAAGTCGACCGTTGGTTCAAGGGTAATAGTGATAAAGCATGCAGTGTGTTAAGCCGGAGAATAGCATTGGAATTATGAAGGCAACTATTGGCGGCTTAAGAGGGGACTAATGGTACCTAGCGGGTTACGGTTTATAAGTTAAGCCGCCCCCACAGCTATCGATTTTCAGATCTGTGAGTGGAAAAATTGCTAAGTGTTGGACAAACAACTTTCACAGATCGATGCTACAATTTTGGATCTACGGCAGTTCAAATAATGACGGAAATTTCTAAACCTAAGTTGCGGCAGCAGAGCAGTTCATGTGCTTAGATGGGATCTCTCACGGAGAGGAGGTATTCAAATGTCAAAAATGAGTACTACAACAGACGCCGCGTAAGATGTGCAGTAAAACTTGGATCAAAGCTACCAGAAACAATGAAGAACAGAGAGGAGCGGAGATGAACTCCGACGAACTCGCACAAACCCTAATGAGATCTACGGTGAGAGAAGAAAAAAGCTTACCGGGGCTGTTGAAACAGCGGACGCGCGCGAACGAGCTCTGGTCCGTTCAGGATGATGCAGCGGCCACAGATGAGGAAGTGACGAAGGTCGACGGCGGCGGCGGAGCTCGGGCGCTGGAAGCGTCGTGAGGAAGAGGATGAAGACGAGGAGGAAAGGGGGGAAAGTGAAAGGGACCCCTGGCCCTATTTATAAGGCAGAAAGGATAAGTGGCATGCGCGGGAATCGAGGAGACCAAAAAATGGATATGTGACAGCACAGACGCCTCGATTTTCGAGATTCATTAAAGTGACGACATATTAAGATTTGGGCCTCGTGTGATATTAATGTAAGATGACATCACGGCGGGTTACCACAATTTTAGGAGATGATGTCACGACGGGTTATAAGATCCCGTGAGAACATGTGAGGAAGGATTTTTTTTCTAAGTGTTAAAGATTGATATGAACAAGTTCACATCAACCTGGGGCCTAATGTTGGGGATATAACTATTGGGTATGACCCGCCCAGGAGGGGCCGGGTTATGCCACTGGCGGTTCATAATGAAGAGGCCCAAGAAGATGTTGAAGATGGCGGTTCACGAAGCAAGCTTACTGAAGGCCCAAGACCCGGAGGAGACTTGAGGCACGCGGGCGTAAACCACCATATGTTTAACTTGTACATTAAGGAAAGTGTAGTACTGTCACCGAGCCGGACACGTTGTGTATAAGCCGGCCGGGACTCTGTGTATAAGCCGGCCGGGCATCAACCTGTGTATATAAAAGGGTGACCCAGCGGCGGGTTAGGGCAAGAAAACAAGAAGTCGAGAACTAGGTCAAGCGTATTCGCTCCCTGGTAATCGAAACCCAAGCAATACAACCTAAAGCAGGAGTAGGCCTTTACCTCATTGTGAGGGGCCGAACCTGGGTAAACTCTGTGTCCCTTGTCCCGTTTTAACCCCTTCAAGCTAACCTCGTAGCGATGGCTCCACACCTAAGTCCTTCCACTAGGACATCTGCCGTGACAATTCCACGACACCAGGTGTATTTTCTGTTTTGCAAGTGGATCTCTTTGAGCTCACATAGATTAAGTGCGTTCCTGAAGCGAACGATACGGCTCCGATCGACATTTGTTTTATTCTTGTCTTGCGCACGGTAGATTTGATTAAAATCGCCGGCGACCAACCAATTTGCACCTGGGGGGGGGGGGCTTCTCATTGATCAACTCTTGGAAGAAGGCATCTGGTAGAACCAGCAGCCCTACCGGACCTTGGGCGGAGATTGTAGGGGAACGAGGTGGAAGGATGATGGCGAGTTCGCGGCGGCCGGCGGCTGGGCGCCGTCCTTGCGGGATTGAGGGAGCGGTGGCTGAAGGGTGCGGCTAGGGTTCCGGCTCCTCTGGGAGCCGGGCAATAGAGATTATGTCTATATTGCTTCCTTCCGAAATTACTGTTTACATCGATTTATATAATCTCCTGGATGCCTAAGATAACTTGGAGACTAAGACAACTAAGATAACTTTGGGTTAAGCCCATAACTAAGCCTGCCCATTGGGCCTCCTCCTCTGGTACGTGGTGCCGGTCATAACATCTCTCCCCGCCTGCGCAAACAGCTCGTCCTCGAGCTGGAAGTCTGGATAGTGTTGACTGAACTCGTCGCGCTGCTCCCAAGTCGCGTCCTCCTCCGGAAGGTCTTCCCACTGGATAAGCAAGTGCCACACGCCGCGACGAAGTTGGGCTCGCAACACCTTTGCTGGCCCGGGAAGGAGTCGCCCGTCGGAGGTCGGAGGTAGCGCCGGCGTGGCCGCCGGTAGCTCCCCGCGGTAGGGCTTCAGCAGCCCCACATGGAAGACGTCGTGGATGCGAGCACCGTCTGGAAGCTGCAGGCGGTAGGCCACCTTCCCGATGCGCTCCAGCACGGAAAATGGCCCAGCGTAGCGCGGACCCAGCTTGCGCCTCGCGCGCGGGTCAAGGGACTGCGTAGAGCGGTGAAGAAGACGCAGCCACACCCAGTCACCCACCGCGAACTCCGCCTCGCGGTGGTGGCCATCGTAGTAGTGCTTGGCCAACTGCTGGGCCTGGATGAGGCGCTGGCGCACCTCGGCAAGCATCTCGTCGCGGCTGCGAAGAAGGTCGCCCGCCGCCTCTGTCCGAGCCGTCTCCGGGTCAACCGGCAGGATGGGCGGGGGCGGCCGGCCGTAAACCACCTCAAACGGCGTGGCGAGCAGGGCGGAGTGATAGGAGGTGTTGTAGCAGTACTCCGCCCACGCGAGCCAGTCCACCCAAGCACGAGGACGATCACCTGTAACACAACGCAAATACATGGCAATCACCTTGTTGACGACCTCAGATTGGCCGTCCGTCTGAGGATGGAAAGCCGTGCTCAGGCGGAGCTTCACGCCCGCCATCCTGAAGAGATCGCGCCAGACGTGTCCCGTGAACACCGGGTCCCGGTCGCTGACGATCGAAGAGGGAAACCCGTGGAGACGAACGATGCCGTCAAAGAAGGCACGGGCCACGGATGCGGCGGTGTAAGGATGGCCGAGTGCGATGAAGTGGGCGTACTTGGAGAAACGGTCGACCACCGTGAGGATGACGGACTTGCCGCCCACCTTGGGGAGGCCCTCGATGAAGTCCATGGAGATATCGGCCCAGACCTGAGAGGGCACCTCCAAGGGCTGGAGCAGCCCCGCCGGTCGCAGCGTCTCCGTCTTGTTCCGCTGGCACATCACACAAGACCGGACCCAGTCCCGCACTAGGGCCCGATCGCCGGGGATGTAGAAGTCGGCGCGAAGACGGTGGAGGGTCTTCTGTACACCCTCGTGGCCCGCCGAGTGGGCCAGCAGCAGAACCTGGTGACGGAGGTCGCCGTGATCCGGCACGAAGAGGAGTCGCCCACGCAGGAGCAGGCCATCCGCCACACGCCACGGCTCCGCCAAATCGCCGGAATCAAGACGCTGCCGAAGGAGCTGTGTGTCCGGCGCGTCCGCGGAGGCCCGGCGGATGTCGCCCCAGAGGGCGAAAGAGGGCCCGGAGCAGATGCAGAGGGCCGCCTCGTCGGAGTCGCCGGTGGCAGCGGCGTGGTCAGCGTCGCGGCGGGACAAAGCGTCGGCCACGGTGTTAAGGCGGCCTGGACGATACTCGATGGTGAAATCGAAGCCAAACAGCTTGCTGATCCACTGATGCTGCGGCACGGTAGACAGCCTCTGGTCCAATAAGAACTTGAGGCTGTAGTGATCCGTGCGAATCCGGAACGACCGACCCCAAAGATATGGCCGCCAGTGGCGCACGGCCTGCACCAAGCCAATGAGCTCCCTCTCATAGGCCGCCAGCTTATGATGGCGAGCGGCGAAGGGCCGGCTGAAGAAAGCGAGCGGCCCGTCGCCCTGATGAAGGACCGCGCCGAACCCAACGCCAGAGGCGTCGCAGTCCACCACGAACGGCATGTCGAAGTCGGGCATCTGAAGAACCGGACCCGTAGTGAGGGCCCGCTTGAGGCTCTCGAACGCCTCGGTCGCCTCTGCATCCCAGGCGAAGGCGTCGCGGCGCAACAAGCGCGTGAGCGGGGCCGCGATGAGGCCGAACTCCCGGATGAATTTCCGGTAGTACCCCGCAAGGCCCAGGAAGCCGCGGAGGGTGCGGGGTGAGTCCGGCGTCGGCCAGGCCGCGACGGCCGCCACCTTGTCGGCGTCCATAGCAACACCCTCGGCCGAGATGACGTGGCCGAGGTAAGCGACTGAAGTCGTGCCGAACGAGCACTTCGAGCGCTTAAGGTGAAGATGATGCGCTCGAACCTCGTTGAAGACGATGGCGACGTGCTGAAGGTGCTCCGCCCACGAGGCGCTGAAAATAAGAATGTCATCGAAGAAAACGAGCACAAACCGACGCAAGTAGGGGCGGAGGACGTCGTTCATCAAGGCCTGAAAGGTCGCCGGGGCGTTGGTGAGACCAAAAGGCATCACCAAGAACTCGAAGTGGCCGTGATGAGTCCGAAACGCCGTCTTCGCGACATCGTCCGGGTGCATCCGCACCTGGTGGTAGCCCGAACGGAGGTCGAGCTTGGTGAAGAAGCACGCCCCACGGAGCTCGTCCAAGAGCTCGTCGACGACCGGAATGGGAAATTTGTCCTTCAGCGTCTGGGCGTTAAGGGCGCGGTAGTCGATGCAGAAACGCCACGAGCCGTCCGACTTGCGGACGAGGAGGACGGGCGCCGAAAACGGTGACGTGGAGACCCGGATGATGCCCAGGGCTAGCATGAGCGCGCACTGCCGCTCCAGCTCATCCTTCTGCAGCTGGGGGTAGCGGTAGGGGCGCACCGCCACCGGGGCCGTGCCTGGCAGAAGATGGATGCGGTGATCATACACCCGGGCCGGCGGCAGACCCTGAGGCTCGTCGAAGAGGTCGCTGTGCTGCTGCAGGAGATGATCCAACAGAGGGTGCTCGGACTCGGCAGTAGTCGCGGCCAGCTGTGGCTGTGGCGCCGCAGGTGAGGCGCCTCCTGCGCCCTCCCACTGGATGCGGCGACCCTGGCGCCAGAAGGTCATCGTCAAGGCGTCGAAGTCCCATAGGATGGGACCCAGGGTCCGCAAGAAGTCGACGCCGAGGATGAAGTCGAAGCAGCCCAAGTCGATGCCGGCGCAGGAGATGGTGAAGTGCTCGTCGCCGATGGTAATGGGAACGTTTCGCGCAACCCCATGGCAGCGGAGGTGGTCACCGTTTGCGACGGTAACCTGGAGTTGCTCCCCGCCCGTCGGCTGAAGCGCCAAGCGGCGCATGGTCGACTCGGGCAGGAAGTTATGCGTGGAGCCTGTATCCAAGAGAGCCATGAGGCGCTCGCCGTGGATCGTCACCGGCAAGAGCATCGTCTTCTCCGCTCGTATACCCGCGAGGGCATGGAGGGAGACCACAAGAGCCGTCGCTGGAGCAGGTGCCGGCGCGTCCTCCGCAGCCACCGGCGCGGGCAAGTCGCCGAGCTCGGCGGCGGCGGAATCCTCGTCGACGTAGTCGGCCGCCTCCAAGTAGAAGAGCCGCGGGCAGACATGGCCCGGCACGTAGGGCTCATCGCAGTTAAAGCACAGTCCCTGACGACGGCGCTCGAGCTGCTCGGCCGGGGTGAGTCGGCGGAAGGGTCGCGTCGCGGCGGGGGCCGGAGCCGGTGCAGGGGCCGGAGGCGGACGCCCCGGCCCGGATGGCGGCGGAGGCGGTCGGGACTGGCGGACGCCCCGAGTCGGCGGTGCTGGCTGCACGGCCTGCGCGCGACGCTGGAAGGCGCGGGCGTAGTACATGGCCGTCTGGAGATCCTGAGGCCCGTGCAACTCCACGTCCACGCGGATATGATCCGGCAGACCGCCCACGAAGAGTTCGGCCCGCTGGCGAGCCGTCACCCCGGGCGCGTGGCACGCCAGGGCCTGGAAGCGGTCGGCGAAGTCCTGCACCGTGGAGGTGAAGGGTAGGCGGCCCAGCTCCGCGAGCCGACTACCGCGGACCGGTGGTCCGAAGCGTAGGAGGCAGAGCTCACGGAACCGGTCCCACGTGGGCATGCCGCCCTCGTCCTGCTCGAGGGCATAATACCACGTCTGCGCGGCGCCGCGGAGATGGTATGAGGCGAGCCACGTGCGGTCCGAGGCAAGCGTGCGCTGCCCCCGGAAGAACTGCTCACACTGATTGAGCCAGTTGAGGGGGTCCTCCGTACCGTCGTAGGTGGCGAAGTCAATTTTGGCGAAGCGCGGCGGTGTCGGAGTAGGGCCGCCGTGACCGTATGGCTCGGCGGTGCGGAGCAGCGAGGGTGACGGCACCGGGTCGGTGGCCACCGGGGGTCCCCCGTGGAAGGGCGGTCCGTCGCGGCTGGCGTAGGGGCCCGCGGAGCTCGAAGGTCCCTCGTACTGCGCCGTGGTCGCTGGCTGTTCCGACGCCATTGTGTAGACCGGCGGCGGAGCGGGCCCGGCCACCCAAGCCGGAAGAGGAGACGGCGATGATGGAAACCGAACCTGCTGGATCGGGAGACCGGCTGGCGTGGTGGACAGCGGCGCGGAGCTGCACTGGCCCGGCCCTGGCAGCTGCAGCGGCGGCTGGGAGTAGGCAGCCGATGCGGCCACGGCTACAGGCGCCTGGTTCGGCCAGGACCAAGGCTGCGTCGCGGCGGGGGCGGGCGGCAGCTGAAGGGCCCCGGCGGTCACAGGAGCCGGTAGAGCCGGCGGCTGCCATGGCCCATAGGGGCCCAGCGGCGACCCGGCGACGGGGACCGGCAGCGCCATGGCCAGGTACTGGCGCATCCCTTGAACGGTTGTGGCGAGGTCCCGCAGCGCGCCCGTGAGATCCTCCGGGCTGAACGCGCCAGCGCCCGGGGCGGCTGTGATGGACGGCGGGGCGGAAGTGGCGGGCGCGACCAGGAAGGCCTGCGGCCCCGGCGGCGCAGTGGAGAGGCCAATCAGCGGGGCGGCGGTGGTGATTGGGGTGGTGGAGGCGGGCGGGATGGTGGTGGCCGGTGGAGAAGATGACATGATCGTCTGGTCTCTGTATACCAAATTTGTAGAACCAGCAGCCCTACCGGACCTTGGGCGGAGATTGTAGGGGAACGAGGTGGAAGGATGATGGCGAGTTCGCGGCGGCCGGCGGCTGGGCGCCGTCCTTGCGGGATTGAGGGAGCGGTGGCTGAAGGGTGCGGCTAGGGTTCCGGCTCCTCTGGGAGCCGGGCAATAGAGATTATGTCTATATTGCTTCCTTCCGAAATTACTGTTTACATCGATTTATATAATCTCCTGGATGCCTAAGATAACTTGGAGACTAAGACAACTAAGATAACTTTGGGTTAAGCCCATAACTAAGCCTGCCCATTGGGCCTCCTCCTCTGGTACGTGGTGCCGGTCATAACAGCATCCTTGAGATTGCTTCTCGTCGGACCATAAACGGTGGTGAGCTTGAAGGTTGTGGCCGAGGAAACAATCGTGACTTTGCAGGAGAGGTAGAAGGCTCCAATGCACACATCCTTCACATCGACAACACTCTCGTCCCATAGCAGCAGGATGCCACCGCGAGTGCCTAGGGCTGGGCGCTGGGCAAAGTTCTTTAGTCTGTGGCCACCAAGGAACGAAGCGACGAACGGGTCGACGAGCTCCAGTTTGGTCTCTTGTAGACAGACTATGTGGCATGGAGTAGCAGTGATCGTTTCTCTGATAGTTGCTCGACGGTCTGGGCAATTTAAACCTCGTACATTCCAGTTGAGGATACTAAGATTTTGTTCTAACATGGATAACCTGAGTTACAACGGAGATGGAGCTGTATAGAGCACACAGGCATCCAGCGACTGGCACTAGCAGCTTAGGAAAACTAAGAGAAAGCTTAAATGCCTCGCCAAGGCAGCAGGGAGCAGTCATCAACATGGACGGCTGCAAACAGGCGTACACACACACATACGTAGAAGTTGTATCTATCATGGGAAGAGGAGGACATCTTCAGCGTGAGCCTGGAGGCTGCTCCATCATGCCGCCTCACTGGCCACATTCGCGCTTGTTCCCTGGAGCTCGGTTCCTGCCTGTCCACCGTGCTCGAGCAGTGCAGCTTCAACAGCATTCGCCAGGTCGCAGTCGAGGTTGAACAGAGCCCGGAGAGCTGACACCGTGATATCAGGCAACTGGCCTTGGAACATGGCCACAAACTTGTCTATGGCCTCCTCGGTGACTTGCTGCCCTTCGTCAATGACCCCCATGCGCTGGCACAACAGCTTCTCAGCCAGCTTTGCAATTGGCAGCTTCCTCTGCTTGGCCTGGAGACGCGGACTAGAGTGGGTGAGGTCGAAGCCCACCACTCCAGCCAGTGTCTTTCTTCTCTTCGTTGGCGGTCGTGGCCTTGGCGATGGTGATTTAGGCGCGGCGAGAGTGGTGGCTGGCAGGCGGCGAACAGAGGGGTGCAAATCTGCGGTTCTGGCGCCGGGACATGGACCGGGGTGTCCGGCTCCGGCTCAGTGACCGGGGTGGCCGGCGCAGGCTCGGAGCACACAGAGGGAGCACGGGTTGGTGTGGCAGCGACCTCATCATCTTGTGCCGCAGGGGAGGAGGCCGGGACGATCTCGATCACATCCAACCTGGCCTATTACAGATTTGCAGTGACACTTCTAGTCATAACTGTCAACTAGATGTACAGTTCAGTGTGCTGAAGAACTGGCCTAAGACGCTAAGAGCAGCAACCACCGTTCTTATACCAAGAGAAGAACTGGGGGCAAGCTAGTTCATCCAGAAACCCAATGCAGACTGGCCCAATCCCGAATCCCGCATCCCTACGCTGATTGCTCTCCGGAATTTCGCACGGGCATTTACACAAACACGCACGGGGGCCTTGATCTCAGCCCCGTACTCCCACACTGCGGCCTCTGCGATTCGGCACAGGCATTCTCGCGAACACCCAGCACGCAACGCAATGTGTATCCCAAGTTCCCGACCCGTCCGACTCGGAAGTAGCGGCACAGAGCAGTAGAGGTGCGGGTGCGAGGGGGGGGGGAGAGAAACGGGAGTCGCGGACCTCGAGGTTGTGGAGGAAGTAGTCACGGACGAGCGTGGCGAGGCCGCGGGCGCAGAGGTCCGCCACGACGGGCGCGAGGCGCGGGCCGACGGAGAGGTCGCCGGCGCCGACGGAGAGGTCGCCGGCGCCGCCGACGAGCTCGCCGGAGAGAGCGCAGAAGCGGGCCCACGAGTCGACGGCGCCGTCGGAGTCATCCAGCTGCATCGCCTGGCTGCCACGGCCGCAGCCGAGAGAGGAGCGCGCGGGGACCGGGGAACGGGAAGGAGGCGAAGCACGAAAGCTCCAAAGTCGAAAGTGAGGGGAATGGGGCGCGCCGGGCCGAAGCGGGAGAAGAGGAGTCACGACTCGGAGGTTGGCTTGGGTGGTTTTGTCGTGGCTTGGCTTCTCTTCTCCGTGTGTGCGGTCGGACCCGTGTCCATTCGATTCGAACAACAGTGCGAAGCTGGCTCGGGCTCGCGGTTACCGTGCCAACATGTCGCGCGATGGCACGAGCCGGACAAATCCATCAATCGACCATGAAATGCACCCGGTCAAACGGCAAAACCCTTCGAATTGAATGAAACATCAAAAGGTATGTAGGTAATTAGTTTTCAAATAAATGACCTTAAACACATAGACCCGAGTGTTTCTGTTTGAGTATATCTCTTACTTCCAGGAACACAATGGTTGAATCATCATGATGACGAACAAATCACACATCATGTGATGCATTTTTGTGCAACCGAGATGCCCCGCGCCCATGAAAAAGAAGAAGAAGAAATAGCAAGGAGAGAATCACTGGCGATGGATGAGTAGTATTGACTCCCTCCATTTGAGAGATTGTGGTAGTAGGAATGAGAGGAGAAATTGGGGGGGGGGGGGGGGGGGGTGCAACAATCATATATGTTTACCGACAAAGTGGAGAGGAAGGGTAGTAGAATGGTGAAGGGATGGCAGGATTGTGTTGAAAAGTGATGACGAAGGAGGATTATCGCCTCTCCCATAAACAAGATGAACGGTCAAACTCTAGTACCCTCCTTACTTGTGAAGAATGGCATGATACTCATATGTGCATGTATGAGTATAAGTATACGTGCACGTATGAGTGCACATGGGTTAGAGCCATACACGTATGAGTATCACGTCATTGTCTACTGTCCCACGACTCATTCTGTGTGGGAAGCAGATGGGAAGCAATGCAAGAAGTATGAGAATTACTGAAGCAGTGTGACGTTCTAAATACAGGGGAGAATGATTATTTGATGTGTTGGTAAAGTTCTCGGAGGAAGAACACATGTGGGTGCTTATGATCGTATGGAATAACTAGGACTCGTAATTATATACTTCATGATAAGTCAGATGCACCAGTCGAGGCTATGAGATAGTTCGTAGTTCCTACAAAGCTATATGTCATTGCTTATATGATCCAAAACAAGGAGGGCATGACTTGATAAAAGGGGAAGGGCCTCCCTGATGAGAGCATGTGGTCTCATTCATAGTGATGGGAAGTGACAAAGCCCAAAGACAAAATATGGATGCCGCCACTGGTCGGGTGGCTTGCGGTCTTGGTGGATGGCTCCATGAGGTAAAGCGATGAGGGTGTTGGAACAAGAGGTGACAACCACCGAGACAGTGCATGAGATTTCGGCCTTGCAAGATGCAACTATACACCCGGACACTCCGATGCTTTGGAAGCAGAACTACTAGTGCCGCGAGAAGGAACTCGGTTGCATTGAACCATACAACTTTCCCGGTGTTGATTCAATTTGACTGCTTACAAGTCCTTGTGAATGCTAAGGGAGAGGGGAGTCATGTCTTGGCCACCTAGCGAATGAAGTGAAGAAGATGTTGATTGGGCGGAGGGAGCTTGCTTTGACGTCCATTAGTCATGCCCAAAAAAGGGTTGTAGATTGCCTAGCCTATCTTTTAAGATCGGGGCACCCCACTCACATATGGTTGCAGGATGCCCTCGAGATCTCTACTATTAAAGGGGAGTTTGTATGTTCGCCTCACTCTCCCTTCGTTATGTATGATGCCGCTCCCGCCTTCGATTTTTTCCTGTTCCACTATGTCTGGTTCTTTCACCAATACCGTTCTCGAATTGGTTGTGTACCATCAATGCCCCTTCCCACAACTCCACTGCACATCCCCTCTCGCTGCTCTCTCTCCTCCAACTCCCTATCTAGGGATGTAGAATCTCCAACCCCATGCAACTCCGGCTACCGTGGCGCATGACGCCTACAACAAGCCAGAGAAGGGTGTGGAGGTGGTGGTGACGATCACGGAGGAGGGGGTGCAGATAAGATCAGGAGCATGAGCCTTGGGACGTGATGTGGAAGTGCGGAAGGAGATCGAGCATGAGAGTCGTCATAGCCTCATGACCATCTAAACCCCTTCCGTGCTCGACACCTGGTGTCATGCGAACCCAAAAACCCAACTCCTCCAAGCCCCTAACCTCAACGTTATGGAGCACCATCTCCTTGGATTTGCTGCGACCGTCGAAGGTGTGCGGGGAGCAATAAAGCATCAGGAGTTCTACCCTCGCCCGACCTCCTCCACACACCCGTCCACACTGTGCGCCTCTCCCTCGCACTCCATTTATTGGACCATCCCATTCAGGTTTCTATTTTGTAGCCATAATGTGTTCAGGGTTCAACATGGCATGGAAGTTGTCGATCGGTTCTATGCTATTTTGAAGAGAGATTACATAACTATCAATTGGTGGTGTGTCGTTATATGCATATACCTTCTTATATTGATGGTGCAAAAGGAAATGGTTAATAATTCTAAAGTTGTTGTGAACTTATGGACTAAGTGCATGTTGGATCAACTTCAACTTCTACGGGGGAATAGAGGGGCATGGATTAGTTGTATATGTTATCTGATCTCCTTTCCAGAACTTGGACATTTCCTTTGTGTTCACATGTGTTATCAAAACTAAATTTCTACCTAGA
The DNA here is from genome assembly GCA_011799875.1 of Thinopyrum elongatum. Lineage (NCBI taxonomy): Eukaryota > Viridiplantae > Streptophyta > Magnoliopsida > Poales > Poaceae > Thinopyrum > Thinopyrum elongatum. The sequence goes on along the minus strand of CM022298.1, from coordinate 486,702,920 downwards.
CCTGCACGAAAGGGATTAGAATTTTGCACTGTCGGACGTGCATTTCTGTGGAAAATCTAGAAAAATGAAACACTAGCCGATAAAATGCTTACCATCACGTCTTGTGCATTCTAATTAAATGGGGGTCTTAGTCCAATTCAAAGTATTTTGGCTCCTATGTTGTCTACCATATAGATAGATATGGCAGGTTATGGTGTATGTATTACCAAAGGTTGAGCGCAATCTACAAACATTACTTTCATGATGAATCAATTGCTTTAAATATTGGTGTATCATGGTCCTAAAACTATGGTGTATCATTATGACTTGCATGTACTGATTTTTAAATTGCCACCGAGTGTTATTCACCCAACCAGATTTAATATATAATTTATTCTTTAATCAGTGTAGGAGCCGCAACAAGAAATTTGTTAGGGGAGATTTCTAGTAGTGGAAAATGATGATGTGAGCTAGGTTGAGCATAGGGATGTCACAAACACTAAGTATGTCTTCTTTTTAATCTCAATCTGCTCTAGGTAAGTAGAGTATTAGCTAGCAAAGTTGTTGATACATGTGTGAATATATTTTGCACAATGGTGATCACTTTATCATGTTAAATCATTGAAGCGACGAATACCATCATAGAGCAGAGCCAGAGGACAACAAGAACTCACACTCACAAGTTTGTTGGGAAGTAAAAAAACATGCCAAATTAAGCTAAGAGCCGAGGCACGTGACGGTGAGGGAGGTTGTCTTGGGGTGGCATCAAGGTCATGGGAGTAACAAAAGAGGGAGTAACAAGTCTGCAAGGAAGAAATAGAATGATCGTTTAACTACCATCATTACATGTCTTTCTTTTCTTCCTTATCAATGCACATGTATCCTGCTAGAATCAGTATGCCCATGTTATTCAATAGCATTGGTTTTCTTAGATGTACATCACATTTGTCTTTCTTTACGTTTCTTGTAGACACAAGAGTGTTATCTCTTTTGCAATCAAAGATTGATCAAAGACAATCATGGTCATTGTAGTATGTGCATATTTCATTATTTGTAAATAAGAAAATGAATGTGAAACCATCTATAGGTAACAACCATTTCATTTGCAAATCAGATGTACAATAGGCCATCATCTCTGGAGGTGTGTGATGACCATTTCATAAATCTGCTAAATTTTAGAAGGGTTCCCCAATGAAAGGTAAGATGAGGGGTAGGGATGAAGAGAACAGATGTGGTGGAGAAGGAGGGGTGGGGAGAAACATGCCGCTTTGCCATCCTGTAGGAGAAGGTGGTTAACGAGACACGAGGAAAGAAGTGGGAGGGAGAACCGATATCTTGACGCTATATGAACTGAAATCACATGATGCCATGTTCGTTGCACATTTTTGAAACTAGAGCATTTTTTAACTAGAACATTGTTTAGTCAGTGTGGTTATATCCTGACAATGACAAATACATTTTTTGATCTCATCATTTTGTGGCTAAATGAATGAACTGGTTGCATTAAAATGCTAAAAAAAATCTCTCTCATGATTAGGGAGGCGACTGCAAAGGTTTCTCGTGTGTGTGCTGCCACCGACCTCGCCGCCGGTTCCCCTTGCCTCTAGATGCCTATGGGTGTCGAGGAGGTGGGCGGTGATATGTCTCCAACGTATCTATAATTTTTTATTATTCCATGCTATTATATTATCTGTTTTGGATGTTTTATATGCATTAATATGCTATTTTATATTATTTTTGGGACTAACTTATTAACCTAGAGCCCAGTGCCAGTTTCTGTTTTTTTCCTTGTTTTTGAGTTTTACAGAAAAGGAATACCAAACGGAGTCCAAACGGAATAAAACTTTCACGATGATTTTTCTTGGACCAGAAGACACACGTAGGACTTGGAGAGGAAGGCAGAAGAGTCCCGAGGGCTCCACAAGCCCTCAGGGCGCGCCCTAGGGGGGCGCCCTGGCTTGTGGGCCCCACGAGAGTCCTCCAACCCTAATCTTTGGCCTATAAATTCAGAAATATTCCCAAACCACCAGAAGCGTCCACCAAAATACTTTTCCACCGCCGTAACCTTCTATTCCCGTGAGATCCCATCTTGGGGCCTTTTCCGGCATCCTGCCGCTGGGGGATTCGATCACGGAGGGCTTCTACATCAACTCTATTGCTCTTTCGATGAAGCGTGAGTAGTTTAGCTCAGACCTATGGGTCCATAGCTAGTAGCTAGATGGCTTCTTCTCTCTCTTTGATCCTCAATACCATGTTCTCCTCGTTGTTCTTGGAGATCTATCTGATGTAATATTCTTTTGCGGTGTGTTTGTCGAGATCCGATGAATTGTGGATTTATGATCAGTTTATCTATGAATATTATTTGAATCTTCTCTGAATTATTATATGCATGATTCGATATCTTTGTATTTCTCTTTGAATTATCGGTTTGGTTTCGCCAACTAGATTGGTTCTTCTTGCAATGGGAGAGGTGCTTCGTTTTGGGTTCAATCTTGTGGTGTCCTCACCCAGTGACAAAGTAGGGGTAGCGAGGAACGTATTGTATTGTTGCCATCAAGGGTAAAAAGATGGGGTTTTCATCATATTGATTGAGTTTATCCCTCTACATCATGTCATCTTACTTAAGGCGTTACTCCATTCTTATGAACTTAATACTCTAGATGCATGCTGGATAGTGGTCGATGTGTGGAGTAATAGTAGTAGATGCAGAATCGTTTCGGTCTACTTGACATGGACGTGATGCCTATATTCATAATCATTGCCTTGGATTTTTTCATAACTTTGCGCTTTTCTATCAATTGCTCGACAGTAATGTGACGCCCCCGGCCCGATCGTGCACTAATCATACACGCAAATGCACACGATCAACCCTAAGGACTCACGGGAAGATATCACAACACAACTCTAAAACATAAATAAAGTCATACAAGCTTTATATTACAAGCCAGGGGCCTCGAGGGCTCGAATACATAAGCTTGCGAACAAGCGTCAGCGGAAGCATCAGATATCTGAGTACAGATATGAAATAGAACAGAAAGGCCTTTAGAAAGGCGGGGCAAAATAAAACACTACGATCGAAAGGCGAAGGCCTCCTGCCTGGGACCCTCCGATCCTACTCCTGGTCGTCAATCAACTCGTAGTAGTATCCATCGTCTGGGTAGTGGTAGTAGCGATCGTCGGGGCATCTGTCTCAGGGGGCTCCGTCATCTTGTTACGACAAACTGATATGGGGAGAAAAGGAAAACAAGGCAACCGTGAGTACTCAGAAGTACTCAGCAAGCAAGGATCTATACTACATATGCAACATTTTCAAAGGGAGGCTGTATATGTGGACTGGGCTGCAGAAATGCCAGAATAGAGAGAAGGCCTAGTCCTATCGAAGACTAGCATCTTCAGAGGTCTTGCAGAAATAGAAGAGGGTAGAGCATTACAATATAATGTAGTAGTAACATTAAGTCTCATCCTCACCCAGAGATCCTTTCTCGACTCCCTGCGAGAAAGCAATCCCAGAGCCATACAGTCATCAACCTCGTCCTGAGATCCCTTCTCGACTCCCTGCGAGAAGCAATCCCAGAGCCATAGTATCCAGGTCTCATCACAGGTATCCAGTTCTAGTTGTATCGATCGGGATACAACTCCGAGTGTCCTTTACCGTAGGACCGGCTATCGATAGAAATGTTCTTCCCTGCAGGGGTGCACCAACTTACCCAACACGCTCGATTAACTTCGGCCGGACACACTTTCCTGGGTCATGCCCGGCCTCGGCCAAACGACACACCGCAGCCCTACCTAAAGCTCAGCAGAGAGGTCCCCGCCGGTCTACATCCTAAGCACTCAGGGGTCTTGGGCCATCGCCCTGTGCACTCCGGGTCGTTGTGTGCAGGGTGGATACCAGCACCGCCTCGGAGGGTCGGTACGATCCGACCGTGCCACAATGCTGAACTGGACGTCTGACAGAACTGTCGGCTGATGCTACGATGCAGAACGCCCATACTATGCCCACGTGATGGTTAGTGCTATCAGACCAGAGGCCTGCTCGGATCAAATATCCAAATCGCTAGGACTAGGGGCTTGCGGTAACGAGCAGAGACTCACGAAAGATGTGACCCCGTCGCCCCGTCTCGAGGACTTGCGGCAAGGGTTAAGAATGCCCGGCCGCGCCTCGTATTCAACACTCGGGCACCATACAGGCAACCCGTCTTCACATCACACGCGGGTACCCCTCAGGGTCGACCCGCCTTTCCAAGGAACAGTGTAAAGTCCAAGTATCCGTGTGTCCATAACATCAAGGGAATCCGAGGTATCACCCTCGTTGGATTCCTACTCGATGTGTCTGTCAAGGTGAACTCGGAGGATTCACCCTCGATGGGTTCACACTTGATGTGTTGCACGACAGCGTCGTTACCGGAAGTGACGAAGGAGGAATCACCCTCGATGACCACGACCGAATAGCTACTCTACAGAGTTAACATCAGAAGTGCTACATGAGGTTTCACCCTCGGCACTCGATAGTAACGCTGCAGTGTCGTTACAACTAAGGGGGGGGTGATGTGCGGTGTCGGGTCCTGGTCTTCAATCCCGTTGATTGGGTCTTCTGACGATCCAGCGCGGCAGTCGGGATAAGTGGGGTCACTGATAGGTCTCTACCCAGCCTAGACTAAACAGTTTAGGATATGCAGGTAATTATCAACAGCAGGTTACAATGAACAGGCTATGCATCAGAATAGGTAAAGCAGCAGCAGCAGCAGCAATTCTAATGCAAGCATGAGAAATAGAATGGGCGATATCGGGATGATCAAAAGGGGAGGGCTTGCCTGGTTGCTCGGCGGCAAGGGCAAGGTCGTCTATGGTGTCTTCGGGATCCGGAGCTGCGTCGGTCTCGGGGACGACGTCGGGGTCGGGGGCTATCGAGAGAGAAGAGGGGGAGGAAACAGTATAAATATAGAGCAAACATGAGCATGACAAATACGATACACGGTGCTAGGGGTAGTCTAACGCAGCATCACACGTAACAGACGGAGCGGGAGAATATCTGACGATATTTCCCGGGTCTTTGGAATTATCGGACAGAGGATAAGAGGGGAACAGTTGCAAGTTCGGATAGTTAGAGACGTGTGGCAGACAAACGGACCGCGTATTCAGATTCGTCTCGTCGTTCTGAGCAACTTTCATGTACAAAGTTTTTCGATCTGAGTTACGGATTATTTTATATGATTTTCTAAAGCTTTTATTAATTTTCTGAATTTATTTTTATTATTTAAATTAAACATTATCCAGAATAGTGCTCGCTGATGTCAGCATGACATCATGCTGATGTCAGCAGTCATTAGGGTTAGTTAATTAATTACTGCTTAATTAAACTAACTAATTAATTAGACTAATTAAGCAGGATTAATTAAATTAATTATCTAATTATTTATTTTAATTATTTTGTTTATTATTATTTATTTTCATTTTTCATTTCTTTTTTTTAAACGTTTTAATGGCGTGGGGCCCCGTTGTCAGTGGGTCAGGGGGTGGGGGCCGGGCCCACTGGTCAATGGCCCGGGAGGCCGCAGCGAGCGCGCGGGCGTGTGGGCGCCGGCCGCCCGAACGGGGCACGCGCGCGTGGGCGCGGCGAAGCGCCGGCGGGGTCGACGGGTGCGGCGAGGTGGCGCGTCCAGGCGCGGGTCGGGCGCACGCGCAGCGGCATGGCGAGCAGGGGAGCTGGCCGGGGCGATGTAGGTGGCGGTGGCGTGAGGTGGTGGCCGAAGCGGGGCAGCGCGGAGGCGGAGGCGGCGGTGGCCGCGGGTTGGCGCGTGCGCGCGCGGCGAGGGCGCGGCCCGAGCGCGGGCACGACGCGGTGAGGGAGAGAGAAAGAGAGGGAGGGGCGGCGCGGGCGGCACCGGCGACCGAGGGGAGGGGGGAGAGAAGGCGGCGGCGCGGCTCACCCTACGGTGCAGGGTCAGGGCAGCGGTGGTCGGTGAGGAGGACGAGGAGGCGCGACGGGGAGGCTCCGGCGGCGTCGAGGCGGCCGGGATCGAGGCCGAGCCTCTCCCTGGATCTCGATCCAGAGGAGAGGGGGGGTCGAGCGAGAGGGGGGGGGGGGGGTGTCGGTGGGGGGGTCCGTTGGTGGGGGAGGGGGGGCAGTGGGTTTTAGCGGGGGATGCCGCTGGGCCGGCCTGGTGGGCGCTTGGCCTGCTGGTCGAGGCCCAGTCGGGGGGGGGGTGGGCCCTGTTCTTTCCCTCTTTATTTTTTTTATTTATTTATTTTCCTTTTCTGTTTTCTCTTTTATTTTTATTCCGAAAGACTTTTGTAAAATATGAGACTTGCTCCATTATTTACAGTGCATTATCTGTCACTGCTAGAAATTGGTTTGGGGTCCATATCTTTTTGTTTGGATTTTATTTAAATTGAAAAAGGATTAAACAGTGTTATGTTGCTGCTGTTCCTTGTTGTTCGAGTCCTTTTACAATTCCAACAAATGTTGCAATCATTTTTATAAATGCTATGAGAATATTTGCAACATGATGCACATTTTAGTTTTCAGGTTCAGGCAACTTTTATTTTCCACTTTCACTTAAATTTGGGTTTTGACTTAGGAGTTGAAAAGCATTATGATGCAAATGATGATCATGCACTGTTAATCATGCTGACTTGGCATTATCAAAATGGAATTACTGTAGTTAACCACCGGGGGTGTTACAAGTAATTTGTTCACCCACCGTATTATTTGCCTTCAAGGGAGAAGCCTCTAGTGAGACCTATGGCCCCCGGGTCTATTTTCCATCATATATTTTCAGATCTATAAACCAAAAAACCCAAAAAAATACCTTGCTACAATTTATTTACTTTTATTTTGTTTTATGTTTTAGTAAGCTTTTATATCTATCTCTATCAGATCTCACCTTTGCAAGTGACCGTGAAGGGATTAACAACCCCTTTATCGCGTTGGGTGCAAGTGTTTGATTGTTTGTGCAGGTGCATAGATTGGATACTTGCGTGTATCTCCTACTGGATTGATACCTTGGTTCTTAACTGAGGGAAATACTTATCTCTACTTTGCTGCATCACCCTTTCCTCTTCAAGGGAAAAACCAACGCAAGCTCAAGAAGTAGCGGAAGAATTTCTGGCGCCATTGCCGGGGAGATCTACATCAAGCCTACCAAGTACCCACCATAAACTCTCATCTCTTGCATTACATTATTTGCCATTTGCCTCTCGTTTTCCTCCCCCCCACTTCTAAAATGATTTTAGAAAAACACAAAAAGATTTGCCTTTTTATTCGCCCTTTTTCCGTTCGTCTTTTCATTTGCTTTTCGTTTGCTCATTTGCTAGATCGGTTTGTTGCCACCATGTCTGAATCTGGGGAGGTTATCATTGAGAATTTTGAGAATATTGCTAGCATAAACCTTGAGGAAAAACTTGATGCTTGTTATTTAGATCACGAAACTGAAACCCCTCCTAATTATAAAGCAAAAACTTTTCATGTGGGAGACGGTAACATTATTGGGAAAAGTGTTATTCAGGAAATCTTTGATTGTATAGGAACAATGCCTATTAATAAGAGATCTATTCTTCTTGATACAAATTACTATGCAGATGCTATTGTCATGCTTGTTGATAAATTAGAAAGAAAATTTGTGCACTTCCATCCCAGTTTGCAAAAGGTGTTTATGAACTCCCCAATATTAATCATCCTAAAGCTAAAAAGATTGCAACTATCATTCTTATGCGGGAATTTGAGTTTATAGTACAAGAGGCTAGGGAAATTTTTGCTCTCTATAATAAAGATATCGAACATCCTCCGATTGAAGAAATTCTCCATGATAAAGAAACTTTGAGAGATTATCAATCTTACAGTGACAATCTTAAAAGGAGAGTTCCCTACTCCGAAATTACCCAAACTATCTACCTTGAAACTTATGATAAATTTGATTGGATAACTAGGGGAATTTATGTAGGATTTAATGATGATTGGTTAGAAGAGATGATTAAGGAACCCATTAAAAATGAGATACGTGTTTTATATGATGATATTTATGGTGATGATCCAGACTATGGGTTTATGAATGTCAAGGTCACTAATCAGAGTCTTTTTTATGAATTGAGTTCACCTTCTAGAAAGGAAAGAAAAGAAAAGAAAATAAAGATTTACTAAGAAAAGTTTTGGAAGATTTGATCAAGAAAGAGTTGCATGACAAAACCTAGATCTATGTTTTATGCCTAGCTAGGGGTGTTAAACAATAGCGCTTGTTGGGAGGCAACCCAATGTTATTTTTATGTTTTTATTTTTGGTTCTGTTTTTCAATAAATACACATTATTACCTCTGTAGTAATTGTGTTTTGGTGTTTTAATTAGTGTTTAAGCCAAGTAAGACCTTTGGGATGGCTTACGATGATAGTTGATTTGATTTTGCTGAAAAACAGAAACTTTTGCGTCAAGTAACCGAATTTTTGAAATTCACTGGAGCATGTAAAAACTCCGAATTTTTTTACACAAGATTTATATACAAATTGGATCTGTTTTCCTAATTTTTAAGAATGTTTGGATTTACATAAGTATGAGAACAATCCAGTTCTTCACAGACTGTTCTGTTTTTGACAGATTCTGTTTCTATGTGTTGTTTGCTTATTTTAATGAATCTATGGGTAGTATCGGGGGGTATGAACCATGGACAAGTTGGAATACAGTAGATATTACACCAATATAAATAAATAATGAGTTCAAAACACTACCAAAAAATGGTGATTTATTTTCTTATACTAACGGATCTCATGAGTTTTCTGTTGAGTTTTGTGTTGTGAAGTTTTCAAGTTTTGAGTAAAGATTTGATGGACTATGGAATAAGGAGTGGCAAGAGCCTAAGCTTGGGGATTCCCAAGGCACCCCAAGATAATATTCAAGGACAACCAAGCATCTAAGCTTGGGGATGCCCCGGATGGCATCCCCTCTTTCGTCTTCGTCTATCGGTAAATTTACTTGAGGCTATATTTTTATTCACCGCATGATATGTGTTTTGCTTGGAGCGTCTTGTATGATATGAGTCTTTGCTTTTTAGTTTGCCACAATCATCCTTGCGGTACACACCTTTTGAGAGGGACACGCATGAATCGTGAATTTATTAGAATACTCTATGTGCTTCACTTATATCTTTTGAGCTAGGCAATTTTGCTCTAGTGCTTCACTTATATCTTTTTAGAGCACGGCGGTGGCTTTATTTTATAGAAATTGTTGAACTCTCATGCTTCACTTATATTATTTTGAGAGTCTCTCTAAACAGCATGGTAATTTTCTTAGGTTATGAATTTAGTCCTAATATGATGGGCATCCAAGAGGGATATAATAAAAACTTTCATATAAAGAGCATTTAATACTATGAGAAGTTTGATTCCTTATGATTGTTTTGAGATATAAAAATGGTGATATTAGAGTCATGCTAGTAAGTAATTGTGGATTGGTAGAAATACTTGTGTTAAAGTTTGTGATTCCCGTAGCATGCACGTATGGTGAACCGTTATGTGATGAAGTCGGAGCATGATTTATTTATTGATTGTCTTCCTTATGAGTGGCGGCCGGGGACGAGCGATGGTCTTTTCCTACCAATCTATCCCCCTAGGAGCATGCGTGTAGTACTTTGTTTCGATAGCTAATAGACTTTTGCAATAAGTATGTGAGTTCTTTATGACTAATGTTGAGTCCATGGATTATACGCACTCTCATCCTTCCACCATTGCTAGCCTCTCTAGTACCGCGCAACTTTCGCCGGTGCATGATACGTCTCCAACGTATCTTTAATTTTTTATTGTTCCATGCTATTATATTATCTGTTTTGGATGTTTTATATGCATTAATATGCTATTTTATATTATTTTTGGGACTAATCTATTAACCTAGAGCCCAGTGCCAGTTTCTTTTTTTTCCTTGTTTTTGAGCCTCGCAGAAAAGGAATACCAAACAGAGTCCAAACGGAATAAAACTTCACGATGATTTTTCTTGGACCAGAAGACACCCAGGGGACTTGGAGTCCAAGTCAGAAGAGCCACGAGGCGGCGACATGGGTGGAGGGCGTGCCCTAGGGGGGGCACGCCCCCCTACCTTGTGGGCCCCTCGGGACTCTCCTGACCTAGCTCTTCCTCCTATATATTCACATATATTCCAGAACCACCAGAGGCATCCACGAAAACACTTTTCCGCCGCCGCAACCTTCTGTTCCCGTGAGATCCCATCTTGGGGCCATTTCCGGCATCCTGCCGGAGGGGGAATCGATCACGAAGGGCTTCTACATCAACACCATTGCCCTTCCGATGAAGCATGAGTAGTTTACCTCAGACCTACGGGTCCATAGCTAGTAGCTAGATGGCTTCTCCTCTATCTTTGATTCTTAATACAATGTTCTCCTTGATGTTCTTAGAGATCTATCCGATGTAATCTTCTTTTGCGGTGTGTTTGTCGAGATCCGATGAATTGTGGATTTATGAGCAGCTTATCTATGAATATTATTTGAATCTTCTCTGAATTCTTTTATGCATGATTTAATATCTTTGTATTTCTCTTCGAATTATCGGTTTGGTTTGGCCAACTAGATTGGTTTTTCTTGCAATGGGAGAGGTGCTTAGCTTTGGGTTCAATCTTGCGTGATTTCACCCAGTGACAAAGTAGGGGTAGCGAGACACGTATTGCATTATTGCCATCGAGGATGATGGGGTTTTCATCATATTGCTTGAGATAATTCCTCTACATCATGTCATCTTACTTAAGGCGTTACTCCGTTCTTTATGAACTTAATACTCTAGATGCATGCTGGATAGCGGTCGATGTGTGGAGTAATAGTAGTAGATGTAGGCATGAGTCAGTCTACTTGACACGGACGTGATGCCTATATGCATAATCATTGCCTTGGATATCGTCATAACTTTGCGCTTTCTATCAATTGCTCGACAGTAGTTTGTTCACCCACCGTACTATTTGCCTTCATGAGAGAAGCCTCTAGTGAAACCTATGGCCCCTGGGTCTATTTTCCATCATATTACTTCCCGATCTACTATTTTGCAATCTTTTATTTTCAGATCTATATACCAAAAAAGCCCAAAAATATTTTATCTTTTGTTTATCTATCTCTATCAGATCTCACCTTTGCAAGTGACCGTGAAGGGATTGACAACCCCTTTATCGCATTGGGTGCAAGTGTTTGATTGTTTGTGCAGGTGTTGGTGATTTGTGCATTCTTCTCCTACTGGAGTGATACCTTGGTTCTTAACTGAGGGAAATACTTACCTCTACTGTGCTGCATCACCCTTTCCTCTTCAAGGGAAAAACCAACGCAAGGTAAAGAAGTAGCAGGAAGAATTTCTGGCGCCGTTGCCGGGGAGATCTACGCCAAGTCAAGACATACCAAGTACCCATCATAAACTCTCATCTCTTGCATTACATTATTCGCCATTTGCCTCTCATTTTCCTCTCCCCCACTTCTAAAATGATTTTTGAAAAGATTTGCCTTTTTATTCGCCCTTCTTCCGTTCATCTTTTTCGTTTGCTTTTTGTTTGCTCCTGTGTTAGATTGCTTGCTTTGTCACGATGGCTCAAGAGAATACCAAATTGTATGACTTTTCCAATACTAATAATAATGATTTTATTAGTACTCCGATTGCTCCCGCCACTAGTGCGGAATCTTATGAAATTAATGCCGCTTTGCTGAATCTTGTTATGAAAGATCAATTTTCCGGCCTTCCCAGTGAAGATGCCGCATCCCATCTAAATAATTTCGTTGAGTTGTGTGATATGCAAAAGAAGAAAGATGTGGATAATGATATTGTTAAATTGAAGCTATTTCCGTTCACACTACGAGATCATGCTAAAACTTGGTTTTCATCTTTGCCTAAAAATAGTATTGATTCATGGAACAACTATAAAGATGCTTTTATTTCCAAGTATTTTCCTCTCGCTAAGATCATCTCCCTTAGGAACGATATCATGAATTTTAAGCAACTTGATCATGAACATGTTGCACAATCTTGGGAGAGGATGAAATTGATGATACGAAATTGCCCTACTCATGGTTTAAATTTGTGGATGATCATACAAATTTTTTATGCCGGATTGAATTTTGCTTCTAGAAATCTTTTAGATTCGGCCGCTGGGGATACTTTTATGGAAATTACTTTAGGAGAAGCTACTAAACTCCTAGATAATATTATGGTTAATTATTCGCAATGGCATACCGAAAGATCTTCTACTAGTAAAAAAGTGCATGCGATTTAAGAGATTAATGTTTTGAGTGGAAAGATGGATGAACTTATGAAATTATTTGCTATCAAGAGTGCTCCTATTGATCCCAATGATATGCCTTTGTCTACTTTTATTGAGAACAATAATTAATCTATGGGTGTGAATTTTGTTGGTAGGAACAATTTTGGTAATAACGTGTATAGAGGTAATTTTAATCCTAGGCCGTTTCCTAGTAATTCCTCTAACAATTATGGTAATTCCTACAACAATTCTTATGGAAATTATAATAAGTTGCCCTCTGATTTTGAGAATAGTATTAAAGAATTTATGAGTTCGTAAAAGAATTTCAATGCTTTGGTTGAAGAAAAATTGCTTAAGGTTGATGATTTGGCTAGGAACATGGATAGAATCTCTCTTGAGATTGATTCTTTGAAAGTTAGATCTATTCCACCCAAGCATGATATTAATGAGTCTTTAAAAGATATGAGAATTTCTATTGATGAATGTAAGGAAAGAACCGCTGGGATTCGTGCTAAGCGAGATTGGTTTGTGAAAGCGTGTTCTTCTAGTTCTTGTGAAAATAATGATGAAGATCTTAAAGTGATTGATGTTACTCCTATTGAATCTTTGTTTTCTAAAATAAATCTTGATAAATATGGGACTGGAGATGAGTCAACTTTAGTTAGAAGGCGTCCCAATGATTCGGAGTTTATAGATCTTGATGCAAAAATTGATAAAAGTGGGATTGGAGAGGTCAAAACTTTAAGTAGCAATGAACCCACTCTTTTGGATTTCAAGGACTTTAATTATGATAATTGTTCTTTAATATATTGTATTTCCTTGTTGCAATCCATGTTGAATTCTCCTCATGCTTATTATCAAAATAAATCTTTTACTAAACATATTGTTGATGCTTTGATGAAATCTTTTGAAGAAAAGCTTGAATTGGAAGTTTCTATCCCTAGAATACTTTATGATGAGTGGGAACCTACTATTAAGATTAAGATTAAAGATTATGAGTGCCATGCTTTGTGTGATTTGGGTGCTAGCGTTTCCATAATTCCAAAAACTTTATGTGATGTGTTAGGTTTCCGCGAATTGGATGATTGTTCTTTAAATTTGCATCTTGCGGATTCCACTATTAAGAAACCTATGGGAAGGATTAATGATGTTCTTATTGTTGCAAATAGGAATTATGTGCCCATAGATTTCATTGTTCTTGATATAGATTGAAATCCTACATGTCCTATTATTCTTGGTAGACCTTTCCTTAGAACAATTGGTGCAATTATTGATATGAAAGAAGGAAACATTAGATTTCAATTTCCGTTAAGGAAGGGCATGGAACACTTTCCTAGAAAGAAAATTAAGTTGCCATATGAATCTATTATGAGATCTACTTATGGATTGCATACCAAAGATGACAATACCTAGATCTATGTGTTTTTATGCCTAGCTAAGGGCGTTAAACAATGGCGCTTGTTCGGAGGCAACCCAATTTTATTTTTGTTCTTGCTTTTTTTGGTTCTGGTTTTCAATAAATTTTTCATCTAGCCTCTGGTTAGATGTGTTTTGGTGTTTTAATTAGTGTTTGTGCCAAGTAAGACCTTTGGGATGGCTTATGGTGATAGTTGATTTGATCTTGCTGAAAAACAGAAACTTTTGCGTCCAGTCACAGAATTTTAATAATTCACTGGAGAGTGGAAAAAACATGAATTGTTTTACACAGGATTGATATAAAAATTGCCTCTATTTTCATAATTCTTTAGAATTTTTGGAGTTACAGAAGTATTAGAACAATTTAGATCTTCGCAGGCTGTTCTGTTTTTGAAAGATTCTGTTTTCTTTGTGTTGTTTGCTTATTTTGATGAATCTATGGGTAGTATCGGGGGGTATGAACCATGGAGAAGTTGGAATACAGTAGATATTACACCAATATAAATAAAGAATGAGTTCACAACAGTACCAAAAGTGGTTATTTTATTTTCTTGTACTAACGGATCTCACGAGTTTTCTGTTGAGTTTTGTGTTGTGAAGTTTTCAAGTTTTGGGTAAAGATTTGATGGACTATGGAATAAGGAGTGGCAAGAGCCAAAGCTTGGGGATGACCAAGGCACCCCAAGGTAATATTCAAGGACAACCAAGAGCCTAAGCTTGGGGATGCCCCGGAAGGCATCCCCTCTTTCGTCTTCGTCTATCGGTAAATTTAATTGAGGCTATATTTTTATTCACCACATGATATGTGTTTTGCTTGGAGCGTCTTGTATGATATGAGTCTTTGCTTTTTAGTTTGCCACAATCATCCTTGCTGTACACACCTTTTGATAGGGACACGCATGAATCGTGATTTATTAGAATACTCTATGTGCTTCACTTATATCTTTTGAGCTAGGCAATTTTTCTCTAGTGCTTCACTTATATCTTTTTAGAGCACGGCGGTGATTTTATTTTATAGAAATTGTTGAACTCTCATGCTTCACTTATATTATTTTGAGAGTCTTTCTAAACAACATGGTAATTTGCTTTGGTTATAAATTTAGTCCTAATATGATAGGCATCCAAGAGGGATATAATAAAAACCTTCATATAAAGTGCATTGAATACTATGTGAAGTTTGATTCCTTATGATTGTTTTGAGATATAAATATGGTGATATTAGAGTCATGCTAGTGAGTAATTGTGGATTGTAGAAATACTTGTGTTAAAGTTTGTGATTCCCGTAGCATGCACGTATGGTGAACCGAAGTCGGAGCATGATTTATTTATTGATTGTCTTCCTTATGAGTGGCGGTCGGGGGCGAGCGATGGTCTTTTCCTACCAATCTATCCCCCTAGGAGCATGCGCGTAGTACTTCGTTTCGATGACTAATAGATTTTTGCAATAAGTATGTGAGTTCTTTATGACTAATGTTGAGTCCATGGATTATACGCACTCTCACCCTTCTACCTTTGCTAGCCTCCCTAGTACCGCACAACTTTCACCGGTGCCATACACCTACCTTTTACCTTCCTCAAAACAGCCACCATACCTACCTATTATGGCATTTCCATAGCCATCCCGAGATATATTGTCATGCAACTTTCCACCGTTTCGTTTTATTATGACACGTTCCATCATTGTCATATTGCTTTGCATGATCATGTAGTTGACATAGTATTTGCGGCAAAGCCACCGTTCATAATTTTTATACATGTCACTCTTGAGTCATTGCACATCCCGGTACACCGCTGGAGGCATTCATATAGAGTCATATTTTGTTCAAAGTATCGAGTTGTAATTCTTGAGTTGTAAGTAAATAAAAGTGTGATGATCTTCATTATTAGAGCATTGTCCCATGTGAGGAAAAAATAAAAGAGGCCAACAAAGCCCATAAATAAAAAAAGAGGCCAAAGAAGCCCACCAAAAAAATGAGAGAAAAGAGAGAAGGGGCAATGTTACTATCCTTTTTCCACACTTGTGCTTCAAAGTAGCACCATGATCTTCATGATAGAGAGTCTCCTATGTTGTCACTTTCATATACTAGTGGGAATTTTTCATTATAGAACTTGGCTTGTATATTCCAATGATGGGCTTCCTCAAATTGCCTTAGGTCTTCATGAGCAAGCAAGTTGGATGCACACCCACTTAGTTTCTTTTTGAGCTTTCATAAACTTATAGCTCTAGTGCATCCGTTGCATGGCAATCCCTACTCACTCACAGTGATATCTATTGATGGGCATCTGCATAGCCCGTTGATATGCCTAGTTGATGTGAGATTATCTCCTTCTTTTTTGTCTTCTTCACAACCACCATATTCTATTCCACCTATAGTGCTATGTCCATGGCTCACGCTCATGTATTGCGTGAAAGTTGAAAAGGATTGAGAACATCAAAAGTATGAAACAATTGCTTGGCTTGTCATCGGGGTTGTGCATGATTTGAATACTTTGTGTGATGAAGATGGAGCATAGCCAGACTATATGATTTTGTAGGGATAGCTTTCTTTGGCCATGTTATTTTGAGAAGACATGATTGCTTTATTAGTATGCTTGAAGTATTATTGTTTTTATGTCAATATTAAAATTTTGTTTTGAATCCTATGGATCTGAACATTCATGCCACAATAAAGAAAATTACATGGATAAGTATGTTAGGTAGCATTCCACATCAAAAATTCTGTTTTTATCATTTACCTACTCGAGGACGAGCATAAATTAAGCTTGGGGATGCTTGATATGTCTCCAACGTATCTATAATTTTTGATTGTTCCATGCTATTATATTATCTGTTTTGGATGTTTTATATGCATTAATATGCTATTCTATATTATTTTTGGGACTAACCTATTAACCTAGAGCCCAGTGCCAGTTTCTATTTTTTCCTTGTTTTTGAGCCTCGCAGAAAAGGAATACCAAACGGAGTCCAAACAGAATAAAACTTCACGATGTTTTTTCTTGGACCAGAAGACACCCAGGGGACTTGGAGTCCAAGTCAGAAGAGCCACGAGGCGGCGACAAGGGTGGAGGGCGCGCCCTATCGGGGGGCACCCCCTACCTTGTGGGCCCCTCGGGACTCTCCTGACCTAGCTCTTCCTCCTATATATTCACATATATTCCAGAACCACCAGAGGCATCCACGAAAACCCTTTTCCACGGCCGCAACCTTCTGTTCCTGTGAGATCCCATCTTGGGGCCTTTTCCGGCATCCTGCCAGAGGGGGAATCGATCACGGAGGGCTTCTGATGAGCCACAAGTATAGGGGATCAATCATAGTCCTTTCGATAAGTAAGAGTGTTGAACCCAACGAGGAGCAGAAGGAAATGACAAGCAGTTTTCAGCAAGGTAATGTCTGCAAGCATTGAAATTATAAGTAACGAGTAGTTTGGTAGCAAGATAATTTGTAACGAGCAAGTAACGGTAATGGTAATAAAAGTGCAGCAAGGTAGCCCAATCCTTTTGGGGCAAAGGACAGGCCAAAACGATCTCTTATGATAAGCAAAGCATTCTTGAGGGTACACGGGAATTTCATCTAGTCACTTTCATCATGTTGGTTTGATTTGTGTTTGCTATTTTGATAAATTGATATGTGGGTGGACCGGTGCTTAGGTGTTGTTCTTACTTGAACAAACCTCCTACTTATGATTAACCCCCTCGCAAGCATCTGCAACTACGAGAAAAGTATTAAGAATAAATCTAACCATAGCAATAAACTTTTGGATCTAAATCAGTCCCTTACGGAATAGCGCATAAACTAGGGTTTAAGCTTCTCTCACTGATACGTCCATTTTGCATCATAATTTCCTACTATTATTTATGATGTTTTCATGCATAACAATGCTTTTTCGAGTAATTCTAATGCCTTTTCTCTCATAATATGCAAGGTTCACACAAAGAGGGAGAATTCCGGCAGCTGGAAATCTGGACCTGAAAAAGCTACGTCAGGCTACCTATTCTGCACAACTCCAAATGAGCTGAAACTTCACGAGGAATTTTTATGGAATATATAAGAATTATTGGAGCCAATAAGTACCATAGGGGGCCCACCAGGTGGGCACAACCCACCTGGGCGTGCCAGGGAGCCCAGGCATGCCCTGGTGGGTTGTGTCCTCCTTGGCCCACCTCCGGTGCCCCTCTTCTGGTATATAAGTCATTTTGACCTAGAAAAAATGAGGAGAGGACTTTCGGGACGAAGCGTCGCCGTCTCGAGGCGAAACTTGGGCAGGAGCACTTTTGCCCTCCGGCGGAGCGATTCCGCCGGGGGAACTTCCCTCCCGGAGGGGGAAATCATCGTCATCATCATCACCAACAACTCTCCCATCTTGGGGAGGGCAATCTCCATCAACATCTTCAATAGCACCATCTCCTCTCAAACCCTAGTTCATCTCCTGTGTTCAATCTTTGTACCGGAACTATAGATTGGTACTTGTGGGTGACTAGTAGTGTTGATTACATCTTGTAGTTGATTACTATATGGTTTATTTGTGTGACGCCCCCGGCCCGATCGTGCACTAATCATACACGCAAATGCACACGATCAAGCCTAAGGACTCACGGGAAGATATCACAACACAACTCTAAAACATAAATAAAGTCATACAAGCTTTATATTACAAGCCAGGGGCCTCGAGGGCTCGAATACATAAGCTTGCGAACAAGCGTCAGCGGAAGCATCAGATATCTGAGTACAGATATGAAATAGAAACAGAAAGGCCTTTAGAAAGGCGGGGCAAAATAAAACACTATGATCGAAAGGCGAAGGCCTCCTGCCTGGGACCCTCCGATCCTACTCCTGGTCGTCAGTCAACTCGTAGTAGTATCCATCCTCTGGGTAGTAGTAGTAGCGATCGTCGGGGCATCTGTCTCAGGGGGCTCCGTCCTCTGGTCACGTCAAACTGATATGGGGAGAAAAAGGAAAACAAAGCAACCGTGAGTACTCAGAAGTACTCAGCAAGCAAGGATCTACACTACATATGCAACATTTTCAAAGGGAGGCTGTATATGTGGACTGGGCTGCAGAAATGCCAGAATAGAGAGAAGGCCTAGTCCTATCGAAGACTAGCATCTTCAGCGGTCTTGCAGCAGTAGAAGAGGGTAGAACAATACAATATAATGTAGCAGTAATAATATCAACCTCACCCAGAGATCCTTTCTCGACTCCCTGCGAGAAAGCAATCCCAGAGCCATATATACAGGTCTCATCACAGGTATCCAGTTCTAAATTGTATCAATCAGGATACAACTCCGAGTGTCCTTTACCGTAGGACCGGCTATCGATAGAAGTGTTCTTCCCTGCAGGGGTGCACCAACTTACCCAACACGCTCGATTAACTTCGGCCGGACACACTTTCCTGGGTCATGCCCGGCCTCGGCCAAACGACACATCGCAACCCTACCTACAGCTCAGCAGAGAGGTCCCCGTCGGTCTACATCCTAAGCGCTCAGAGGTCTTGGGCCATCGCCCTGTGCACTCCGAGTCGTTGCGTGCAGGGGGAAGCCAGGCACCAGGGGGGCGCCGGTCCGTCCCGGCCGCAAGGCTGAACTAGACGTCTGACAGAGCTTTTGGCTGATGCTACGATGCAGAACGCCCATACTATGCCCACGTGATGGTTAGTGCTATCAGACCAGAGGCCTGCTCGGATCAAATATCCAAATCGTTAGGACTAGGGGCTTGCGGTAACGAGCAGAGACTCACGAAAGATGTGACCCCGTCGCCCCGTCTCGAGGACTTGCGGCAAGGGTTAAGAATGCCCGGCCGCGCCTCGTATTCACCACTCGGGCACCACACAGGCACCCGTCTTCACAACACTCGCCTCTCAGGCGCACGCGGGTACCCCTCAGGGCCGACCCGCCTATCCAAGGAACAGTGTAAAGTCCAAGTATCCGTGTGTCCATAACATCAAGGGAATCCGAGGTATCACCCTCGTTGGATTCCTACTCGATGTGTCTGTCAAGGTGAACTCGGAGGATTCACCCTCGATGGGTTCACACTTGATGTGTTGCACGACAGCGTCGTTATCGGAAGCGGTGAAGGAGGAATCACCCTCGATGACCACGACCGAATAGCTACTCTACAGAGTTAACATCAGAAGTGCTACAAGAGGTTTCACCCTCGGCACTCGATAGTAACACTGCAGTGTCGTTACAACTAAGGGGGGGGGTGATGTGCGGTGTCGGGTCCTGGTCTTCAATCCCATTGATCGGGTCTTCTGACGATCCAGCGCGGCAGTCGGGGTAAGTGGGGTCACTGATAGGTCTCTACCCAGCCTAGACTAAACAGTTTAGGATATGCAGGTAATTATCAACAGCAGGCTACAATAAACAGGCTATGCATCAGAATAGGTAAAGCAGTAGCAACAGCAATTCTAATGCAAGCATGGGAAATTAGAATGGGCGATATCGGGATGATCAAAGGGGGGGCTTGCCTGGTTGCTCGGTGGCAAGGGCAAGGTCGTCAGTACTGGAACCAATCACCGGAGCTGCGTCGGCACCGGGCTCTATCGAGAGAGAAGAGGGGGAGGAAACAGTATAAATATAAAGCAAACAAGAGCAACACAAAGTACGACATGACAATGTGTAGTGCCGGGTGTGTCCTAACATATGGTTGCACGTCACTGAGGAAGGAGGAATCCATCCGGGAATGTTTTCCCGGTTCCGGACATTTGTTAGACAGATGACCGGAGGGGAACGGTTGCATGTTTTGATAGTTAGAGACATGTGGCAGATGAACGGATCGCGTATTCGGATTCGTCTCGTCGTTCTGAACAACTTTCATGTAGAAAGTATTTTCATCGGAGTTACGGTTTAAAAGATATGATTTTCTAAAGTTTTTATTCATTTCTGTAATTTATTTAATTATTTAAATCAACATTATCCGAAACAGTGTTATGCTGACGTCATCATGACGTCAGCAGGCATCCTGACATGTGGGTCCCACCTGTCATTCTCTGTTAGGTTAATTAATGATTAATTAACTAATTACTGTTTAATTAAACTAATTAACTAAATTAGTATTAACCTAATCAGGATTAATTAACTTAATTAATTAATTAATTACTAATTTTATTATTTACATTTTTTTTATTTTCATTTATCTTTCTAAAACGTTCTGGGCCGTGGGCCCCGTCTGTCATTGACACAGGGGCATTGGGCCCATTGGTCAGTGGCCCCTCGGCCAGAGCGGGCGCGGGTACGCGGGCACGGCGCGGTCACGCGGGCGCGGGCATGCCCGGCCGAGCGAGCAGAGGCCAGGGGCGGACCGCGGCGGCCTGGCTCGGCCTCGGTGAGGGCGGTCGCCGGTGCAGCAGCGGCGGAGAGGCGGCGGCTGTCTGCGGGCGGAACCGCGGGATGGGCGAGCGGCGGGCGAGGAGCAGCCGGCCGCGGCGGCTGCTGGCGGGCGTGGCCGGGGGCGCAGTAGCGAGCGGCTAACGCACCGAGCGCGCGCGTGGGCGCAGGCCGGGCGCTGGCGCTGCGCGGTGAGCGCGTCCACGGATGCGGCGACGGTGGCAAATGGGGGGGGCGACGGGGAAGGAGGACGGGGCCCTCACCCACGTTGAAGGCGTACGGGGCGGCGAGGCTCGACGGCGACCGTCGATGGAGAGGCGGGGCGAGGCAGTACGGCGACGGGATCGGGGAGGCGACGGCGGCCAGGGTAGGTGCGGGGTCGAGGCGCGCCGTGCTGGAGGGGATGGAGAGGAGGGTGCCGGTGAGGTGGCGAGGGGCGACGGCGAGGTGGTCAGGGCAGGCGCCGGCGAGGTCGAGGCGGCGGGGTCGTGCGAAGGCAGCGGGCGGCGGCGTCGGGGCGAGAGGGAGAGAGGCGAGTGAGGGGGCGGGGAATCGAGTGGGGGTTAGGGTTCGGTGGGTCCAGGGAGGGGCCATATAGGCGGCTGGGGTGGGCCGGCCAGCTGGGCAGGCCTGGCGATCCGGTGGCTTGCCGGGCCGAGGCCCAGTCGGGGGGGGGGGGGTGGGGTTTCTCCTTTTTCTTTTTCTTTTCTTTATTTCTACACTCTGTTTAGTAAATTGTTGGGCATCCAAATGAGTTTTGAAAATATGAGAGCTGGCCCAAAAATCACAGCACAATATATCCTACCACCAAAAACTAGTTTGGGGTAAATATTCTTTTCATATTTATTTTAGATTAAATAAAAGGTTATTAAATATTACTTTCGGCCGCTGTTTGTGGATGTTCGAGCCACTTACCCAATTCCAATAAGGTTGGTTTCAATTTTAGAATGGTCTCTGGAATATTTGCTATTTATCTGACATTTTAGTTTTCATGTTGGTCAACTTTTATATTTCACTTTCATTTAAATTTGAATTTTGACTTAGGAGTTGAAAAGCAATATGATGTTAAAGATGACTATGCATTGTTAATCACGATGACATGGCATAATCAAAAGGGTGATTACTGTAGTTAACCACTGGGGGTGTTACAAATCTCCTCTACTAACAAGAATTCTCGTCCCGAGAATTAAGAAGTAGAAGGAAAAAGTTCGGGGTATTCCGCACGAAGATTATCCTCGCGTTCCCAAGTGGCTTCATCTTCAGTATGATTTGACCACTGTACTTTGAGGAACTTGGTAACCTTCTGACGGGTTCGACGTTCAGCTTCATCGAGAATGCGGATCGGATGCTCCTTATAAGAAAGATCATCTTGGAATTCAAGCATCTCGTGATCCACAGATCGGTGCGGAGATTCCTTGAAGCATTGACGAAGTTGCGACACATGGAAGACGTCGTGGATATGAGAGAATTGCAGCGGCAATTCCAATTTATACGCCACCTGTCCACGCCTAGCAACAATGCGGAAAGGACCAATGTAGCGCGGAGCTAACTTGCCCTTGATTCCAAAACGGTGAGTGCCCTTCATAGGTGTGACACGAAGATAAGCTTGATCACCAGGTTGATAAGTCAAACCCCATCGTTTGCGATCATAGTTGCTCTTCTGGCGGTCCTGAGCCGCCTTGAGATTTTCCCGGACAATACGGACTTGTTCTTCGGCGTGTTGAATAATATCCGGTCCAACAAGAGGTCGTTTCCCAGTTTCTGACCAATTCAGAGGGGTTCGACACTTACGTCCATAGAGTACTTCGAAGGGAGCCATTTTCAAGCTGGCTTGATAGCTGTTGTTATAGGAGAACTCGGCATATGGAAGAGATTCTTCCCACTTCTTGCCAAATGAAATAACACAAGCCCGAAGCATGTCTTCAAGCACTTGATTGACTCGTTCAACTTGGCCTTGGGATTGGGGGTGATAAGCTGAACTCCAGGTAATATGAGTTCCCATAGCTGTTTGGAAACTTTCCCAGAATTTTGAGGTGAAAAGACCGCCACGGTCCGAACTGATCTCCTTCGGAATACCGTGGAGTGATACAATTCTGGAGATATACAACTCTGCTAACTGACTAGCAGTGATCGTCTCCTTGACAGGCAGAAAGTGTGCAACTTTAGAGAGTTGGTCGACAACGACAAGAATAGCATCGTGACCCTTCTGTGACCTGGGAAGTCCTGTAACGAAATCCATCTGAACCTTATCCCATTTCCATAGAGGAATAGGAAGTGGTTGCAGAATTCCAGCTGGTTTCTGATGTTCTGCTTTAACGCGGCGACACACATCACATTCAGCAACATAACGAGCAATGTCTTGCTTCATTCTAGACCACCAGTACCATTGACGGAGATCACGATACATCTTGGTGCTACCCGGATGAATAGACAGCGGGGTATCATGTGCCTCCTTCATGACTTTGTCAGTCATAAGCTCGAAGCGAGGTACGACAATGCGGTCTCTGAAATACAAGGTTCCATCTTCAGACAGCAAGAAATCCCTGTACTTTACAAGGTGAAGGTCTTTCTTCATCAAATCAACTTCAGCATCTTTAGCTTGCGCATTCTTAACAGCTTTCTCAAGATCTGGTTGTATCACAAGGTTATTAAGAGAACCCTGTGGGACAATACGCAGATTCAGCTTGCCCAGTTCTTCGAAAAGACGAGGTTGAGCTCGCCTAACCATGAGGTTGTCGCAATAGGACTTGCGGCTTAAGGCATCAGCCATCACGTTAGCCTTGCCAGGGGTATAAGAAATACCCAAGTCATAGTCCGCAATGGTCTCCATTCATCTTTGCTGACGGAGATTCAGAGATGGCTGAGTGAACAAGTACTTCCGAATTTTATGATCCGTGTATATCTCGCAACGATTACCGAGGAGGTAATGTCGCCATAACTGTAGTGCATAGATGACAGCAGCTAGTTCTAGATCATGTACCGGATAATTCTCTTCATGTGGTCGCAACTGACGAGAGCCATAGGCAATCACTTTACGCTCTTGCATTAGGATACAGCCTAATCCTTCACGGGATGCATCACAATAAATCACAAAGTCTTTGCGGGTATCTGGAGGAGAAAGTACTGGGGTATTGTAACGGATTGACATCTGCCCCAGTGGATAAAGAATGTACTCTGGATGTATCCCTGCTCGAACAGCTGGTAGCTGCGTCGCAGGGTGTGGTGGAAACAAACGATCCATCTGAAACAGAGGAAACTCATGATTGTCAAAAGACAAGGAGAAGTATAACCGATCTCGGAGAGAAAGGTTAAACAAAACAATGGAAAGGAAAATGATTATCAGACTAATCAGATCAATGTCAGGGAAATCGCACATATATCCAGCTCTCCGGGTGGACGAGAATTACGAGATCCTAAGTGTCGGCGTTAGTAAACTTTAGTTAACCCGAAAGGAAGAGAGGTCAGAGTCCCAGAGTAAAGATGAGGAATAAAAGATACTAATACCTCCCAATTGGCGACGTGGGCCCGTAAGCCACACAGCCAAGTTAGTAAAATAGTTTTCCGGTTTCTAGACTCAACTTCGGGCAAGGAGTTGGAAAGGGGGTTCCTACAGGCAGTCGGCTCTGATACCAACTTGTGACGCCCCCGGCCCGATCGTGCACTAATCATACACGCAAATGCACACGATCAAGCCTAAGGACTCACGGGAAGATATCACAACACAACTCTAAAACATAAATAAAGTCATACAAGCTTTATATTACAAGCCAGGGGCCTCGAGGGCTCGAATACATAAGCTTGCGAACAAGCGTCAGCGGAAGCATCAGATATCTGAGTACAGATATGAAATAGAAACAGAAAGGCCTTTAGAAAGGCGGGGCAAAATAAAACACTATGATCGAAAGGCGAAGGCCTCCTGCCTGGGACCCTCCGATCCTACTCCTGGTCGTCAGTCAACTCGTAGTAGTATCCATCCTCTGGGTAGTAGTAGTAGCGATCGTCGGGGCATCTGTCTCAGGGGGCTCCGTCCTCTGGTCACGTCAAACTGATATGGGGAGAAAAAGGAAAACAAAGCAACCGTGAGTACTCAGAAGTACTCAGCAAGCAAGGATCTACACTACATATGCAACATTTTCAAAGGGAGGCTGTATATGTGGACTGGGCTGCAGAAATGCCAGAATAGAGAGAAGGCCTAGTCCTATCGAAGACTAGCACCTTCAGCGGTCTTGCAGCAGTAGAAGAGAGTAGAACAATACCATATAATGTAGCAGTAATAATATCAACCTCAGCCAGAGATCCTTTCTCGACTCCCTGCGAGAAAGCAATCCCAGAGCCATAAAGTCATCAAACCTCGTCCTGAGATCCTTTCTCGACTCCCTGTGAGAAAGCGATCCCAGAGCCAATACAGTCATCAACCTGTTAACGTCTCAAGGGTCCAGTTCTAGTTGTATCGATCGGGATACAACTCCGAGTGTCCTTTACCGTAGGACCGGCTATCGATAGAAATGTTCTTCCCTGCAGGGGTGCACCAACTTACCCATCACGCTCGCTTAACTCCGGCCGGACACACTTTCCTGGGTCATGCCCGGCCTCGGCCAAACAACACATCGCAACCCTACCTACAGCTCAGCAGAGAGGTCCCCGTCGGTCTATATCCTAAGCGCTCAGGGGTCATGGGCCATCGCCCTGTGCACTCCGGGTCGTTGCGAGCAGAGCGAATCACGGTACCACCCCTCAGGATGGCGCCGGCCCAGCCCGGCCGCAGTGCTGAACTGGACGTCTGACAGAGCTTTCGGCTGATGCATACGATGCAGAACGCCCATACTATGCCCACGTGATGGTTAGTGCTATCAGACCAGAGGCCTGCTCGGATCAAATATCCAAATCGTTAATGGACTAGGGCTTGCGGTAACGAGCAGAGACTCACGAAAGATGTGACCCCGTCGCCCCGTCTCGAGGACTTGCGGCAAGGGTTAAGAATGCCCGGCCGCGCCTCGTATTCATCACTCGGGCACCACACAGGCACCCGTCTTCACAACACTCGCCTCTCAGGCGCACGCGGGTACCCCTCAGGGCCGACCCGCCTATCCAAGGAACAGTGTAAAGTCCAAGTATCCGTGTGTCCATAACATCAAGGGAATCCGAGGTATCACCCTCGTTGGATTCCTACTCGATGTGTCTGTCAAGGTGAACTCGAAGGATTCACCCTCGATGGGTTCACACTTGATGTGTTGCACGACAGCGTCGTTATCGGAAGCGGTGAAGGAGGAATCACCCTCGATGACCACGACCGAATAGCTACTCTACAGAGTTAACATCAGAAGTGCTACAAGAGGTTTCACCCTCGGCACTCGATAGTAACGCTGCAGTGTCGTTACAACTAAGGGGGGGGTGATGTGCGGTGTCGGGTCCTGGTCTTCAATCCCATTGATCGGGTCTTCTGACGATCCAGCGCGGCAGTCGGGGTAAGTGGGGTCACTGATAGGTCTCTACCCAGCCTAGACTAAACAGTTTAGGATATGCAGGTAATTATCAACAGCAGGCTACAATAAACAGGCTATGCATCAGAATAGGTAAAGCAGTAGCAACAGCAATTCTAATGCAAGCATGGGAAATTAGAATGGTTGATTTCGGGAGATGATCAAGGGGGGGCTGCCTGGTTGCTCGGTGGCAAGGGCAAGGTGTCAGTACTGGAACCAATCACCGGACGCTGCGTCGGCACCGGGCTCTATCGAGAGAGAAGAGGGGGAGGAAACAGTATAAATATAAGCAAACAAGAGCAACACAAAGTACGACATGACAATGTGAGTGCGGGTGTGTCCTAACATATGGTTGCACGTCACTGAGGAAGGAGGAATCCATCCGGGAATGTTTTCCCGGTTCCGGACATTTGTTAGACAGATGACCGGAGGGAACGGTTGCATGTTTTGATAGTTAGAGACATGTGGCGGAGAACGGATCGCGTATTCGGATTCGTCTCGTCGTTCTGAACAACTTTCAGTAGAAAGTATTTTCATCGGGGTTACGGTTTAAAAGATATGATTTCTAAAGTTTTTATTCATTTCTGTAATTTATTTAATTATTTAAATCAACATTATCCGAAACAGTGTTATGCTGAGTCATCATGACGTCAGCAGGCATCCTGACATGTGGGTCCCACCTGTCATTCTTGTTAGGTTAATTAATGATTAATTAACTAATTACTGTTTAATTAAACTAATTAACTAAATAGTATTAACCTAATCAGGATTAATTAACTTAATTTAATTAATTAATTACTAATTTTATTATTTACATTTTTTTTATTTTCATTTATCTTTCTAAAACGTTCTGGGCCGTGGGCCGTCTGTCATTGACACAGGGGCATGGGCCCATTGGTAGTGGCCCCTCGGCCAGAGGGGCGCGGGTCGGGAGCGGGCGCGGGCGCCCAGCCTGGCCGAGCGAGCAGAGGCCAGGGGCGGACCGCGGGGCCTGGCTGGCTGGGTGAGGGCGGTCGCCGGTGCAGCAGCGGGGAGAGGCGCGCGGCTGTCTGGGGCGGAACCGCGGGATGGGCGAGGCGGTGCGAGGAGCAGCCGGCCGCGGCGGCTGCTGGGGGTGGGCCGGGGCGCAGTAGCGAGCGGCAACGCACCGAGCCGCGCGCGTGGGCGCAGGCCGGGCGGGCGCTGCGCGGTGAGCGGTCCACGGACGCGGCGACGGTGGCAAATGGGGGGGGGGGGGCGACGGGGAAGGAGGACGGGGCCCTCACCCACGTTGAAGGCGTACGGCGGGGCGGAGAGCTCGACGGCGACCGTCGATGGAGAGGCGGGGGGCGAGGCAGTACGGCGACGGATCGGGGATGGGGAGCCGAGGCGGCCAGGGTAGGTGCGGGGTCGAGGCGCGCCGTGCTGGAGGGGATGGAGAGGAGGGTGCCGGTGAGGTGGCGAGGGGCGACGCGAGGTGGTCAGGGCAGGCGCCGGCGAGGTCGAGGCGGCGGGTCGTGCGAAGGCACGGGCGGCGGCGCGGGCGGGGCGAGAGGGAGAGAGGCGAGTGAGGGGGGGGGGAACGAGTGGGGGTTAGGGTTCGGTGGTCCAGGGGAGGGGCCATATAGGCCGGCTGGGGTGGGCGGCAGCTGGGCCGGTGGCGATCCGGTGGCCTTGCGGCCGAGGCCCAGTCGGGGGGGGGGGGGGTTCTCCTTTTTCTTTTTCTTTTCTTTATTTCTACACTCTGTTTAGTAAATTGTTGGGCATCCAAATGAGTTTTGTAAAATATGAGAGCTGGCCCAAAAATCACAGCACAATATATCCTACCACCAAAAACTAGTTTGGGGTAAATATCTTTTCATATTTATTTTAGATTAAATAAAAGGTTATTAAATATTACTTTCGGCCGCTGTTTGTGGATGTTCGAGCCACTTACCCAATTCCAATAAGGTTGGTTTCAATTTTAGAATGGTCTCTGGAATATTTGCTATTTATCTGACATTTTAGTTTTCATGTTGGTCAACTTTTATATTTCACTTTCATTTAAATTTGAATTTTGACTTAGGAGTTGAAAAGCAATATGATGTTAAAGATGACTATGCATTGTTAATCACGATGACATGGCATAATCAAAAGGGTGATTACTGTAGTTAACCACTGGGGGTGTTACAATTTGGTGGAAGATTATATGTTCAGATCCATTATGCTATTTAATACACCTCTGATCTTGAGCATGATTGTCATTAGTGAGTAGTTACTTTTGTTCTTGAGGTCACGGGAGAAATCTTGTTGCAAGTAATCATGTGAACTTGATATGTGTTCGATATTTTGATGATATGTATGTTGTGATTCCCTTAGTGGTGTCATGTGAACGTCGACTACATGGCACTTCACCTTATTAGGGCCTAAGGGAATGCATTTTGGAGTAGTTATTAGATGATGGGTTGCTAGAGTGACAGAAGCTTAAACCCTAGTTTATGCGCTATTCCATAAGGGACTGATTTGGAACCAAAAGTTTAATGCTATGGTTAGATTTATTCTTAATTCTTTTCTCATAGTTGCGGATGCTTGCAAGGGGGTTAATCATAAGTAGGAGGTTTGTTCAAGTAAGAACAACACCTAAGCACCGGTCCACCCACATATCAAATTATCAAAGTAGCGAACACAAATCAAACCAACATGATGAAAGTGACTAGATGAAATTCCCGTGTACCCTCAAGAACGCTTTGCTTATCATAAGAGACCGTTTTGGCCTGTCCTTTACCTCAAAAGGATTGGGCTACCTTGCTGCACTTTTTTTATTATTACCGTTACTTGCTCGTTACAAATTATCTTGCTACCAAACTACTCGTTACTTATAATTTCAGTGCTTGCAGACATTACCTTGCTGAAAACCGCTTGTCATTTCCTTCTGCTCCTCGTTGGGTTCGACACTCTTACTTATCGAAAGGACTACGATTGATCCCCTATACTTGTGGGTCATCAAGGATCTTTTCTCACACCGTTGCCGGGGAGTGAAGCTCTCTTGGTAAGTGGAAATCGGTAAGGAAAAATTATTATTACGTGCTGAAATTTATTGTCACTTGCTACTATGGAGAACAATCCTTTGAGGGGTTTGTTCGGGGTATCTTCACCTCGACCGGAACCACAATTAATTACCCCTCAACCTACTGCACCAACTGAAAATATTGGTTATGAAATTCCTTCGGGTATGATAGAACAACTGCTAGCTAATCCTTATGCAGGAGATGGAACCGAACATCCTGATATGCACTTGATATATGTGGATGAATTTTGTGGATTATTTAAGCGTGCAAGTTTACCCAGAGATGAAGCTAAGAAGAAGGTTTTCCCTTTATCTTTGAAGGTAAAAGCATTGGCATGGTATAGGCTATGCGATGATATTGGATCTTGGAATTGGAATCGATTGAAATTGGAATTTCACCAAAAAAATTATCCTATGCATCTAGTTCATCATGATCGGAATTACATATATAATTTTTGGCCTCGTGAAGGAGAAAGTATCGCTCTAGCTTGGGGGAGGCTTAAGTCAATGTTATATTCATGCCCCAATCATGAGCTCTCAAGAGAAATTATTATTCAAAATTTTTATGCTCGGCTTTCTCATGATGATCGATCCATGCTTGATACTTCTTGTACTGGTTCCTTTATGAAGAAGACTATTGATTTCCGGTGGGATCTTTTAGAAAGAATTAAACACAACTCTGAAGATTGGGAACTCGATGAAAGTAAAGAGTCAGGTATTAAGCTCAAGTATGATTGTGTTAAATCTTTTATGAATACCGATGCTTTTCAAAAGTTTAGCACTAAATATGGACTTGACTCTGAGATAGTAGCCTCCTTTTGTGAATCATTTGCTACTCATGTTGACCTCCCTAAGGAGAAGTGGTTTAAATATCACCCGCCTATCAAAGATGAAATTAAAGAACCAGTAGTAGCTAAAGATGAAACTATTATTTATAATGTTGATCCAGTTGTGCCTACTGCTTATATTGAAAAGCCACCTTTCCCTGTTAGGATAAAGGAACATGCTAAAGTTTCAACTATGGTCAACAAAAGTTATATTAGAACTTCCAAACCTGCTGAAAAAATTAAAGTAGAACCTAGTGTTGCTATGGTTAAAGATCTCTTGGTTGAAAATATAGATGGGCATGTTATTTACTTCTGTGATGAAGCTGCTAGAATTGCCAAACCCGATGAAAAAGATAAACATAGACCCGTTGTTGGCATGCATGTTGTCTCAGTTAAAATAGGAGATCACTATTATCATGGTTTATGCGACATAGGTGCTAGCGTGAGTGCCATTCCATTTACCTTATATCAAGAAATTATGAATGATATAGCACCCGCTGAAATAGAAGACATAGATGTTACTATTAAACTTACTAATAGGGACACCATTATACCACTTGGGATTGTTAGAGATGTTGAAGTCTTGTGTGGGAAAATAAAATACCCTACTAATTTTCATGTTCTTGGTTCCCCACAGGATGACTTTTGCCCCATTATCTTTGGTATTCCTTTCTTGAACACCGTCAATGCTAAAATAGATTGTGAGAAACAAACCATCGGTGTTAGTTTTGGTAATGAGTCTCATGAGTTTAATTTTTCCAAGTTTAGTAGAAAACATCATAAGGAAGAATTGTCTAGTAAGGATGAAATAATTGGTCTTGCTTCTATTGCTGTGCCTCCTACCGATCCACTAGAACAGTATTTGCTAGACCATGAAAATGATATGCATATGCATGAAAGAAATGAAATAGATAAGATTTTCTTTGAACAATGTCCTCTGCTTAAACACAATTTGCCTATTGAAACTCTAGGAGGTCCTCCTCCACCTAAAGGTGATCCTGTGTTTGAATTAAAACAATTGCCAAACACTTTGAAATATGCTTATCTTGATGAGAAAAAGATTTATCCTGTTATTATTAGTGCTAACCTATCAGAACATGAAGAAGAAAGATTATTGAAGGTTCTGAAGAAGCACCGAGCTACCATTGGATATACTCTTGATGATTTAAAGGGCATTAGTCCCACTCTCTGTTAGCACTAAATTAATATGGAGCATGATGCTAAACCCGTTGTTGATCACCAATGACGTTTAAATCCTGAAATGAAAGAAGTGGTAAGAAGAGAAATACTGAAGCTTCTGGAAGCAGGTATAATCTATCCCATAGCTGATAGTAGATGGGTAAGTCCCGTTCATTGTGTCCCTAAAAAAGGAGGTATTACCGTTGTTCCTAATGATAAGAATGAACTTATTCCACAAAGAATTGTCACTGGCTACAGAATGGTAATTGATTTTAGAAAACTAAATAAAGCTACTAGAAAAGATCATTACCCTATGCCTTTTATTGATCAAATGTTAGAAAGACTATCAAAGCACACACATTTTTGCTTTCTTGATGGATATTCCGGTTTTTCTCAAATATCTGTCTCACAACCTGATCAAGAGAAAACCACCTTTACTTGCCCTTTTGGAACTTATGCTTATAGACGTATTCCTTTTGGTTTATGCAATGCACCTGCTACTTTTCAAAGATGTATGACTGCTATATTCTCTGATTTTTGTGAAAAAATTGTTGAGGTTTTCATGGATGGTTTCTCCGTTTACGGAACTTCTTTTGATGATTGCTTGAGCAACCTTGATCGAGTTTTGTAGAGATGTGAGCAAACTAATCTTATCTTGAATTGGGAGAAGTGCCACTTTATGGTTAATGAAGGTATAGTCTTGGGACATAAAATTTCTGAATGAGGTATTGAGGTGGATAAAGCTAAAGTTGATGCAATTGAGAAAATGCCATGCCCTAAAGATATCAAAGGTATCTGTAGTTTCCTCGGTCATGTTGGTTTCTATAGGAGGTTTATTAAAGACTTCTCTAAAATTTCTAGGCCTCTTACAAATCTTTTACAAAAGGATGTTCCATTTGTTTTTGATGATGATTGTGTAGAAGCCTTTGAAACACTTAAGAAAGCC
Source organism: Thinopyrum elongatum (assembly GCA_011799875.1). Lineage (NCBI taxonomy): Eukaryota > Viridiplantae > Streptophyta > Magnoliopsida > Poales > Poaceae > Thinopyrum > Thinopyrum elongatum. Next base: position 486,670,516 of record CM022298.1, on the reverse strand, counting down.
TTGATTTCTGCACCTATTGTTCAACCACCTGATTGGAACTTGCCTTTAGAAATTATGTGTGATGCTAGTGATTATGCTGTTGGTGCTGTTCTAGGACAAAGAGTCGAAAAGAAATTAAATGTTATTCATTATGCTAGTAAAACTCTAGACAGTGCTCAACAAAATTATGCTACTACTGAAAAAGAATTTTTAGCGGTTGTGTTTGCTTGTGATAAATTTAGATCTTACATTGTTGATTCTAAAGTGACCGTTTATACCGATCATGCTCCTACAAAATATCTGATGGAAAAGAAGGATGCTAAACCTAGACTTATTAGGTGGGTTCTTTTGCTACAAGAATTTGATTTACATATCACTGATAGAAAGGGAGCTGAGAACCCCGTGGCTGATAACATGTCTAGGTTAGAAAATATTCTTGATGACCCACAACCTATTAATGATAATTTCCCTGATGAACAATTAGCTGCAATAAATGTTTCTCATAACACTCCTTGGTATGCTGACTATGCCAATTATATTGTTGCTAAATATATACCACCTAGCTTCATATACCAACAAAAGAAAAAATTCTTCTATGATTTAAGACATTACTTTTGGGATGACCCACATCTTTATAAAGAAGGAGTAGCTGGTATTATTAGACGTTGTGTACCTGAGCATGAACAGGGACAAATCCTGCGGAAATGTCACTCCGAAGCTTATGGAGGACATCATGCGGGAGATAGAACTGCTCACAAGGTATTGCAATCTGGTTTTTATTGGCCTACTCTTTTCAAGGATGCCCATAAGTTTGTTTTATCTTGTGATGAATGTCAAAGAATTGGTAATATTGGTAAGCGTTAGGAAATGCCTATGAATTATTCTCTTGCTGTTGAACCATTTGATGTTTGGGGATTTGATTACATGGGACCTTTTCCTTCCTCTAATGGGTATACACATATTTTGGTTGCTGTTGATTATGTTACTAAGTGGGTAGAAGCTATTCCAACTAGTAGTGCTGATCACAACACCTCTATTAAAATGCTTAAGGAAGTCATTTTCCCAAGGTTTGGAGTCCCTAGATATTTAATGACTGATGGTGGTTCACATTTTATTCATGGTGCTTTCTATAAAATGCTTGATAAATATGATGTTAACCATAGAATTGCATCACCTTATCATCCTCAGTCTAGTGGTCAAGTTGAACTTAGCAATAGAGAAATAAAATTAATATTAGAAAAAACTGTCAATAGGTCCCGAAAGAATTGGTCTAAGAAGTTAGATGATGCACTTTGGGCTTATAGAACAGCATATAAAAATCCTATGGGTATGTCTCCGTATAAAATGGTTTATAGAAAAGCTTGTCATTTGCCTCTTGAGTTAGAACATAAAGCATATTGGGCAATTAAAGAACTCAACTATGATTTCAAACTTACCGGTGAAAAGAGGTTATTTGATATTAGCTCACTAGATGAATGGAGAACCCAAGCCTATGAAAATGCTAAGTTATTTAAAGAAAAAGTTAAAAGATGGCATGACAAAAGAATCCAAAAGCGTGAGTTCAAAGTTGGAGAATATGTTCTTTTGTACAACTCTCCTTTCAGATTCTTTGCAGGAAAACTCCTCTCCAAATGGGAAGGACCCTATGTTCTCGAGGAGGTTTATCGATCCGGAGCTGTCAAGATAAATAATGCCAAAGGTACTAACCCGAAGGTTGTTAATGGGCAACGAATAAAACATTATATCTCAGGTACGCCCATTAATGTTGAAAGCAATATTATCCAAACTATGACACCGGAAGAACACATAAAGGAAACCTTTCGGAACACTCCAGAATAACTGAAAAAGAGGAGGTACATGATACGGTAAGTAAATGGACTCCAAAAAATCCGCAAAAATATTTTCTGTCCGTTTTGGAATATCACAAAAATTAGGAAAATAAGAAACAACCAGGAAGGCAACGCTGGTGGACACAAGACACCAGGGCACGCCTGGCTTGCCAGGCGCGCCCGGGTGGGTTGTGCCCACCTCGGGTACCTTCCAGACTCCGTTTTTCTTCAGCTTGCTTGTTTCCCAAGATAAAAAATCTTTATATACCCCCCGAACCTATTGACCACCGTATCACGGAGAAATCTTCTGTTCTTCTTTTCTCGCTGTTTTCCTGACTGATCTGAAAATATGTCGTCTCAAGATTCCGAGGAGGAGTTCCCAGTTTCTTATCAGCCTTTAGATAAAAATATCTTCAAGGATACCTATCCCTATATATGGTTCTCCGATGAAGAAGATGAAGATGAACCAGTCCCTCCTCGTTTCAAGCATGAAAGCATGGAGGCGTTATGCAAGAGGATAATAAAGCTTGAGATGGAGAATGAGGAGTTAAGGATAGATAATTTTTACCTTCGAAATAAGTTGGTGAAAAAGGCAGACAAACCCTCTACTTCATCACCACCACCTTCTTCATCATCAAAGGAAAATTGAATATCGGGTATGGGCACTCCCCTTGGCTTGTGCCAAGCTTGGGGGAGGTGACCCGGTATTGTATCACCTCCACTATCTTTTGCCTTTACTTATCCTCATTCGATCCATAGTTATCTTTTGCTTTAGATGAATAAAAGTTTAGTTTGATCCTTTCTTTTCGAGTGTTTGCTTAGTGATCTATCTTTGTAATCGTGAGCAAGATATATATAATAAAGTTTTGTTTGAGTTTTGTTTTCTTTACTTTCATGTTCAATAAGAAGAAAGGAAATAAATGAAAAAGATCATATGCTAATTTTATGGTAAGTAATGACATCACATAAGGAAGAGTATAAGTAGACAATTTTATTGGAGATTGACAAACATAGCATTGGTCAATGATGCAATTCATGAAAGAATTAATATGGGAAGAGAAGATTCACATGCAAATACACTATCTTGGACATCTTTTGTGATTGTGAGCCCCCATCAAAATATTATATGCCAAAATTGTTGACGTTGGACAAGGAAGACAATGTAATGATTTATGTTTGTTCATATTCACATAGAAGTTATATTGTCATAGATCCTTTAACATGTGGTGCTTGCCCCTATCTTTTCTAGCCAAAAATCCCGCACTAAGTAGAGATACTACTTGTGCATCCAAAAACCTTAAACCCAAATCTTATTTTAAGAGTCCACCATACCTACCTATGGATTGAGTAAAATCCTTTAAGTAAGTTGTCATCGATGCAAAAAGGGCAATAAAAATTGCTTCTAAAAGTGTTGGATCATTTAGTGTAAGAGAAAATTGAGAGTTGTACAAACTTGTGATGGCAAAGAATAAAAGCGACAGACTGCATAATAAAGGTTGCTATCACAAGGGGCAATATAATGTGACGTTCTTTTGCACTAAGAGATTAAGCATACAAACAAATAAGCGCATGGCAACCTCTGCTTCCCTCTGCGAAGGGCCTATCTTTTACTTTTATGTATTTACTTTTATGCAAGAGTCAAAGTTCTTCTCTCTATTCCTTTTTATTTTCTCTTTTGGCAAGCATCATATGGTGAGGAAAGATCTAGGCACATATATCCAGTTGGATATGAGTAGCATGAGTTATTATTGTTGACATCACCCTCGAGGTGAGTATGTTGGGAGGCGAATCTATAAGCCCCTATCTTTCTATGTGTCCGGTTGAAACGTTTTGCTCATGTGTATGCGGTGAGCGTTAGCAATCATAGAAGACTATATGATGGTTGAGTATGTGGACTTGCCAAAAAGGCTCCGATACGTGACCCTTCCTGAAAAGATGATGAATTGTAGTTGCAAAGTTGACTGAAAACATAGTTTGTTGGTTCTCAATAGAGTTTATGCTTTATACTTCGATGTTGTGATGAATTGTTACTTGTTCATGAGAAGTTATATGATAAAAGTTCTATGATAAAGTTCTATGTTAAAGTTTGTTGACGTTATAATAATATACATGATGCTTCTATGTCCGTATTTTGTTTTTATCGACACCTCTCTCTCTAAGCATGTGGACATGTTTTTCGATTTCGGTTTTCGCTTGAGGACAAGCGAGGTCTAAGCTTGGGGGAGTTGATACGTCCATTTTGCATCATGATTTCCTACTATTATTTATGATGTTTTTATGCATAATAATGCTTTTTGGAGTAATTCTAATGCCTTTTCTCTCATAATATGCAAGGTTCACACAAAGAGGGAGAATTCCGGCAGCTGGAAATCTGGACCTGAAAAAGCTACGTCAGGCTACCTATTCTGCACAACTCCAAATGAGCAGAAACATCACGAGGAATTTTTATGGAATATATAAGAATTATTGGAGCCAATAAGTACCAGAGGGGGCCCACCAGGTGGGCACAACCCACCTGGGCGCGCCAGGGAGCCCAAGCGCACCCTGGTGGGTTGTGCCCTCCTCGGCCCACCTCCGGTGCCCCTCTTCTGGTATATAAGTCATTTTGACCTAGAAAAAATGAGGAGAGGACTTTCGGGACGCGCCGCCGTCTCGAGGCGGAACTTGGGCTGGAGCACTTTTGCCCTCCGGCGGAGCGATTCCGCCGGGGGAACTTCCCTCCCGGAGGGGGAAATCATCGTCATCATCATCACCAACAACTCGCCCATCTTGGGGAGGGCAATCTCCATCAACATCTTCAACAGCACCATCTCCTCTCAAACCCTAGTTCATCTCTTGTGTTCAATCTTTGTACCGGAACTATAGATTGGTACTTGTGGGTGACTAGTAGTGTTGATTACATCTTGTAGTTGATTACTATATGGTTTATTTGGTGGAAGATTATATGTTCAGATCCATTATGCTATTTAATACCCTCTGATCTTGAGCATGATTGTCATTAGTGAGTAGTTACTTTTGTTCTTGAGGTCACGGGAGAAATCTTGTTGCAAGTAATCATGTGAACTTGATATGTGTTCGATATTTTGATGATATGTATGATGTGATTCCCTTAGTGGTGTCACGTGAACGTCGACTACATGGCACTTCACCTTATTAGGTCCTAAGGGAATGCATTGTGGAGTAGTTATTAGATGATGGGTTGCTAGAGTGACAGAAGCTTAAACCCTAGTTTATGCGCTATTCCGTAAGGGGCCGATTTGGATCCAAAAGTTTAATGCTATGGTTAGATTTATTCTTAATACTTTTCTCGTAGTTGCAGATGCTTGCGAGGGGGTTAATCATAAGTAGGAGGTTTGTTCAAGTAATAAAAGCACCTAAGCACCGGTCTGTAACACCCCCAGTGGTTAACTACAGTAATCCCCTTATGATTATGCCATGTCATCATGTTTAACAGTGCATGATCATCATTAGCATTATATTGCATTTCAACTCCTAACTCAAAATCCAAATTTAAATGAAAGTGGAAAATAAAAGTTATCCAACATAGAAACTAAAATGTTCAATCAATAACAAATAATACAGAGACCATTCTAAAATTGAAACCAACAATTAATAAATTAATTAGGTGGCACTAACATTACCAAAACAGTAAGGTTTAATGCATTTTAATTATTATAAAATTTGTGTGAACTCCATTTGCCTCCAAACTAATTTTTGGTAGTAGTTGAGGATGCCTAGTAATTATTGGGACAATTGCTATGTTTTACAAAAACCATTTTGAGGCCTAACTATTTACTAAACAGAGATATATGATTAAATAAAAGAAAAAGAATATATAAAAACAGAAAACGAGAAAAGGAAAGAGGGCCCTAGCTACTGTGCCCGTGGACTCTAGTTACTACAGGCGCCGGCCAAGCCCGTTTCCCCCCCTCCCCCACTTGTCTTCCTTCTCCTGCTCACCCCTCGCACGCTGTCGCCTCGCCCGCGCTCGCCGCCCCGGCCCCCCCTCTCCTGCGTTCGACAGCAGCTCTACAGGAGCTCGCCCCGGTGGATAAGGCCGCCCCGTGCTGCCCCTCTCTCCCCTGGAACCCTACTTCCCTCGCTCGCCTCTCCCTCTCTCATTTCCGTCGCCACCGAACGCTATCGTCGCCGCTGCCTCGTCGTTGCCGTGCACCGAGGCCTCCCCGTGCCGCGCGGGCATGTCCAGTGGGACCGCCGTCGAGTGCTATGTCGTCTACGGGGGTCCACTCGACCGGAGCCGCCCCGCATCGCCGCCATCACCGTCTCCTCCGAATCACGGCCGCCGCCGTTGACCTCCTCGATCTGCCCCACCGCGAGCTCCCCGGCCTCCCCGTGCACGTCATCGAGCACGATGTGAGCTCCCGCTTCCTCCTGGCCTCTCCCTTCTCCTCCTCGTGCCCCGTAGTCGTCGAACCATCAAGTGCCGCCGCTAGCCACCGTTCAGCTGTCGCCGTTGTCGCCACTGCCGGCCACCTCCATCTGAGCCACCACCGTAGATGGATGCGCGCCATCGCCCGCGTCGCGTAGGACCTCTCGGTCGACCAAATGGTCGCCGGAGATGGCCGCTAGGGCCTCGCCGCCGCCCCTGTAGTTCGTCGCCGGCAGGCACACGCGCGCCCGCTCGCGTTAACCAGTAGGTTGACCCACTGTAGTGTGGGCCCGCCCGTTTAGATTAGCCCTAACCCCTAATTGGTCTAACCCTAGATACTGACTGACAGCCGGGCCCCATGTATGTTAATTAACCTAATAAAAATCGGTTTAGTTAAATAGTAACTGACAAGCGGGGTCCACTGTACTGTTCCTGTGGATAAGACTCGCTGAGTCAGCGTGCTGACTCAGCACTGGGACCCACCAGTCAGCCTCTACTGACTGGACCCAGTTGACCAGTCAACGGTCCAGTCAACTACTGACTGGGCAGTTGACTGGTCCCACCTGTCAGCCACTGTGCTAAACAGCTGGGTACACCCACTAGGTACCCGTAGCAATTTCCAGTTTTATTTTCGAATTTAAATAACTAAATAAATTCCAAAAAATCAATAAAACTTTAGAAAATCATATCTTTTAATCCGTAACTCCGATGAAAATAATTTATATATGAAAAATGATCAGAAAAATGAGACAAATCTGAATACGCTACCCACACACCTGTTAGATGCCTCTAACTATCTGAACATGCAACTTTTTGCCTGTTTCAGCTAAATGAATAGTGCATGACTTTAATAAAATAATTCCAAACAAATTCCTAAAATAACTAAATGGCTTAGACATGTCTTCAGGCAACCTTGCACTGCACGTTAGCATAGCCTGCTTCGTGTTGCTTATGTTTGCTCTATATTTATACTGTTTCCTCCCCCTCTTCTCTCTCGTTAGACCCCGACGCAGTTCCCGGTACCGACGCAGCTCCGGATCCCGAAGACACCATTGACGACCTTGCCCTTGCTGCCGAGCAACCAGGCAAGCCCCCCCCCCTTTGATCATCCCGATATCGCCCATTCTATTTCTCATGCTTGCATTAGAATTGCTATTGCTGCTGCTTTACCTATTCTGATGCATAGCCTGTTTATTGTAACCTGCTGTTGATAATTACCTGCATACCCTAAACTGTTTAGTATAGGCTAGGTAGAGACCTATCAGTGACCCCACTTATCCCGACTGCCGCGCTGGATCGTCAGAAGACCCGATCAACGGGATTGAAGACCAGGCCCCGACACTGCACATCACCCCCCCCCCCTTAGTTGTAACGACACTGCAGCGTTACTATCGAGTGCCGAGGGTGAAACCTCATGTAGCACTTCTGATGTTAACTCTGTAGAGTAGCTATTCGGTCGTGGTCATCGAGGGTGATTCCTCCTTCACCGCTTCCGATAACGACGCTGTCGTGCAACACATCAAGTGTGAACCCATCGAGGGTGATTCCTCCGAGTTCACCTTGACGGAGACATCGAGTAGGAATCCAACGAGGGTGATACCTCGGATTCCCCTGATGTTATGGACACACGGATACTTGGACTTTACACTGTTACTTGGATAGGCGGGTCGACCCTGAGGGGTACCCGCGTGCGCCTGAGAGGCGAGTGTTGTGAAGACGGGTGCCTGTATGGTGCCCGAGTGTTGAATACGAGGCGCGGCCGGGCATTCTTAACCCTTGCAGCAAGTCCTCGAGATGGGGCGACGGGGTCACATCTTTCGTGAGTCTCTGCTCGTTACCGCAAGCCCTAGTCCTAACGATTTGGATATTTGATCCGAGCAGGCCTCTGGCCTGATAGCACTAACCATCACGTGGGCATAGTATGGGCGTTCTGCATCGTATGCATCAGCCGAAAGCTCTGTCAGACGTCCAGTTCAGCATGGCGGCACGGTCGGATCGTGTCGGCCACCCGAGGCGATGCTGGTATCCACCCTGTGCGCAACGACCCGGAGGGCGAGGGGCGATGGCCAAGACCCCCTTGCGCTTAGGATGTAGACCGGCGGGGACCTCTCTGCTGAGCTGTAGGTAGGGTTGCGATGTGTCGTTTGGCCGAGGCCGGGCATGACCCAGGAAAGTGTGTCCGGCCGGAGTTAATCGAGCATGTTGGGTAAGTTGGTGCACCCCTGCAGGGAAGAAAACTTCTATCGATAGCCGGTCCTACGGTAAAGGACACTCGGAGTTGTATCCTGATTGATACAATTTAGAACTGGATACTTGGATACTATGGCTCTGGGATTGCTTCTCGCAGGGAGTCGAGAAGGGATCTCCGGACGAGGTTGATGACTGTATGGCTCTGGGATTGCTTTCTCGCAGGGAGTCGAGAAAGGATCTCTGGGTGAGGATGAGACTTAATGATACTGCTACATTATATTGTACTGTTCTACTCTCTTCTATTGCTGCAAGACCGCTGAAGATGCTAGTCTTCGATAGGGCTAGGCCTTCTCTCTATTCTGGCATTTCTGCAGCCCAGTCCACATATACAGCCTCCCCTTGAAAATGTTGCATATGTAGTGTAGATCCTTGCTTGCTGAGTACTTCTGAGTACTCACGGTTGCTTTGTTTTCCTTTTCTCCCCATATCAGTTTGTCGTGACAAGATGACGGAGCCCCTGAGACAGATGCCCCGTCGATCGACTACTACTACTACCCAGAGGATGGATGCTACTACGAGTTGACTGACGACCAGGAGTAGGATCGGAGGGTCCCAGGCAGGAGGCCTACGCCTTTCGATCGTAGTGTTTTATTTTGCCCCGCCTTTCTAAAGGCCTTTATGTTTCTATTTCATATCCATACTCAGATATCTGATGCTTCCGCTGACGCTTGTACGCAAGCTTATGTATTCGAGCCCTCGAGGCCCTTGGCTTGTAATATAAAGCTTGTATGACTTTATTTATGTTTTAGAGTTGTGTTGTGATATCTTCCCGTGAGTCCTTAGGCTTGATCGTGTGCATTTGCGTGTATGATTAGTGCATGATTGGGCTGGGGGCGTCACACGGTCCTCCCACATATCAAATTATCAAAGTAGCGAACACAAATCAAACCAACATGATGAAAGTGACCAGATGAAATTCCCGTGTACCCTCAAGAACGCTTTGCTTATCATAAGAGACCGTTTTGGCCTGTCCTTTGCCTCAAAAGGATTGGGCTACCTTGCTGCACTTTTGTTACTATTACCATTACTTGCTCATTACAAATTATCTTGCTACCAAACTACTCGTTACTTATAATTTCAGTGCTTGCAGACATTACCTTGCTGAAAACCGCTTGTCATTTCCTTCTCCTCCTCGTTGGGTTCGACACTCTTACTTATCGAAAGGACTACGATTGATCCCCTATACTTGTGGGTCATCAGTCACTCTCGCAACCCATCATCTAATAACTACTCCACAATGCATTTCCTTAGGCCCTAATAAGGTGAAGTGCCATGTAGTCGACGTTCACATGACACTACTAAGGGAATCACAACATACATATCATCAAAATATCGAACACATATCAAGTTCACATGATTACTTGCAACAAGATTTCTCCCGTGACCTCAATAACAAAAGTAACTACTCACTAATGATAATCATGCTCAAGATCAGAGGGGTATTAAATAGCATAATGGATCTGAACATATAATCTTCCACCAAATAAACCATATAGTAATCAACTACAAGATGTAATCAACACTACTAGTCACCCACAAGTACCAATCTATAGTTCCGATACAAAGATTGAACACAGGAGATGAACTAGGGTTTGAGAGGAGATGGTGCTGTTGAAGATGTTGATGGAGATTGCCCTCCCCAAGATGGGAGAGTTGTTGGTGATGATGATGACGATGATTTCCCCCCTCCGGGAGGGAAGTTCCCCCGGCGGAATCGCTCCACCGAAGGGCAAAAGTGCTCCTGCCCAAGTTCCGCCTCGAGACGGCGGCGCTTCGTCCCGAAAGTCCTCCCCTCATTTTTTTTCTTTGGCAAAATGACTTATATACCAGAAGAGGGGCACCAGAGGTGGGCCGAGGAGGGCACAACCCACCAGGGCGCGCCTGGGCTCCCTAGCGCGCCCAGGTGGGTTGTGCCCACCTGGTGGGCCCCCTCTAGTGCTTATTTTCTCCAATAATTCTTATTTATTACATAAAAAATCCTTGTGAAATTTCAGCTCATTTGGAGTTGTGCAGAATAGGTAGCCTGACGTAGCTTTTTCAGGTCCAGATTTCCAGCTGCCGGAATTCTCCCTCTTTGTGTGAACCTTGCACATTATTAGAGAAAAGGCATTAGAATTACTCCAAAAGGCATTATTATGCCTAAAAAAATCATAAATAACAGTAGGAAAACATGATGCAAAATGGACGCTTTTATCATATAACTTCTCATGAACAAGTAACAATTCATCACAACATCGAAGTATAAAGCATAAACTCTATTGAAAACCAACAAACTAGCTTTTATCATATAACTTCTCATGAACAAGTAACAATTCATCACAACATCGAAGTATAAAGCATAAACTCTATTGAAAACCAACAAACTATGTTTTCAGTCAACTTTGCAACTACAATTCATCATCTTTTCAGGAAGGGTCATGTATCGGAGCCTTTTTGGCAAGTCCACGTACTCAACCATCATATAGTCTTCTATGATTGCTAACACTCACCGCATACACATGATCAAAACATTTCAACCGGACACATAGAAAGATAGGGGCTTATAGATTCACCTCCCAACATACTCACCTCGAGGGTGATGTCAACAATAATAACTCATGCTACTCATATCCAACTGGATATATGTGCCTAGATCTTTCCTCACCACATGATGCTTGCCAAAAGAGAAAATAAAAAGGAATAGAGAGAAGAACTTTGACTCTTGCATAAAAGTAAATACATAAAAGTAAAAGATAGGCCCTTCGCAGAGGGAAGTAGAGGTTGCCATGCGCTTATTTGTTTGTATGCTCAATCTCTTAGTGCAAAAGAACGTCACGTTATATTGCCCCTTGTGATAGCAACCTTTATTATGCAGTCTGTCGCTTTTATTCTTTGCCATCACAAGTTCGTACAACGCTCAATTTTCTCTTACACTAAATGATCCAACACTTTTAGAAGCAATTTTTATTGCCCTTTTTGCACCGATGACAACTTACTTGAAGGATCTTACTCAATCCATAGGTAGGTATGGTGGACTCTCAAAATAAGATTTGGGTTTAAAGGTTTTTGGATGCACAAGTAGTATCTCTACTTAGTGCGGAATTTTTGGCTAGCAAAGATGGGGGCAAGCACCACATGTTAAAGGATCTGTGACAATATAACTTCTATGTGAATATGAACAAACATAAATCATTACGTTGTCTTCCTTGTCCAACGTCAACAATTTTGGCATATAATATTTTGATGGGGGCTCACAATCACAAAAATGTCCAAGATAGTGTATTTGCATGTGAATCTTCTCTTCCCTTATTAATTCTTTCATGAATTGCATCATTGACCAATGCTATGTTTGTCAATCTCCAATAAAATTTTCTACTCATACTCTTCCTTATGTGATGTCATTACTTACCATAAAATTAGCATATGATCTATTTCATTTATTTCCTTTCTTTTTATTGAACATGAAAGTAAAGAAAACAAAACTCAAACTAAACTTTATTATATATATCTTGCACACGATTACAAAGATAGATCACTAAGCAACCACTTGAAAAGAAAGGATCGAACTAAACTTTTATTCATCTAAAGCAAAAGATAACTATGTATCGAACTAAGATAAGTAAAGGCAAAAGATAGTGGAGGTGATACGATACCGGGGCACCTCCCCCAAGCTTAGCACAAGCCAAGGGGAGTGCCCATACCCGATACTCAATTTTCCTTTGGTGATGAAGAAGGAGGTGTTGGTGATGAAGTAGTGGCAATCTTATCCTCGGGTTTCCATGGCAAGGGCTCACCATCATAAGAGGAGGAGTGAGTCTCATGGGTCCTGCAACTGGCATCCAAACTCATACCTTTAAACCTCGCCTCATATTCAAAGACTTGGTTTTGGAGATCATAGATCTGGCTTTGGAGAAAGTTGATTTGCTCGTTGAAGGTGAAGATGATGTCCTTCATGGACTTTCCATCCACCTTGAGATGACGGGTGTAGTCCGCAATCATGAGGTGATTGGCATTGAGTCCACGTTCTACCATCCCCTTGCACCGGAAGACTTCCTGCTCCATAGCTTCAAGCCTAGCCTCCACGGATCCCGTCCCCTTGGGGCCTTGCACATCACGGATATGCAGCACCCCCTCATGCATCTGGATAGCCTGAGGGTGCTGCATCACCTCCCGCAAATATGGGTTGATGACGTTTTCGAAGAACTTGTCCTTGGAGGAAATTGAAGCGGCCATGGTGGATTGGATCTGTCAGAAAACAGCAAGGAAAAGAAAACAGAAGATTTCTCCGTGATACGATGGTCAATAGGTTCGGGGGGTATATAAAGATTTTTTATCTTGGGAAACAAGCAAGCTGAAGAAAAACGGAGTCCGAAAGGTACCCGAGGTGGGCACAACCCACCTGGGCGTGCCTGGCAAGCCAGGCGCGCCCTGGTGTCTTGTGCCCACCAGGGGTGCCTTCCTAGTTGTTTCTTATTTTCCTAATTTTTGTTATATTCCAAAACGGACAGAAAATATTTTTATGGATTTTTCGGAGTCCGTTTACTTACCGTATCACGTACCTCCCCTTTTTCAGTTATTCTGGAGTGTTCCGGAAGGTTTCCTTTATGTGTTCTTCCGGTGTCATAGTTTGGATAATATTGCTTTCAACATTAATGGGCGTACCTGAGATATAATGTTTTATTCATTGCCCATTAACAACCTTCGGGTTAGTACCTTCGGCATTATTTATCTTGACGGCTCCGGATCGATAAACCTCCTTGATAACATAGGGTCCTTCCCATTTGGAGAGGAGTTTTCCTGCAAAGAATCTGAAACGAGAGTTGTACAAAAGAACATATTCTCCAACTTTGAACTCACGCCTTTGGATTCTTTTGTCATGCCATCTTTTAACTTTTTCTTTAAATAACTTGGCATTTTCATTGGCTTGGGTTCTCCATTCATCTAGTGAGCTAATATCAAATAACCTCTTTTCACCGGCAAGTTTGAAGTCATAGTTGAGTTCTTTAATTGCCCAATATGCTTTATGTTCTAACTCAAGAGGCAAATGACAAGCTTTTCCATAAACCATTTTATACTGAGACATACCCATAGGATTTTTATATGCTGTTCTATAAGCCCAAAGTGCATCATCTAACTTCTTAGACCAATTCTTTCGGGACCTATTGACAGTTTTTTGTAATATTAATTTTATTTCTCTATTGCTAAGTTCAACTTGACCACTAGACTGAGGATGATAAGGTGATGCAATTCTATGGTTAACATCATACTTAGCAAGCATTTTACGGAAAGCACCATGAATAAAATGTGAACCACCATCAGTCATTAAATATCTAGGGATTCCAAACCTTGGGAAAATGACTTCCTTAAGCATTTTAATAGAGGTGTTGTGATCAGCACTACTAGTTGGAATAGCTTCTACCCACTTATTAACATAATCAACAGCAACCAAAATATGTGTATACCCATTAGAGGAAGGAAAAGGTCCCATGTAATCAAATCCCCAAACATCAAATGGTTCAACAGCAAGAGAATAATTCATAGGCATTTCCTGACGCTTACCAATATTACCAATTCTTTAACATTCATCACAAGATAAAACAAACTTACGGGCATCCTTGAAGAGAGTAGGCCAATAAAAACCAGATTGCAATATCTTGTGAGCAGTTCTATCTCCCGCATGATGTCCTCCATAAGCTTCGGAGTGACACTTTCGTAGGATTTGTCCTTGTTCATGCTCAGGTACACAATGTCTAATAATACCATCTACTCATTTATAAAGATGTGGGTCATCCCAAAAGTAATGTCTTAAATCATAGAAGAATTTTTTCTTTTGTTGGTATGTGAAGCTAGGTGGTATATATTTAGCAACAATATAATTGGCATAATCAGCATACCAAGGAGTGTTATGAGAAACATTTATTGCAGCTAATTGTTCATCAGGAAAATTATCATTAATAGGTTGAGGGTCATCAAGAATATTTTCTAACCTAGACAAGTTATCAGCCACGGGGTTCTCAGCTCCCTTTCTACCAGTGATATGTAAATCAAATTCTTGTAACAAAAGAACCCACCTAATGAGTCTAGGTTTAGCATCCTTCTTTTCCATATGATATTTTATAGCAGCATGATCGGTGTGAACAGTCACTTTAGAATCAACAATGTAAGATCTAAATTTATCACAAGCAAACACAACGGCTAAAAAAATCTTTTTCAGTAGTAGCATAATTTCGTTGAGCACTGTTTTGAGTTTTACTAGCATAATGAATAACATTTAATTTCTTATCGACTCTTTTTCCTAGAACAGCACCAACAACATAATCACTAGCATCACATATAATTTCAAAAGGCAAGTTCCAATCAGGTGGTTGAACAATAGGTGCAGAAATCAAGGCTTTCTTAAGTGTTTCAAAGGCTTGTACATAATCATCATCAAAAACAAATGGAACATCCTTTTGTAAAAGATTTGTAAGAGGCCTAGAAATTTTAGAGAAGTTTTTAATAAACCTCCTACAGAAACCAGCATGACCGAGGAGACTACGGATACCTTTGATATCTTTAGGGCATGGCATTTTCTCAATTGCATCAACTTTAGCTTTATCCACCTCAATACCTCGTTCAGAAATTTTATGTCCCAAGACAATACCTTCATTAACCATAAAGTGGCAATTCTCCCAATTCAAGACGAGATTAGTTTGCTCACATCTCTGCAAAACTCGATCAAGGTTGCTCAAGCAATCATCAAAAGAAGTTCCGTAAACGGAGAAATCATCCATGAAAACCTCAACAATCTTTTCACAAAAATCAGAGAATATAGCAGTCATACGAAAAGTAGCAGGTGCATTGCATAAACCAAAAGGCATACGTCTATAAGCATAAGTTCCAAAAGGGCAAGTAAAGGTGGGTTTCTCTTGATTAGGTTGTGAGACAGATATTTGAGAAAAACCGGAATATCCATCAAGAAAGCAAAAATGTGTGTACTTTGATAGTCTTTCTAACATTTGATCAATAAAAGGCAGAGGGTAATGATCTTTTCTTGTAGCTTTATTTAGTTTTCTAAAATCAATTACCATTCTGTAGCCAGTAACAATTCTTTGTGGAATAAGTTCATTCTTATCATTAGGAACAACGGTAATACCTCCTTTTTTAGGGACACAATGAACGGGACTTACCCATCTACTATCAGCTATGGGATAGATTATACCTGCTTCCAGTAGCTTTAGTATTTCTGTTCTTACCACTTCTTTCATTTTAGGATTTAAACGTCGTTGGTGATCAACAACGGGTTTAGCATCAGGCTCCATATTAATTTTATGCTGACAGAGAGTGGGACTAATGCCCTTTAAATCATCAAGAGTATATCCAATGGCAGCTCGGTGCTTCTTCAGAACCTTCAATAATCTTTCTTCTTCATGTTCTGAAAGGTTAGCACTAATAATAATAGGATAAATCTTTTTCTCATCAAGATAAGCATATTTCAAAGTGTCTGGCAATTGTTTTAATTCAAACACAGGATCACCTTTAGGTGGAGGAGGACCTCCTAGAGTTTCAATAGGCAAATTGTGTTTAAGCAGAGGACGTTGTTCAAAGAAAATCTTATCTATTTCATTTCTTTCATGCAGATGCATATCATTTTCATGGTCTAGAAAATATTGTTCTAGTGGATCGGTAGGAGGCACATAAATAGAAGCAAGACCAATTATTTCATCCTTACTAGACAATTCTTCCTTATGATGTTTTCTACTAAACTTGAAAAAATTAAACTCATGAGACTCATTACCAAAACTAACACCGACGGTTTGTTTCTCACAATCTATTTTAGCATTGACGGTGTTCAAGAAAGGTCTACCAAAGATAATGGGACAAAAGTCATCTTGTGGGGAATCAAGAACAAGAAAATCAGTAGGGTATTTTTTTCCCACACAAGACTTCAACATCTCTAACAATCCCAAGTGGTGTGATGGTGTCCCTATTAGCAAGTTTAATAGTAACATCTATGTCTTCTATTTCAGTGGGTGCTATATCATTCATAATTTCTTGATATAAGGTAAAAGGAATGGCACTCACGCTAGCACCTATGTCGCATAAACCATGATAACAATGATCTCCTATTTTAACTGAGACAACAGGCATGCCAACAACGGGTCTATGTTTATCTTTTTCATCGGGTTTGGCAATTCTAGCAGCTTCATCATAGAAGTAAATAACATGCCCATCTATATTTTCAACCAAGAGATCTTTAACCATAGCAACACTAGGTTCAACTTTGATTTGTTCAGCAGGTTTGGAAGTTCTAATATAACTTTTGTTGACCACAGTTGAGACTTTAGCATGTTCCTTTATCCTAACAGGGAAAGGAGGTTTTTCAATATAAGCAGTAGGCACAACTGGATCAACATTATAAATAATAGTTTCATCTTTAGCTACTACTGGTTCTTTAATTTTTTCTTTGATAGGTGGGTGATATTTAAACAACTTCTCCTTAGGGAGGTCAACATGATTAGCAAATGATTCACAAAAGGAGGCTACTATCTCGGAGTCAAGTCCATATTTAGTGCTAAACTTTTGAAAAGCATCGGTATTCATAAAAGATTTAACACAATCATACTTGAGTTTAATACCTGACTCTTTACCTTCGTCGAGTTCCCAATCTTCAGAGTTGCGTTTAATTCTTTCTAAAAGATCCCACCGGAAATCAATAGTCTTCTTCATAAAGGAACCAGCACAAGAAGTATCAAGCATGGATCGACCATCATGAGAAAGCCGAGCATAAAAATTCTGAATAATAATTTCTCTTGAGAGCTCATGATTGGGGCATGAATATAACATTGACTTAAGCCTCCCCCAAGCTAGAGCGATACTTTCTCCTTCACGAGGCAAAAAATTATATATGTAATTCTAATCACGATGAACAAGATGCATAGGATAATTTTTTTGGTGAAATTCCAATTTCAATCGATTCCAATTCCAAGATCCAATATCATCGCATAGCCTATACCATGCCAATGCTTTTCCCTTCAAAGATAAAGAGAAAACCTTCTTCTTAGCTTCATCTCCGGGTAAACGTGCAACCTTAAATAATCCACAAATTTCATCCACATATATCAAGTGCATATCAGGATGTTTGGTTCCATCTCCTGCATAAGGATTAGCTAGCAGTTGTTCTATCATACCGGAAGGAATTCCATAACCAATATTTTTGGTAGGTGCAGTAGGTTGAGAGGTAACTAATTGTGGTTCCGATCGAGGTGAAGATACCCCGAACAAACCCCTCAAAGGATTGTTCTCCATAGTAGCAAGTGACAATAAATTTCAGCATGTAGTAATAATTTTTCCTTACCAATTTCCACTTACCAAGAGCGCTTCACTCCCCGGCAACGGCGCCAGAAAAGAGCCTTGATGACCCACAAGTATAGGGGATCAATCGTAGTCCTTTCGATAAGTAAAAGTGTCGAACCCAACGAGAGGCAATGCTACTATCCTTTTACCACACTTGTGCTTCAAAGTAGCACCATGATCTTCATGATAGAGAGTCTTCTATGTTGTCACTTTCATATACTAGTGGGAATTTTTCATTATAGAACTTGGCTTGTATATTCCAATGATGGGCTTCCTCAAATTGCCCTAGGTCTTCATGAGCAAGCGAGTTGGATGCACACCCACTTAGTTTCTTTTTGAGCTTTCATAAACTTATAGCTCTAGTGCATCCGTTGCATGGCAATCCCTACTCACTCACATTGATATCTATTGATGGGCATCTCCATAGCCCGTTGATATGCCTAGTTGATGTGAGACTATGTCCTTTTTGTCTTCTCCATAACCACCATATTCTATTCCACCTATAGTGCTATATCCATGGCTCACGCTCATGTATTGCGTGAAAGTTGAAAAGGTTTGAGAACATCAAAAGTATGAAACAATTGCTTGGCTTGTCACCTGGGTTGTGCATGATTTAATATATACTTTGTGTGATGAAGATGGAGCATAGCCAGACTATATGATTTTGTAGGGATAACTTTCTTTGGCCATGTTATTTTGAGAAGACATGATTGCTTTATTAGTATGCTTGAAGTATTATTGTTTTTATGTCAATATTAAACTTTTGTTTTGAATCTTATGGATCTGAACATTCATGCCACAATAAAGAAAATTACATGGATAAATATGTTAGGTAGCATTCCACATAAAAAATTCCGTTTTTATCATTTACCTACTCGAGGACGAGCAAGAATTAAGCTTGGGGATGCTTGATACGTCTCCAACGTATCTATAATTTTTGATTATTCCATGCTATTATATTATCTGTTTTGAATATTTTATATGCATTAATATGCTATTTTATATTATTTTTGGGACTAACTTATTAACCTAGAGCCCAGTGCCAGTTTCTGTTTTTTCCTTGTTTTTGAGTTTTACAAAAAAGGAATACCAAACGGATTCCAAACGGAATAAAACTTTCGCGATGATTTTTCTTGGACCAGAAGACACACGTAGGACTTGGAGAGGAAGGCAGAAGAGTCCCGAGGGCTCCACAAGCCCTCAGGGCGCGCCTTAGGGGGGGCGCCCCCTGGCTTGTGGGCCCCATGGGAGTCCTCCAACCCTAATCTTTGGCCTATAAATTCAGAAATATTCCCAAACCACCAGAAGCGTCCACCAAAATACTTTTCTGCCGCCGTAACCTTCTGTTCCCGTGAGATCCCATCTTGGGGCCTTTTTCGGCATCCTGCCAGAGGGGGATTCGATCACGGAGGGCCTCTACATCAACTCTATTGCCCTTCCGATGAAGCGTGAGTAGTTTACCTCAGACCTACGGGTCCATAGCTAGTAGCTAGATGGCTTCTTCTCTCTCTTTGGTCCTCAATACCATGTTCTCCTTGTTGTTCTTGGAGATCTATCCGATGTAATATTCTTTTGCGGTGTGTTTGTCGAGATCCGATGAATTGTGGATTTATGATCAGTTTATCTATGAATATTATTTGGATCTTCTCTGAATTCTTATATGCATGATTCGATATCTTTGTATTTCTCTTCGAATTATCGGTTTGGTTTGGCCAACTAGATTGGTTCTTCTTGCAATGGGAGAGGTGCTTAGTTTTGGGTTCAATCTTGCGGTGTCCTCACCCAGTGACAAAGTAGGGGTAGCGAGTCACGTATTGTATTGTTGGCATCAAGGGTAAAAAGATGGGGTTTTCATCATATTGCTTGAGTTTATCCCTCTACATCATGTCATCTTACTTAAGGCGTTACTCCATTCTTATGAACTTAATACTCTAGATGCATGCTGGATAGCGGTCGATGTGTGGAGTAATAGTATTAGATGCATAATCGTTTCGGTCTACTTGACACGGACGTGATGCCTATATTCGTAATCATTGCCTTGGATTTCATCATAACTTTGCGGTTTTCTATCAATTGCTCGACAGTAATTTGTTCACCCACCGTATTATTTGCCTTTAAGAGAGAAGCCTCTAGTGAAACCTATGGCCCCCGGGTCTATTTTCCATCATATATTTTCAGATTTATAAACCAAAAAAACCCAAAAAATACCTTGCTGCAATTTATTTACTTTTATTTTGTTTTAAGTTTTAGTAAGCTTTTATATTTATCTCTATCAGATCTCTACTTTGCAAGTGACCGTGAAGGGATTGGCAACCCCTTTATCGCGTTGGGTGCAAGTGTTTGATTGTTTGTGCAGGTGCATAGATTGGAGACTTACGTGTATCTCCAACTGGATTGATACCTTGGTTCTTAACTGAGGGAAATACTTATCTCTACTTTGCTGCATCACCCTTTCCTCTTCAAGGAAAAAAAATCAACGCAAGCTCAAGAAGTAGCAGGCGGGGACCCCATTTCGGGGTTGGTTGTGAAGATAGGGTAGCCCTAGCTCTTGCTAGGGTTAGGTTTAGCTCTCCAACGATCGGCGGCAAGGCTGCGGCGTTGCCGGCGATGTGGAATAAGTGTGTCCCTCCTTGTCCTCATCTTGGCAACAATGTTGAGCGTTGATGGTGGGTGCGTGGAGCTCTAATCGGGGTCGGATATGGTCTACCAGGTCGGTCATCGCCTCGTGCAAGTGGCCCTCGCGACGTCGCATGGCAGAGCGGCCGACGACGCTTGGCCTTTTTGTCCTACAACTTTGTTTTTGCCTGCTGAAGGCATGCCATCGTCTTCTTCGTTTGGGAGCTTGTGAGGTTTGGTTGCCCTGGATCTCGTTGGCTGGATTTTGGGGCTCATGGATATGCGATCTTTTCGGCAATGGCGACTCTACTTCAAGGGTGCTGGGCTGGCAGGACCTTGGCATGGTGACTTCCTAGCTGCAACAAATCAAGAGTGGCTGGCTCTGGAGCGGCGTGCCACCGGCCTGCTCGGGAGGTTGGAGATCGCCGGCACCCCAGTGACCTTGCTGTATTTTACTTGTTGTACAGGGGTGCTTGTATTGCTGGAATGGTTAATATATCCAAGGGCTTTTTTTCACAAAAAAGAATGACATGATTGTGAAGCAACTTGCGGTTATCCATCTATATACATAAAAAGGAGTAAGTAGTATGTTACAAAAGGGTAAACCTTTTTCACTTGCCTTTTTTAACACAGTACAATCGAAGTCGCTCACACTACAAGCATACATTCACTTCTATGAACGCACGCACACACATCCTACCCCTATGAGCACCTTGAGAGACTGAGCCGGCATAGCATCTTGAGATTTTGCGAAGTCATCACAGGCGCCTCGCAGTCGACGAGGACGTCTCCTCCTACTAAACGAACATCACCGGAAGACTGAAATAAATACGGGAATAATGCGAACACCTTGTTTGAGAATTCCTCCAATTAACTAGTTAACTTATCGATTATCCCTCCTCATAGGGTCACCGAATAGCTGATAAACTGATAAATCGTTTGATTAATTGATTAACTTGCCGATTAGCCTATTAATCTCCTACTCGCCGGCCAATCGAGCAGCTACCAGTTAACGATTTCCTCAACAATGACGAACACCAATATCAAGTTTAGGACTTGAACCCTGATGGATTGGGGATAACACTGTCCTTCTAACCACCCAATCACATGTTGGTTTGCACCCTTGTCTTTTTTTTTTTAGAGTACGCCAATGGCGTACCATTTTTTTTATAGAAGAAAGAGAGTTAATTACAAGAAACCCGTCCCTGATGCGAACAATCTGAGACGGGGGACACACACCAACACCGAGCTCCACACTCGCTAGGCTAACTTCTCATAAATCTTTGTAGACCTCCTACACCAATTCCTACGGTACGTCATTCCGCAATTTCATCGAGAACGAGGTTAGGGATGGGAAGTGCCGGCTTCTGTTGATCCTGTCTGTTGAAGACCCTTGCGTTTCTTTGCTTATAGAGTGTCCAAGCCACCGCACTAACTAGAGTATCGAAGCCTCTCCTATCCGCTCCCCTGAACTTCTTCCTCTCCCTCAGCCACCAAACCGAGAAAGTGTCATTTTGTGATAGAATCACGCCACATGATAGCCTGGCTTTACACATTCTTCACCGGTTCAAAGCGTAAATTGGCATTGCCTCCTTTTGTGATCTCTCTGTCTTGCGTCGTATTGATGAACGCTGTCATTTCTTGCAAAAGAAGAAGAAGAAAGATAGACTAACGTGCTCTTAATTTTTTTTGCGGGGACCTTTAGTCCATCTCACGCACGAGTAAGTGCCCGTGGCCGGATCGGATCCGAGTGATAATACCACGGTGGTCTCCCGCGTAGTCGCGTACCTAATCAGCCTGCAGGTGCACCGCACGCACGCGTCGCTCGTGTCTGTGGAGGAAACGGATAACACCCGCGCCTGAAATGCTCTACCGAACCGGCAAAAAGGTTCTCGGCGCCAGGAGCTGTCTCTGGTTGAGTCGGGTGATTGCCGTGGCGTCCGCGGCGACATGCAGCAGGCAACAAATCTCCTCCATCTTTTGCGCGAGAGAGCAGCGATGCCGCTGGCTAGACCTGACTTTTTTTTTAGAACATTCACCGTGCTAGCCAACCGTCCGGCGAAAGTTACCCCGCCACCCGATGCCGACTCCAGCTGGATCTCGCCGCCGCGCCGGGTCCAACGTCCGCACCCGTCCTAGCCGCCAGCCCACCGCTCCGGACACCCGTGACCACTCGCATCGCCGTCGCAGGGGCTCGCCATGGAGGTTGATTAGCCCCCCAGGTGACCGCCGCTGCCACCATTGTGCTGCTGCTCCTTTCGATCTCGGCTATCGGCTGTCGAGAAGACGATGGCTCTGCCCGGAACCCAGACTCACCGACGGCAGCAAGACCACCCCGAGCTCATTCATGGCCGGCCCTACGAATTTATGGGAAAGGTGGTGCATCCAATTAGAAGGAAACACTGCATTCGACGCTTTCTTCAAATTCAGAATGAAATTCGAGATGCAGATACTCAGGTAGATCTTCAAAGAGATCTCATCGAAGAGTGGTGGATGTGGAATGGGCAACAAGACCACTAGTTCTACATCTAAGTTTCAAGCCATTTGTGATGAACGGTGTGTTATGTGTGACGAACAAGTGTGTTGAATTTGCTTATGGATTGATGAACTTTTAATAATTAAGTACTATTTGTGTTTTATTCTCTTTAGATTTATCTGTCATGAGTTTAATGTTATTTGTTTCGGAGTAATTGTGCTGAACATATTAAAAATATTTGATAGTTGAAGGTCATTTTTTTTGGGGCACCAGATTTTTGGGCATTTATTAAAGCAACAACAACCATAGTGCCAAAAAAATAATTCTCCCTCTTACCCTAAAACCATTTTTGGGCACCAAACTTTTTCATCATCAATCGGAGATGTTCTTATATCTCTTCCCGACCATCGTCTTCTTCCCCGCGCACGTTGGCAATCGCCGGGACGGGCGCCTCCTCCTCCTTCATCGGGTGCCACTTGCTCTCGTATTACCGAGGGGACGGCGATGGTGCCACCTCCTTGCCGCGCCGAAAATGGCGCAATGGGACACCGGCTGGACGAAGCGGCCGACCTGGTTGCACGGCGACGATGTCAGCTCCTCCTTAGGCGGCCATCTGATCGCGCCTGCTCTAAGCTGCACCGAATGCGCCGTGGGGCTTGGAGCGTAACAACCGGTGATGGTTTTGAATGGCACCCCTTAGTTGGACACCTAAGTGGCGGAAGTCCAGACGCCCGCAAACCCCCTACCGGTTTGCTTCTGGTTTGTGGGATTTCAGATGTCTGGACCGGCCCGCGAACATTTCATGTACGACGTTCGATGGCAAAAAGTGTCGTGAACACGTGGTCCTGACATTTAGGGGTGTTGGAGTTGTCCTTAGGTCTTACTCGGCTCAAGGTGGTGGGATTATGTTGTTTCCGACCACTCTAGCTTAGCGGTGACGACGTTCAACCACTTCTCGAAGCTTCTTGGCTCTCTGGGCGTGCGCCACTTCACTATTTGCATGGATGAGTTGCACCCAAGGAGATTCGACCATGCTAATCTCGATTGGAAGTTTATCGAGTACGAGGTATGGGCTACTGTCAAGGCCTTGCTATGTGGGAAGGCACCAGGCTCGGATGGATTCACCCTGGAGTTCTTACACTCCTGCCGGGAGGTGGTCAATCACGACATTTGCAAGGCCTTCGTCAAGTTCCATTCCATGAATGAGCATGGGTTTTAGAATCTCAATGAGTCCTTCATCACATTCTTGCACAAGTAACCGGACGTCCAGTCGCTTCGGGATTTTTGCTCGATAGCCTCATTCATCTGCTCGCGAAGTTCTTTGCCGAGGCCTTGTCCTTCCTGTCTTGCACCCTGTTTGGTGCCATGGTCTATTCCAATAAGAGTGCGTTCTTTGTCCGTCGGAGCATCCATGGCAACTTCCTCTTGGTGCAGCTGACGACCCGCCTCCTCCACAACCTCAAGGTGCCACTCATGTTTTTCAAGCTCGACGTCGCTTGGGCCTTTGACTCCATGTCTTGACCATCCCTTATGTTACTTTTGTAATAGTGTGGAAACATATGTAAAATGAGAATTTTTTATGCAAAAAAAGAATGTGCAAAATAGAAAGGAAAAAAGTTAAGTGGTTAAGTTTTGGGAAAGTGGTAGGTACAAGAATTTTTAACTTCTTAATTAAATCTGAGGAGTTAAATTTAAGGATACTCCAAAGTGTTGTAAAAACAACCATTTTCAGTGATGGGGAAACATGAAAAAGAACTAGGAATTATTTTGTCCATGTGGGCTAGCAGCAGCGGGAGTATTTTGGAAAGAAAAAGAAAACATTAGGAATGTGGTCTGGGCAAGATGAAAGCCCAACCAAGAGGCCCTGCTGTCCTACTCGGTCCAAAACTGGATGGACGACACAGCCCACTAAAAACTATCACGACGGAACGATGCCATTCTGGTGGTGTCTCCCGTCGCCGGCGACGAGCGCGGGTAGGTACTGGGGGATCCGGCGGACGAGGAGGAGCGAGCAGGCAGGAGGGCTCCTATCCGTGAGCGGGCGTTCTCTGCAGAAGCTAGGTTCTACGCTTAGGGTGGGTGAGGGGGTTCAACGGCGGCGGCGGGCGGGGGTCCCGGGGAGGTATGAAGCTTCGCTGGCGAGCCCCGCGGCCTTCTGGGCGCGGCGGAGCAGGCAGAAGGGTGCCGCGAGCGCGGCGGCGAGCGTGCGCCGAGCAATGCGACGGCCGCCGCGCTGAAGAAACCGTCCGGTTGCCGGTCGGCGGCAGGTGGTGCACGGCGGTCGGCGAGGAAGCTGTCGTGTAGTGGGTGGACCCCACTGGCTGGGGGGGCTCCAGCCTCGGGCGTTGGATGCTTGCCAGCTGGCACCATCCAACGGCGGGCGAAGCACCGCACGACTTGAGCTCCGGAAGAGAAGACGCAGCAGCGGGTTTATTTCCGTGCCTCCCTCCTCCTCCCTCTCATACCTGCTCTGCTCTGCTCTGCTCTGCATTCACGCCTGCGAACCAACTGAATGGTTCCCTCTTATTAGCTAGCGCAAAGTAATCCTGCCAGCATTCTCCTCCCTACCCCCCACCGCTCCTGTTTCGTGTGCGCTGCTTCCACTTTCTGGTTTTTTTCCTCGCACCAACCCCAAACCCAAGCAAACCCCCGAACCCCATAGGTAAGAATCTCGTTCTCGCTACCGTCTCTCTTCTTCTCCTCGGCATCAATGCGTGGTGGCACGACTGTGCGGTTTGTTTGAGCAAGTGCAGGGCTGTGAATTTTGCTTTCGTGTTGTTCCGATCTCTTTGTTTTTGCGCTGCGTCAGCGGCCGTGGATTTGTTTCGATCGGTGGCGATTTTGTCCGACGAGAACGACGAGGCCAAAGAAACACCGAGGCTCCGTGGTGATTCCTCTTCACCTCTTCGGTCGTTCGTTTTTTGTTGCTGCCGCTGCTCCTCTTGCTCTTGTCTTGCTTGCGTTTGGTGGTTATTCCTGGAGGAGGACGAGGAGCACCGAGACCCCGTGGTGATTTCTCTTCACCTCTTCGGTCCTATTTAGATCGTTTTTTCTGTTGATGTTGCTCTCGCTCCTGCATTTGGTGGTGATCGCTCTTTCTTGGGGAAGAGAAGGCACCGGGAAATCCATGGTTGATCCCCGTTCGCTCTCTTCTGCGTCTTTTCTGGATGCTCATGTTCTTCTCTTGTTACTCTAACGGATGATGGTGGTTTTGTTGTTGGAGGAGGATGCTCACGAGCACCCCAACCCCATCGCTGATCTCGTCCTCTTCTCCATCCGAACTGCATACTCTCGACCTCTTGATCTTCCCATCGTTTTTATTCTTGCTGTTATTGGCAACTCGGTGATTCTGGTGTCGAGAAATCGCTCTTTCTGCATGTGCGTTTTCTTCTCCCTTCAGGGCGTGTGGATTTTTCTTTTCGAAACAAAAAAACAGCGTGTGGATTTCCACCATCCTCTCTCGATTCCGCGTTTCTTGTTGCTAATCTGAGAGCCCTGTTCGTCCTTCCGCTCTCTGTAGTATCTTGCGCATCCTCCAAGTTCCACAGGAATTGAGTTCATATGTACTTAATGCTAATGTGCACTGCAACCTTGAGATCTATAAGTTCTTCCTTGTTATGAATGAGTGATTTATATTATTACCCTTTAGCAATTCCTTTACGTTCTGCTCTCACTTGGAGTGTGCTGACGTGAGTTATGTTGCTATGTATGCTGACACTGAAACCTGAATTCAGTTTTGGCTTGATTTAGTTGTTACATATTCAGTGCCAAGCCCTGCATTGTGTCCATGCACCAGAGCAATTGTCTAATTATATTGAACTCTTGCATTAGTAGATGATTGAGTTATCTTGGTGACCAGCCCCTTTAAAGCGTAGAGCAGCTCCACATAGTGCATTTTTGTGTTCTTCATGATGTTATGAATATGAATTACCTTCAGCTATTATAATGTGAAGATTCAATTTGGTCTTGCTTGCATCGTCGTATAACAAATCTATAGTGATAGTTAAGATCTGTACTGGTTTATGTTTGCCTTTCAGCAATTCGTTTTCGTTCTACTCCTTGTGAACAGCAAAGAGTTACTTCAGTCTGGGATTCGTTCCTGTATGTGCAAATATTAGATTGTGTTAATCCACCCAAGCAATTCAATTAACTTGTTATATATATACGTTCCCTATGCGCTGACGGTTTACTTCTAGCATAGCTCAACATTCCTAGTTTGCCTCATTGAGGGAACTTATTATACATATTACCACCACCATTCCTAAATATAAGCATTGGGGCAGTTTAATTTAAACTGCCCCAACATCTTATATTTAGGAATGGAGGTAGTAGTAGTTTGCTTGGCGTATAAAGTTCTGAAGTAATGCTGCATTAGTAGTTTGTTTATAACCAATTGCATTATTAGTTTATTGATGCAATTTAAATTCATGTCCAGATCCCTTTGCTGCTAGCAGTAGTGCGTTTTCGAAGTTTTGCAGAAATTGAATTCATTGTTCTGAATTAGTAGTTTATAAATCATATTATCCTTCAGCTATTATAAACTACTTTCAACCTGATTACTGCATCTGAATCATGAAATTCCCCTAATGTGCACTGCAAGCTCAAGATCTATAAGTTCTTCCTTGTTATGGATGCGTGATTCATATTATTACCCTTTCAGAAATTCCTTCGCCCACTTGGAGTGTGCTGACGTGAGTTATGTTGCTATGTATGCTGACAGTGAAACCTTAATTCAGTTTTGGCTTGATTTAGTTGCTAGATATTCAGTGCCAAGCCCTGCATTGTGTCCATGAACCAGAGTAGTACAATTGCCTGATTATATTGTCCTCTTGATTTAGTTGTTAGGTATTCAGTGCCAAGCCCTGCATTGCACCAGAGCAATTGTCTGATAGGCCGGGGGCTTTCCTCCATGTAGTGCATGTTTGTGTTCTTCATATGCTATCAATATGAAGTTTTGCAGTAGTGCGTTTTTGAAGTTTTGCAGAAATTGAATTTGTTGTTCTGAATTGGTAGTTTATAAATCAGATTACCCTTCAGCTATTATAAACTACTTTCATCCGGATTACTGCATCTGAATCATGAAATTCCCTAATTATGTAAGCATCGTGCATCTGTAACTGTGCAGGAGGGCTACGCAGCGATCATGGATGGCTAAAAGCAAGCCCTTCTTAAGGATATCGGGCCCGATAACTTTAAGGCTGTGATCGAGTCTGCGGCGACAAGAGAGGCTGCAAACGCCGCAGCCCGTGAGGCTGAGCATAAGGCCCTCATCGCCAAGAAACAGCATGGTAATAATCATCCCTGGCATTTGTAGGTTCCAACTGGATTTCCCTTACAAGTTCCTACTTGTGAAAGAGTGGTTTATCTATATTGCTCTTTCAGCAATTCTTTGTCATTCTACTCTAGCTGACAGTGATCTTGCATTCTTGCTAATTAAATAACAGCCTGGGTGTTCTTCTCGTGTAGTAGCACTTTGCGTGCCAAACTTCAACTGCATTGCCTTAGTCAGTGTATCTGAATAACCCTGTTCGCTTCTTTGTCCAGTGAATGAGTACACCAGTGACGGTGAGGAGGAGGAGGACGAGGCCGAGGATCCCGTGGAGGAGTACGATGAACCTCCAGTCCGTCGTCGCCGGAGGGGTCGTCGTGCCCGTTGCAGCCGCGGATACATGGTAGTACGGGCGGCATACGAGGGCCGTCGTGCTTAAGAACCCAAAAAATCACACCTTCCGTAATTCCAAAGTATGGCAGCTGGCCTGGTCTGATATACGCTAGTAGTACTATGTACCTGGGTTAAATGGCGACACTGTCATTAGTTATTCTTAAGACGATGATTTTGGATGTGAGTTGTGAACTGCTATGATACATTTGCTGGTGTTAAACGTGTTATGATGCACCGCACCTGGAGGTAGTTAGGATAGATAGAGATAGGTTATTTCTTTCTCTCCAAGTTCTATCTTCTCCTTGAATATCTCCCTCTCTCGTGTGTAATCTAAACCGCATTGTATGCGCTATGTGGGAGGTGCGCCCCACTATATTAACTCGAACCCGTCGGCCTCAACAGGCTAAGACGTTTCCAGCTATCGCACATGGTAGTCAGAGCTATCCTTTTCCCATCTAAGCTTTCTGCAAACTCCATCTAGCCCTAGCCATGTCTTCCTCCTCCGGCGCCTTCCAACCCAGCCTCAATGGCCAGGTCACCGAGAAGCTGACGCGCACAAACTATGTGCTATGGCGCACGCAGGTCATCCCCCAGCTGCGTGGCGCCGGTGTCTTCGGCTACGTCGACGGCACCCAGCCGGAGCCGGCGAAACTCCTCGTCACCACCAAGGACGGCAAGGAGACTTCATCGCCCAACCCTCTCCACCCAATCTGGGTCAGGGAGGATCAGCAGGTTCTCGGGTACCTGCTGAACAATCTGACGCGCGAGGTTCTGCTCACGGTGACCACGGTCACCACCTCGGGCGCGCTCTGGACGACGCTCGCTGGTATGTTCTCGTCCCAATCTGCAAGCCGCATCAATAACATCAGAACATCCCTCATCAATGCCCAGAAGGGGAATCTCTCCGTCGCCTCCTACTTCGCCGCCATGCGTGGCTACGCCGACGAGCTAGCTGCCGCGGGCAAGGCGATCCCCGACGATGAACTTGCCTCCTACATCATCCATGGGCTCGACGCCGACTACCAGCCCATGGTCTCTGCCCTCGACGCTCGCGTGACCGCTGTGACCCTTGATGAGCTCTTTGCCATGCTGTCGAACTTCGATCAACGCATGGTTCAGTTCCAAGGGTCCGACGGCGGTGGCTTCAAATCGTCCGCTAACGTGGCTACTCGCGGGCGGGGAGGCGGCTCTCGATCGCGTGGCTCCTCTCGCAACAAGGGCAGGTCTGGCAGCGGCAACAGCGGCGGCACGCCACCACCCCGCTCTGGTGGCCGGGGTCGCCGCGGGCGCGGCGGCAGTGGCGGTGGCAGAAACCGCCCGGACACCCCCCGGTGCCAAATCTGCGGCAAGCCCGGACACACAGCAAAAGATTGCTGGTACCGGTATGAAGAGGACGACTACGACTCTCAAGACGACGAAAAAGTTACCGCGGCTGCTGATGGCTCCTATGGCGTCGACACGAACTGGTATGTCGACAGCGGGGCTACCAACCACATCACCAACGAGCTCGAGAAAGTAACCATGAAGGAAAAGTACCGCGGCAAGGATCAAATTCACACTACCAGCGGAGAAGGTATGAGTATACGTCACTTTGGTCACTCAATATTTCGTACCCTCGTCGCAATATTCATCTTAGAAAAATTGTGCATGTTCCTAGTGCCAACAAGAGTCTTCTTTCTGTCCATCGAATTGCCATTGATAATCATGTCTTTCTCGAGTTTCACCCTTACTATTTTTTGATTAAGGATCAGGCAACGAGGACAACTCTATCGAGGTAGATGTGTCGGCGGCCTCTATCCGTTGATTCCGGAGTTTAGAAGATCAAATAAACAAGCTTGTGGTGCTATCAAGCTTTCGTCCACACGATGGCACGATCGTTTAGGACATGCTTCTTTTTCTTTAGTTGAAAGATTGCTTAGGAAAAATAAGCTCCCGTTTGTTGGTGAGCGTCATAATGAAACAATTTGTGCTTCATGTCAGAAAGCTAAAAGTCATCAGTTACCTTATCCAGTTTCTACCAGTGTTTCTACCAAACCATTACAGTTGATTTTCTCTGATGTTTGGGGCCCTGCTCCTAATTCTGTTGGTAGACACACATACTATGTCAGTTTCATTGATGACTATAGTAAATTCTCTTGGATCTATCTTTTAAAGAAACGATCTGATGTGTTTCAAGTTTTCAAGAATTTTCAAGCTCTTGTTGAACGAAAATTTGACAGCAAAATCATTGCTGTCCAATTCGACTGGGGAGGGGAGTATGAAAAGTTGAACTCCTTCTTCCAGACACTTGGTGTCTCACATCACGTGTCATGCCCTCATGCTCACTAGCAAAACGGATCAGCCGAACGTAAGCATCGGCACATTGTTGAAGTTGGCCTTGCTCTTCTGGCAGGCGCCTCCATGCCCCTTAAATTTTGGGATGAAGCGTTTCTCACTGCCGTTCATATCATCAACATGCTACCTAGTCATGTCATCAATAATGAAACTCCGGTAGAAAGGCTTCTTCACACCAAACCAGACTATAAGTCTCTTCGTGTTTTTGGGTGTGCATGTTGGCCCAACCTTCGTCCCTACAATAACCGCAAGCTCATGTTTCGATCAAAATAGTGCGTGTTCCTTGGCTATAGTGCTCAGCATAAGGGGGTCAAGTGCCTAGATGTCTCCACGGGACGTGTTTACATCTCCCGTGATGTGGTCTTCGATGAAACTAAATTTCCGTTCGCTGATCTTCACCCTAATGCTGGTTCACTTCTTCGAGAAGAAATTCTTCTCTTGCCTCCCCATCTCACTAGTTTTGATCAAGGGGGACAAAATATTGATGGTCATTCGTTGACTAACTCATCTAATGGCATGCATGAGCTCTGTATTGATGAAACAGGAGAAAACTGCGAAGAAAACGGTGCAAACGGTGAAAAACTTGGGCTATATCCCATGTGTCCCGTGGCAGGAGACAGATCCGCCTCGGGATCTGCAGCATCACAGGAGATCGGATCCTCCTCGGGGTCCGGTAGCGCAGAGGAGACAGGCGCAGTCGCACGCGCCGCTGAGCCGGATTCGCGCCGCGACGTCTCCGCGCCCGACACGCGGGCCACTCTAGGCGGCACACGGTACGGCGCCCGACCTGTCACGTACAGGCGGCGGGACTCCGCGCGTGCCAGGGAGGATGCGGACCCAGCTGGTCCCACCATGGTCGGTCGGCCGACCGGCGCGAGGACCCGAGCCGCAGGGCCATCATTGAGCGATGATGAGCTGGCTCCTGGGCCGGGATCTTCTGCGCCAACCTTGGACGCGGTGCTTCAGACACCAACCACAGAAGATCCGGCCAACCCTGCGAGAACTGGAGCTGCTGCTACGGCAGGATCTCCCTCGGGATCTGTTGCGGGATCTGCTGCTGACGCCCCTGTGCAGCTCTTTGGATCCTCTGTGGCTGCGGATTCTGCTGCTCCACCATCACGACGTACACGGCTACAACAAGCGGTAACTCAACCTGTAAATTACAAACATATAACCAAATATGGTTTGGTCTGTTCCACAGGAGAGCCAGATGAGCCAAAGACCCTTGATGCAGCACTTCGTGATGATAAGTGGAAGAAGGCAATGAATGAAGAATACATGGAACTGAAGAAAAATAAAACATGGCACTTGGTTCCCTCACAGCAAGGTAAAAATTTGATTGATTGCAAGTGGGTTTTCAGAATTAAGAGGAGATCTGATGGAACTATTGATCGCTATAAGGCTAGGCACGTTGCAAAAGGTTTCAAACAACGATATGGCATAGACTATGAGGATACTTTTAGTCCTGTGGTAAAATCTGCCACTATTCGTCTTGTTTTGTCCATTGCTGTTTCCAGAGGATGGAGTCTCAGGCAGCTTGATGTACAGAACGCGTTTCTTCATGGTGTTCTGGAAGAGGAAGTGTACATGAAACAACCTCCTGGGTTTGAGAGTAAGAATACTCCCTCCTATGTGTGCAAACTTGATAAAGCTCTATATGGATTAAAACAAGCTCCAAGGGCGTGGTACTCTCGTCTCTGTCACAAGATGCAAACACTTGGATTTGTTCCTTCTAAGTCAGACACATCATTATTTATTTATAACAGATCCAATACATGCATATTTGTTCTCATCTATGTTGATGATATCATTGTGACTAGCTCATCTGATGAAGCAATCAGAGGACTCTTAAAAGACTTGAGTGCAGATTTTGCGTTAAAGGATCTTGGAGACTTGCACTATTTCCTTGGGATTGAGGTAAAGAAGCATCAGGATGGACTTCATCTCTCTCAAGCAAAGTATGCAGCTGATCTGGTTAAAAAGGCAGGACTGCAAGGTTGTAAACCCTCACTCACTCCATTATCCAGCTCGGAAAAATTGTCTCTTGCAGAAGGTAAACCCTTGAGTCAGGAAGATAGCACAAAATATAGAAGTCTAGTAGGAGCTCTTCAGTATCTAACTCTTACCAGGCCTGATCTTTCCTCTGCTGTTAACAAAGTCTGCCAGTTTTTGCATGCACCTACCAATGTTCACTTGACAGCTGCCAAGCGCATAGTCAGATATGTTAAACATACTCTAAGTATAGGTCTGAATTTCAGCAAGTCATCCTCTACTCTTGTCAGTGCCTTTTCTGACTCCGATTGGGCAGGCTGTCTGGATGACAGGCGCTCAACAGGTGGCTTTGCAGTATTTTTCGGACCTAACTTAATATCATGGTGTGCACGCAAATAGGCTACCGTATCCAGGTCAAGCACTGAGGCAGAGTACAAAGCATTAGCAAATGCTACAGCTAAAATCATATGGGTTCAGTCTATGCTAAAAGAGCTTGGTGTGAAGAGCAAACAAGCTCCATGCTTGTGGTGTGACAACCTTGGTGCTACTTATCTTTCTGCTAATCCTGTATTCCATGCTAGGACAAAGCACATAGAGATAGACTTTCATTTTGTCAGAGAGAGAGTTGCTCAAAAGCAACTTGACATTCGGTTTGTGCATTCAAAGGATCAGATTGTAGATGGATTCACAAAGCCTTTGCCCACAAGGAGTTTTGAAGACTTCAAGCATAATCTCAACTTAATGAAGTTGTGATTAAGGGAGGGTGTTAAACGTGTTATGATGCACCGCACCTAGAGGTAGTTAGGATAGATAGAGATAGGTTATTTCTTTCTCTCCAAGTTCTAACTTCTCCTTGAATATCTCCCTCTCTCATGTGTAATCTAAACCGCATTGTATGCGCTATGTGGGAGGTGCGCCCCACTATATTAACACGAACCCGTCGGCCTCAACAGGCTAAGACGTTTCCAGCTATCGCACAGCTGGGAGATTAAATTGGATGAATTGGGAAGCCATTGGAAATGGATTAGAGCTCGTGTACACTCTCGTTGCTTGTTCTTTAATTGTCCAATGAAATCAGTTTATACAAGAAGTAGCTGTCTCCCGCAACCTTGTAGCTATAAATAAGAGCATCTCTAGCATCCCCTAAAAAATACTAGAGTATACAACTTAGTGGACTATTTTTACTCCATTATTTTTTAGACGGACCTAGCCGATCTCCCAAATGTAGTGAAGTAAAAACAACCCAAAACAAATTCGGATATGATGAACACAAATTCAATTGAACATAGCCATAATTCGACACAGAGCCATAATATTTCACATAGGCATAAACCGAAACATAGTCTACTTAACCGAAACTAAAACTTACTACAATCTAGTCGCTATCTGTATCATGCGCGAGCGACATTCACGTCTCCCTAGACATCCCACCGAGCATGTGGTTAGGGCGTGTGTCGTCGTCCTCGTCGATGCGGAAGATTCTACGCCATTCGTCCTGGGAGCCGGTGTCGTTGTTGCCTCCAGTTCCGCTGCCTCCTCTACCGCCTGCACTGCCACTGCCTCTGTTGCCGTCGTTGTCCTCGTCGTCGCCTGAAAGCACGATGATCTTGTCCACCCAGCCGCCACCTGCTCATATAGGCAGCGCTCCGCCTCCACTCGCTCTGGGTAGAGGTGGCGGAGCTTAGCCATGTACGCCTCGTCGGAGGCCTCCGCCGCGAGCCTTTACCTCGTCTCCCGGTCTCCCTTGCCTCCCGTGCGGAGACCACCCCTGGCTCAACTGGATCTAACCGAGGCATCTCAGCCTACTCAAAGTTTCAGCGGCCCTCGGCGTCGTGCATTCAGAGCGACCAAATGTCGTACTATTTGCCGGCCTGCTCGACGGAGTGGAAAGATCCGAGCCAGAGTTTTTTGTGGGTGTGCCGATCCGTGATCTCGGCCACCCACGTCCCCCATGCCCGCTATCGAACCCCTATGTATGGCCTCTATGGCGATGGCGGCCCGGGGAGCTCGGGGATGCCGGTGAGCTTGCCGCGGGAGGCAGATGAGGCTGCGCTCAAGGAAGCGTCGCGGCGTGAGGAAGATGTGTTGGCGCTGCACTTGTGTTGGCGCTGCGCTTGTGGCGGCGCGGATCCGCACTGATGATTGGCGGCGGGGAGTGGCGGCCACGGGATCTGGCCATGGCGGCACGGGTGGGGGTGTGAGAGGGAGGGGGTGGGTTGTCGGCGAGATGGAGGACGACATGGAATTTGTGGGGGAGAGAGGCGGAGAGGCGTGATTTGTTTTTACTCCGAACCCTAGTGGTGGAACACCTTTGCCTTGCGCATAATCCACTTGAGCTAGATAATGTTGATCTTCACCTCCTCAAGTTGGACCACCTTTCTTGATTGCGCTGGCTTGATGAAGACTAGAAAATTGCTCCCCTATACACCACTATGGGAGAGCCTCTGTTAGGCACATCTTTCCTTGCCCATTATCACAAAAATGGACGACAAGCTTCAAGCATGTGATCTCTTCATGATGCTCCTCTTGCACTTGCACAACTCAAACTTCATGACGATCACCACTTAATGTCATCCTCGATGGGTCATATGAGATCTTTCTTTTGATGTAAGCCCATGGATAAATACCTAACCATACACAAAAACCTCACATAGATCATGGGTTAATTCACAAAGCGTAATGGACAATGCTTATCATACCATGAGATCACTTGATCCCACTCGGTACATCTTCTACGCTTTGTGTGTTAATCAACTTGAATCCACTCTTTGTACTTTGACTTGATCAACCTTGCATCTTATCTTCTCTCTTCATTAAGATGTGCCTTTAAGGTAAACATGAATGTTCACATAATCTTCTTCTTCAAGACATGCTTGCAGTAGTGTCAACACCTCACATGACCAACTTTGGATAACTTCTTGAACATCACCTTGGTCAACACATAATCTCCTTCTTTTAACCTTGAAACCAACATATGGTCTTCAAGCAATGCTCTATGGACAAAACCTTCAACCCACTCTACGACTATTTGCTGGCAAAAAAAAACTACCACTCCGAGCATTTTAAACGTTATTATGATATGTCGGGCCGACCCATTAGGACTAAAAAATTCAACACCATTAAGGTGTGAGGCCCACATGTCAGTTCTATCTCCTTCCTCTGAAATTCCCCATGGACGATCTAGATTACTCCCGTGGCTTCTAATCCCCGGCCGAAACGAGCTAGCCAGGCTCTACCGTGGCCTTGTCCTCGTAATCAGGAGTAGCTTGGTGGACACTGCCGGCTGAACCGAGCTAGCACGAGCTTGCTTTTTTTGAAGAACCTCATCGTGAGGGCAGGGGTTCTGCATTTCATTAAGAAGTGGGATATACCAGTTTATAAGAAAAACCGGACTAAAAAACCTAACATTTCTGGGCGAGATAGGCAAAAACGAGGGAAAACCCCAAAAAAGGAAAACAGAAAAAAGACACTAGAGCTTGGGGATAGGGACAAAACACAGATGACATCAGGGACATCGTTTAAGCCAGACACATGAGCGCCAAGGCCCAGAACCACCACTTGCCCAATGGATCCCATCCATGTCGAGCCTCGTCTCCACCTCTTCGTGAAAGCATCATGGCCTAACATAATCCTGTGTCAAACATTGTGGAGGGTCCAGCTTAGACTTTCGGACAATGCTCGCCAAAGTGCTCAACGCCACGATTGCTTGCGGCGAAAGCGGCTTTTTGTTGATGTCCAGGTAGATTTTCATGTTTTCCTCAGCACCCTGCACTTTACTCACCTCCGACACCTCACCAAACACCTCTAACAACCTATACTCTGCGCGCTTAGCCATCGGGATGTTGCATGCAATGTTCTTCTTCTCTAGACGCCCGCTATGTTGTCCTTTTCCATGTGCAAAGGCGTCAAGTACCAAGCAGAGGGCATGGGACTACACTAGTAACCTTGCTAAGAAATTCCTCCAAAGATAGGTGGAACATCAACTAGTGTCGCCTCAGCAACAACACGACTCGCCTCAACTTGCGACTCAACCTCAACCCTATGCGTGTCGAAGGCCGCCTGGAGAAGCGCTCGTCGGCATGCAGCATGGTGGATACGGCCGAGCACCTGATACGTCTCCAACGTATCTATAATGTGTGATTGTTCCATGCTGTTATAGTATCAATCTTGGATGTTTTATATATATTTTATAGCAACTTTATATCATTTTTTGGGACTAACCTATTGACATAGTGCCCAGTGCCAGTTGTTGTTTTTTTGCTTGTTTTTTTACTTCACAGAAAATCAATACCAAACGAAGTCCAAATGCCACAAAATTTTTTGAAGATTTTTTTTCTACCCAGAAGACACCCAGGGAGCCAAAGGAGCCCATGGGAGGAGGCCCGTGGGGCCCACTAGGCACCAGGGCGCGCTAGGGGGCCCAGGTGCGCCGTGGTGGGTAGTGGAGCCCATGGGAAGCTTCTCCACCGACTATTGCATCTATAAATACTCTAAAATCCCAAAAACCCTAGGGGAGTCGACGAAACACTTTTTCTGCTGCCGCAAGTTCCAGAACCATGAGATCCAATCTAGAGGCCTTTTCCGGCACTCTGCCGGAGGGTTCAACGATCACGGAGGGGTTCTTCATGATCCTTGTTGCCCCTCCGATGATGCATGAGTAGTTTATCACAGACCTACGGGTCCGTAGGTAGTAGCTAGATGGCTTCTTCTCTCTTTTTGATCTTTAATACAATGTTCTACTCGATGTTCTTGGAGATCTATTTGATGTAACTGGTTTTTTTGCGGTGTGTTTGTTGGGGTCCGATGAATTGTGGGTTTATGATCAGTTCTATCCATGAATATTATTTGAGTCTTTGATGAACTCTTATATGCATGATTATTATAGCCTCGTATTTCTTCTCCGAAATTTTGGTTTGGTTTGGCCAACTAGATTGCTTTTTCTTGCCATGGGAAGAGGTGCTTTGTAATGGGTTCGATCTTGCGGTGCTCAATCTCAGTAACAGAAGGAGACATGACACACATGTATCGTTGCTATTAAGGATAAAAAGATGGGGTTTATTCCTACATGAATATATCTTGTCTACATCATGTCATCGTTCTTATTGCATTACTCCATTTCTCCATGAACTTAATACACTAGATGCATGCCGGATAGCAGTCGATGTGTGGAGTAATAGTAGTAGATGCAGTGATACGTCTCCAACGTATCTATAATTTTTTATTGTTCTACGCTGTTATATTATCATTCTTAGATGTTTTTGATACGTCTCCAACGTATCTATAATTTTTTATTGTTCCATGTTGTTATATTATCATTCTTGGATATTTTACAATCATTTTATAGCAACTTTATATCATTTTTTGGGACTAACCTATTGACATAGTGCCCAATGCCAGTTGCTGTTTTTTGCTTGTTTTTTTACTTCGCAGAATATCAGTACCAAACGAATTCCAAATGCCACGAAACTTTTTGGAGATTTTTTTCTGCCCAGAAGACAACTTGGGAGCCAAGGAAGCACCAGAGGGGAGGCTCATGGGGCCCACAAGACACCAGGGCGTGCGAGAGGGCCCTGGCGCGCCCTGATGGATTGTGGGGCCACGGAGATCCTCTCCACCGCCTCTCAGCTCTATAAATACCCAAATATTCCAGAAACCCTAGGGGAGTCGTCGAAACACAATTCCAGCCGCCGCAAGTTCTAGAACCATGACATCCAATCTAGAGCCCTATTCCGGCACCGTGCCGGAGGGGAACACGATCACAGAGGGGTTCATCATCCTCATTGGTGCTCCTCCGATGATGCATGAGTAGTTCACCATAGACCTACGGGTCCGTAGGCAGTAGCTAGATGGCTTTGATATGTCTCCAACGTATCTATAATTTATGAAGTATTCATGCCATGTTTACAACAATTTTATATGGTTTTGGTATGATTTGCATGGAACTAACCCAGACTGACGCTGTTTTCAGCAGAACTACCGTGGTGTTGTTTTTTGTGCAGAAATGAAAGTTCTCCAAATGCAATGAAACTTTTTGATGATTTTTTTTGGAACAAAAGAGGTACTAGAAGCTTCTTTTGAGGGCCAGAAGAGCTACGAGGTGGGCACAACCCACCAGGGCACGCCAGCCCCCCCAGGCGTGCCCTGGTGTCTTGTGGGCCCCTTGTGGCCCATCTTCGCGTGAAACCGACGGCCAAAAATCCTATATATTCAGAAACCTCCAGAAATAACCCTAGATCAGAAGTTCAGCCACCGTAATCCTCTGTAGCCATGAAAAACCAATCTAGACCCCGTTCCGGCACCCTGCCGGAGGGGGAAATCATCACTGGTGGCCATCTTCATCATCCCGGCGTCCACCCTGATGAGGAGGGAGTAGTCCACCCTTGGGGCTGAGGGTTTGTACCAGTAGCTATGTGTTTAATCTCTCTCGCTCTCTCTCTCTTGTGTTCTCCAGTTGGCACGATCTTGATGTATCGCGGGCTTTGTTAATATACTTGGATCATATGGTGTTTTCCCCTCTCTATATTGTTGTGATGAATTGAGTTTTCCCTTTGAGATTTCATTTTATCGGATTGAATACTTAATTTGTTGGATTTGAGAGCACTTGATCTATGTCTTGGCACTCAATTCGCGGATTCCTGAGGTGACATTGGGGTAATCTATGCATAGGGGTTGATGCACGTTTTCGTCCTTATTTTTCCGGTAGAAATCTTGGGGCACTCTTTGAGGTTCTTTGTGTTGGATTGAGTATTATGAATCTGAAATTCTTTGATGCATATCGTATAATCAACTCACGGATACTCGCAGTGACATTGGAGTATCTAGGTGACATTAGAGTTGGTTGATGTGTATCATATGGTGTTATTTTAGTACGAACTCTTAGATAGATCGATCGGAAAAGATAACTTTTGGTTATTTTAGTACGAACTCTTGGATAGATTGATCGGAAAGGATAACTTTGAGGTGGTTTCGTACCCTATAAACAATTTCGTCTTATGTTCTCCGCTAGATAGGAACTTTGGAGTGATTCTTCATCGCACGTTGAGGGATGGTTATATGATCCAATTATATTAGCATTGTTGAGAGATTGCACTAGCGAAAGTACGGACCCTAGGCCTCATTTTCAAGCATTGCAATACCGTTTGTGCTCACTTTTGTTGCTTGCTACCTTGATGTTTTTTATTGTTTCTATTACAAAAATCAATATCTACTATCATTACTACACTTGTATCACCATCTCTTCGCCGAGCTAGTGCACCTATACAATTTACCATTGCATTTAGTGTGTTGGGGACACGAGAGACTTTTTATTATTTGGTTGCAGGGTTGTTTGAGAGAGACCATCTTCATCCTATGCCTCCTATGGATTGATAAACCTTAGGTCATCCACTTGAGGGAAATTTGCTACTGTCCTACAAAACTCTGCGCTTGGAGGCCCAACACGAGTCTACAAGAATAAGTTGTGTAGTTGACATCAGACTTCTTCTCTCTTTTTGATTCTCAATACAATGTTCTCCTTGTTGTTCTTGGAGATCTATTTGATGTAATGACTTTTTACGATGTGTTTGTTGGGATCCGATGAATTGTGAGTTTATGATCAAATCTATCCATGAATATTATTTGAGTCTTCTTTGATCTCTTATATGCATGATTATTATAGCCTCGTATTTCTTCTCCGAAACTTTGGATTGGTTTGGCCAACTAGATTGATTTTTCTTGCAATGGGAAGATGTGCTTTGTGATGGGTTCGATCTTGCGGTGTCCTCACCCAGTGACAGAAGGGGTAGCGAGGTACGCATGTATCGTTGCTATTAAGGATAAAAAGATGGGGTCTATTCCTACATGAATAGATCTTGTCTACATCATGTCATCGTTCTTATTGCATTACTCCGTTTCTTCATGAACTTAATACACTAGATGCATGCTGGATAGCGGTCGATGTGTGTGATACGTCTCCAACGTATCTATAATTTATGAAGTATTCATGCCATGTTTATAACAATTCTATATGGTTTTGGTATGATTTGAATGGAACTAACCTGGACTGACCCTGTTTTCAGCAGAACTACCGTGGTGTTGTTTTTTGTGTAGAAATCAAAGTTCTCCAAATGAGTTGAAACTTTTTGACGATTTTTTTGGAACAAAAGAGGCACTAGAAACTTCATGGGGGGGCAGAAGGTGAAGGAGGTGAGCACAACCCACCAGGGCGCGCCTGGTGCCTTACCCGTGTGCTGGTGTCTCGTGGGACCCTCGAAGCCCATCTTCGCGTGAAACCAACGCCAAAAAATCCTATAAATACAGAAACCCCCAGAAAAAACCCTAGATTAGAAGTTTCGCCGCCTCAAGCCTCTGTAACCACGAAAAACGAATCTAGACCCCGTTCCGGCACCCTGCCGGAGGGGGAAATCATCACCGGAGGCCATCTTCATCATCCCTATGGCCACCATGATGAGGAGGGAGTAGTCCACCCTTGGGCTGAAGGTTTGTACTAGTAGCTATGTGTTTAATCTCTCTCTCTCTCTCGTGTTCTTTATTTGGCACGATCTTGATGAATCGCGAGCTTTGTTAATATAGTTGGATCATATGGTGTTTCTCCCTCTCTATCTTGTTGTGATGAATTGAGTTTTCCCTTTGAGATTTTGTTATTATCGGATTGAATACTTTTATGGATTTGAGAGCACTTGATGTATGTCTTGCTATGAATACCCGTGGTGACAATGGGGTATCATATTGATTCACTTGATATATGTTTTGGCACTCAACTCGCGGATTCCTGAGGTGACATTGGGGTAATCTATGCATAGGGGTTGATGCACGTTTTCGTCCTTGTTTCTCCGGTAGAAATCTTGGGGCACTCTTTGAGGTTCTTTGTGTTGGATTGAGTATTATGAATCTGAAATTGTTTGATGCATATCATATAATCAACTCACGGATACTCGCGGTGACATTGGAGTATCTAGGTGACATTAGAGTTGGTTGATCTGTATCATTTGGTGTTATTTTAGTACAAACTCTTGGATAGATTGATCGGAAAGGATAACTTGGTGTTATTTTAGTACTAACTTTTGGATAGATCGATCGGAAAGGATATTTTTGAGGTGGTTTCATACCCTACAAACAATTTCTTCTTATGTTCTCCGCTAGATAAGAAATTTGGAGTGATTCTTCATCGCACATTGAGGGATGGTAATATGATCCAATTATATTAGCATTTTTGACAGATTGCACTAGCGAAAGTACGGACCCTAGTCCTCATTTTCAAGCATCACAATACCGTTTGTGCTCACTTTTGTTACTTGCTACCTTGCTTTTTTTTATTGTTTCTATTACAAAAATCAATATCTACCATCATAACTACACTTGTATCACCATCTCTTCGCCGAACTAGTGCACCTATACAATTTACCATTGTATTTGGTGTGTTGGGGACACAAGAGACTTTTTATTATTTGGTTGCAGGGTTGTTTGAGAGAGACCATCTTCATCCTACGCGTCCCACGGATTGATAAACCTTAGGTCATCCACTTGAGGGAAATTTGCTACTGCCCTACAAAACTCTGCACTTGGAGGCCGAACACGAGTCTACAAGAACAAGTTGTGTAGTAGACATCAAGCTCTTTTCTGGCGCCG
This sequence comes from Thinopyrum elongatum, assembly GCA_011799875.1. Taxonomy (NCBI): domain Eukaryota; kingdom Viridiplantae; phylum Streptophyta; class Magnoliopsida; order Poales; family Poaceae; genus Thinopyrum; species Thinopyrum elongatum. Next base: position 486,628,046 of record CM022298.1, on the reverse strand, counting down.
TTGCCGGGGAGGTGAGTGCTTGAATGTATATCTTTAGATCTTGCAATTGAATCTTTTAGTTTCTTATTTTATCACAAGTTTGGTTTATAAAAGAAAACAAAAAAATGGAATTGGGGTTGCCTCATATTATTCGTCTTTATCATGTCTTTCTTGAAAATGATGGAAAGGAAAATTGTGCTTAATTGATAGAAGAAGAATTCAATAAAATGTTTGGCATAAAATCTTTGAATGATGAGCATGATTGCAATGTTGATATTATGAATTCTTTGAATATCCATGATGCTAGTGATATGCAAAGCCATAAGCTTGGGGATGCTATGTTCGATGAAGATTATATTTTTAGTCCCCCAAGTTTTGATGAGAAAATTTATTATGATGAAAGTGAAAGTGCAACTAATCCCCGTGTGGTTTTGGTAATTCATAACAACATATAGCTCATTGAACTAATATCCATTCAAGTTTAATATTTCAGAAAGTTCAATGAATGGCATGGCATGGACTAGAGATGTGGACCCCTCAAAATGCTAAGGACACATATTGGCAAAATCTCAAGACTCTTCATTTCATTTTTAGTGATCCAAGATCACATTGAGTCCATAGGAAAGCTAATACTATTAAAAGGGGGTGAGGTGTTGCTTAATGACTTGTTTGCTCAAAATGCTTAGTGATATTGCTCCAAAGCCCTCAACCAATTTCTCATTCCAAATATGTCAAAACCCTAAACTCCAACTCGGCCCCACCGATTCTTTCTATCCGGCGCCACCGAGTTCATATGACACAGCCACTGCCAGAAACCCTAAACAGTTTGGTCACACCGATACGGATCTCGGTCTCACCGAGATGGCCTTGCCAATTCTCTGTTGCCTGTTGCAATTATTTCGGTCTCACCAAAATAGCGATCGGTCTCACCAAGTTGGCTTGACATTTTCTCTGTTGCCTTATTACTTCACTTCGGTCTCACCGAGTTGATGCAATCGGTGCCACCGAGTTGATGTGTGCCCTAAGCCCTAGCACATCGGTCCCACCGAGTTGTTCCAGTCGGTCCCACCGAGATTCCTAACGTTCACATTTTGAACTGAATCGGTCTCACCGAGTTCTTCTATTCGGTCTGACTGAGTTGGGTCAAATGTGTGTAACGGTTGGATTTTGTGTGGAGGCTATATATACCCCTCCACCCCCTTCTCCATATGTGAGAGAGCCATCAGAACGTGCCTACACTTCCAGCATACATTTTCTGAGAGAGAACCACCTACTCATGTGTTGAGATCAAGATATTCCAATCCTACCACAAGATTCTTGATTTCTAGCCTTCCCCAAGTTGCTTTCCACTCAAATCATCTTTCCACCATATCCAAATCTGTGAGAGAGAGTTGAGTGTTGGGGAGACTATCATTTGAAGCACAAGAGCAAGGAGTTCATCATCAACACAACATCTATTACCTTTTGGAGAGTGGTGTCTCCTAGATTGGTTAGGTGGCGCTTGGGAGCCTCCGATAAGATTGTGGAGTTGAACCAAGAACTTTGTAAGGGCAAGGAGATCGCCTACTTCGTGAAGATCTACCTGAGTGAGGCAAGTCCTTCGTGGGCGATGGCCATGGTGGGATAGACAAGGTTGCTTCTTCGTGGACCCTTCGTGGGTGGAGCCCTCCATGGACTCGTGCAACCGTTACCCTTCATGGGTTGAAGTCTCCATCAACCTGGATGTACGATAGCACCACCTATCGGAACCACGCCAAAAATCTCTGTGTCATCATTGCGTTTGCACTCTCCAAACCCTTCCCTTTACCTTCATATGCAATGTTTTACTTTCCGCTGCTACACTCTTAGAATTGCATGTGTAGGTTGATTGCTTGACTTGTGCTAATCGCTAAAATCTGCCCACAACTAAAATTGGGAAAAGGTTAGATTTTTATTTGGTCAAGTAGTCTAATCACCCCCCTCTAGACCTACTTTCGATCCTACAAGTGGTATCAGAGCTTTGGTCTCCATTTACCTTGATTTCCATAGCTTTGGTGATCATAGCTTGGTTTCACAACCTAGGAGAGTATGGCATCTAGCAAGGGAAATTACCACCGTAGAGGTCCTTACTTTGATGGTACTAATTTTGCTAGTTGGAAGCATAAGATGAAAATGCATATTCTTGGTCATAACCCCGCCATTTGGGCTATTGTGCATATTGGCTTGCAAGGTGATTTCTTCGAGGATGGAAAAGAACCGGATCGTGAAGCGTCCGCGGAAGAAATGAAGATGTTGCAATACAATGCTCAAGCTTGCGATATTCTCTTCAATGGATTGTGCCCCGAAGATTCAACAAAATATGCCGCCTTGAGAATGCAAAGGGAATTTGGGATACTTTGGTTGATATGCACGAAGGTACCGAGTCCGTCAAGGAATCCAAATTGGATGTGCTTCAAAGTGAACTTGACAAGTTCAAGATGAAGGATGGTGAAGGAGTCGGTGAGATGTACTATAGGCTTGGTCTCATCACAAATGAGATTGCCGGCTTAGGAAGCGAAGAGATGACCGACAAATTCATCATCAAGAAGATCCTAAGAGCCTTGGATGGAAAATATGATACCGTGTGCACCTTGATCCAAATGATGCCCAACTACAAAGATCTCAAGCCCACGGAAGTCATTGGTAGAATTGTTGCTCATGAGATGTCACTCAAGGATAAGGAAGAGATCCACAACAAGTCAAGTGGTCCTTACAAAGCTTCAAGTGATGCTCCTACAACATCAAGTGAGAAACAAGCCTCCAATGAAGAATTGAGCTTAATGGTGAAGAACTTCAACAAGTTCTACAAGAATAGAAGCAAAGAGAGAAGGTCCAAGACAAGATCCTACAATGACAAAAGATCTTCTAGTCGTGATCGTAATTGCTACAATTGTGGAAGACCCGGACACTACTCCAATGAGTGTACGCCTCCCTACAAGAAAAGAGAAGATTCACCAAAAAGGAGAAGTAGAAGAGATGAATCACCTCCAAGAGAGAGAAGGAGTAGAGATGATCGTTATGAACGAAGACCCTCTCGTAGAAGCAAGGATTCAGAAATGAAAGACAAGTCATCAAAGAGCTACACAAGAAGAAGACATCAAGCTCACGTTGGTGAATGGGTATCCGGTTCTGACTCCGACAACTACTCCGAGAGAAGCTATCACTCCGACTTCGAATATACTCAAGATGAAGGTGTTGCCGGACTTGCACTTGTGTCATCCAACTCCTACGACATATTTGACTCACCAAATGAAGGAATTGGAAGATGCTTCATGGCTAAAGGCCCTAAGGTATCACACCCCGAGTATGTTGATTTTAATAGTGATGAAGATGATTTCTAGGTGATGATGATTTACTTGTTGACAATACTAGTGATGAAAACTATGATGAACTTGCTAATGATCATGCTAATCAAGATGAAACGAATGAAAATGATAAGAAGGAGATTGAGCGTCTAACTAAAGAACTAAACACTCTTAAGTTAGCTCATGAAACAACACTAGAGGATCATAGAGAGCTCAAAAGAACTCATGAGAAGCTACGCTTCGAGAAGCTAAATTTAGAGCAAGAGCATGAGTTCCTAAAAGCTATCAATGGTGATCTTCGAAAGAAGAGTTCTTCTTATCTTGCCAAACGTCTCCTCTTGTCTACTTATATGCCACAAGTAAAATCTAGCAACAAGAACAAGAAAGATTCTTCCTCTAGTAGTAACAATAACCATGTTAAATCCAATATTGTTGCTTCTAGTAGTTCTCTTGATTCCACTAATGATTCTCTTAGCCAAGTTACACTTGAGCAAGAAAATAGCTTATTGAAGGGAATTATAGAGAAAGGTGTTTACAAGAGCCTTGCCGTAAGTAAGCAATTTGAGGAAATTGTACGCAAGCAAGGAAGGCACCGGAAGAATCAAGGTGTTGGTTTTGAACGAAAGTTCAATGCCAATGGAGTTGAGTGGGAAGAAGATCAATATCCCAAGATGAAGTTTGTTCCTCAACAAGAGAAGTATGACCCCACTTCTTTCAAGGGAACACAAGCTCAAGATGATCTTCCACCACAAGACCACAAGCAAAAAGGCAAGGACAAGCTTCAAGAAGAGATTGATTCATTTGAAGAAGCTCCTAAGGCCAGGGTCAAGTGGGTTCCCAAGACTTCGTCAAGTTCTACTTCATCAAGTACGACTACAACTCCAAGGATTCCCATCAAGTTGATGTGGATCCCAAAGAAGAAGAACTAGAGTGTTCTTGAGGGTGACTCCGCCAACATACTTCACTCATATTCATTTTGGCAAGGACATGTGCAATCAACTTTCGTATCTTGCACTAGTTCATGGAGTCACAAACCCTCTTGTTGGTAAGACAAGGGACAAGGTAACCTAATGCTTTCATGGACATCATCATATGTGTGTTTCACTCTATGTCTATGGATATCCGTGCATGTTCCTTGTGGGACCAACCCATGTAGGTATTGAAAGTGCAACACTCCAATGGATTGCTACAAATGATCTACATCAACATTGAACATCCACATCTTCAACATCTACATGAAGTCATCACCGACAAAACCCAAGGTTAGTTCATCCCTCTTAGGGGGGATATCACATCTAGGGGGAACTTTGCTCTAAAAATTGAGCTAAAGCAACTCTAATGGTGTGAACACAACAATGCTTTATGTAAAAGTGGTAACCCCACTTGTTCTTAAACGATGAGTATGACCTATGATCAAATATTCTCATTTGACTCCTAAGTCAATATACTCATATATAGATGACCTAGTCATCGCCCATTGCTTGATAGATGCTAGAGTGTATGTGCATGCTTTGTCACATATTTTACTTGCTATTTTATTGTGTGAGCATATTGGTTGCATAATTTTCTCCATTCGAGGACATCCATTTGTAGGTTTGATTGTTTGATTCTTATTTGCCAAATGGATGGACAAGAATGCCTAAGTACTCCCTCTAGCTATCTATGCTTTTTCTCTTCTCAAACTCTATTCATGCTACATCACAAAATTTGAACAAGTCACTTTCGGACCCTCCGAGTGAGGAGCACTCGGAGCCACTGATCCGTCAAGGGCTGACCTCCAAAACCTCTTACTGAATTTCGGTCAGACCAACTCATTCCTATTCGGTCCCACTGAAACCACTAAGTTGATCTAGGTTTTCACCTCGGTGCCACCGATTAGAATGATTCGGTCTCACCGAGTTGCAGGAACTGCAAGCAGTTTTGCATCTCGGTGCCACCGAGATGTTCCACTCGGCGCCACCGACAGCATATGGGTATATATACCACGGACCGAACATTTGGAAATTTCTTCAAACTCCTCGCTCCCGCACCCCATTGCTGCCGCCCCTTGGTCACTGGATCATCGCCGTCTCCACCTGTAAGCCGTCGTCGCAGGTCTCTGCCACAGTCAATGGGAATCGCCTCCGCCGTTGCCGCCGTAGCGAACCACCACCAAGTTAGGGTATGGTTCGACCCTTTGTGCTATTTCCTTACTCCGATTTAATGCACAAAGCAAATGCTTGTATTCTTGCCACGATTGAAAACCTTCTATCCACACACAAAAATTTCCTGTAGATTAGGTTTGATGCAAAATCTTAGGGTTAGGTCTCCGCCGAACTCATCTCGGACCGACCGAATTGAAGTTTTCGGTCATACCGATTAGCCCTGGCCATTGCACTAAGTACAACTCGGTCTGACCGAAGTGTACTCATCGGTGAGACCGAAAGCAAATTCTCAGTGAAACCCTAGCATCTTGGAGTCACCGAACTACAACTCGGTCTGACCGAAACTACATGTTTAGACTCTGTTAAGTGCTTCGGTGTCACCGAGATTATCAAATTGGTTGCTCCGAAATGTTTTCTGTACAAAACTAAAGTTAAGATTTTGAATCAATTTTTGCAAAAACCAGTTGTATTTTGTGATGCTCATCTACTCTACCTACACCCATCTATTCATAGGGTCAGTTGCAGAGATGTCAGAGGCCAGTGACAGCCAGAACAAGTCACAAGAGCAAGTTAACCTCAGTGAGGGCACAAGCCCTTCTGGTAGATATGATGAGGGAAGCGGAAGCACCCCTAGCAACTTGCCAAAGGCAGCTACCAGACAGAGAAAGAAAAGAAATTCTGACAGTGAGGATGAGGACTTTGTGATTGAGGAGGAAGTGACCTCCAAGAAGAAAGTGGTGAAGAGGAATATGTTAGTGCTGCTGCCACCACCAAGCCAGGCCTTCACAAAAAGGCTCCTGCCAAGAGGACCCCAATGTCCAAAGCCAGAGCTTCAACTCAAGAGACTATGCAATTCACACTTGAGCCCAGAGAGGAAGAAGAAGCTGCTGGTGGGAAGAAGAAAAGGAAGGAAAGGGTCAACAAAACTATGGCCAGAGTGATTGGAAGACCATCCATGATGAGGGATGAGGAAGAAGAAGAGGAGGAGGAAGAGCCTGTTGCACCTCCTGCCAAGTCACATAAGTTGATGGCTGATGCCATCAAGACTGGTACTGCTCCTTCCAAGCCCAAGCCCACAGCTCCAGCTCAAGCCCCCAAGTCAACTACTCTAAATAGATCCACAAGAAACATCTCAGTTGCAGAGAAGAACAAGGCCCCAGTGCCTGATGTCCAAGAGGATGATGAGCCACTAGTGTTTAGGAAATTGAAGCCCAAGATTCCAGATCATAATGATGATCATCCAGTGGCAGAAAACATGAAGTTGAGGAAGGATCATGGTCTGAGACTATGGAGACAGACATATCCATATGCCACAAGGAGAAGGACTGCTCTTGACTACCGTTTCCACACCAGAGAATAGCAGGACTTCTATGAGACTGTGTTGCTGGACAAGAAGCCCATAGTCTATGATATGAAATGGGTTGATTGGGAATATATTGATGACAATGAAGACTACTTTCCCCATGTGCATGAGAGCTTTAGGCTGAATGGAGTTGATAAATTTGTTGGACAGAAGCTAACAAAATGGAACGATGAGATGATCATGCAGTTCTACTCCACTGCCCACTTTTACCCTGATGGGAAGGTTGTCTGGATGACTGAGGGAACCAGATACCAGTCATCAAATTCTGAATGGGCTGAGCTCATCAAAGCTCCAAAGGAAAGTGAAGATGATCTTGATGTGTATAGCAAACCCAGGAAGGATCACAACTCAATGGCTAACATGTACAAGCCTATTCCTAATGCAGCTCTGGAAATTCACAAGCTAGGTTCAATCTACTATCTGCTTGCAGGATTGACCACAATGAACACTATCTTGAGGCATACTTTGTTGCCCAAGTCTGGAGATCACAGGATGATATGTGATCATTCAATCAACTTGTTACACTTGTTTGACATTCCCCAGAAGTTCAAAGTGATGAGCTTGATAGTTGAGATAGTGAAGAGGATAGCAGCCGACCAGAAGAGGTCTTGTGGATATGCCCCACACATTTAGATGTTGATCAACTCCAAGGTTGGAACTGGGACATATCTGCTTGACAAAGAGCATCTGCCTCTTAGCCCTGATTTTGAGGACAACGAGGTTGTCATGGATGCATCACATCCTACATCTGCTGAGGCCCAGGAGAAGATTGAGAAAGCAAAGGCAGCAAAAGCAGCAAGTGCTCCAGACGCTTCAATAGTGAATCTCAAGACCAAGCAAGATCAGCTCAGTTATCTGCTTGAGGCTATTGTGAGGATTGAGAAGAGCTTGGCCACCTTGACTCAGAATCAGGAGAGTCTCGAGAGGATTATTGAGAGCAAATGTACAACCTTGATGTGAAGGTCACAGAGATTCAGACCATAGTGGAGAAGCTTCGAGATGATGCTGAGGACAATGATGACATACCAACTACAGATAGGTTCCAATCTGTGCCAAGGGCATAGAGGTCTGCTACTGAGCCAGTTGTAGATTTGAGGCCTACTCATTCTGCTCCTGCCACCACAGCCACAGTTGCTCCTCCAGTATCTACTCCACCATCTCCACAGACTTCAGCAGAGGCATTTGCAGATGGACTCCTCTCCACGCCGTCTACGCACATCGGAGCTACAAGCAGAAGACCCCTTCAGGAGCTCCCGGAGATCGTGCTTAGAGTGCCGTATAGCACTATATGTTTTTGAACTTTTTGGTAACTTGTTGCCAAAGGGGGAGAAATTGTATAGATCATAGGCTTCGAGAGAGAGTGTCTTTTGCCTTTTGTTGGTTTTATTTGCCTTGCTACTTGCTACTTTGGTTTGTTTGGTTGTTGCTTCCTATGCTACTTATGTGTTATGCTCGTGAGATACTTATGTGATCATGTGTTTGATCATACTATGCTTAATGTGTGCTTGCATGATTATATCTATGAATGTTTGTGTATGATCAATCACTTGTATCTTTGGTGATGAGTGCATGTTATTTAATTCTTATCATTTTGTGCGCTCCACCAAGATGTATGTGAAATGGAAGAGTGACCCATGATCCTAATTGATTGTGCATTTGCATTCAAACGCAAATTTTAAATAATGCACAAATTTAGGCGGAGCTCTTGCTTATCACATACTTCTCAAAGCGATAATATATTTCATTCATCTTATCATATGTCGAAGCTTTGATCTATATGTTGTCATCAATTACTAAAAAGGGCGAGATTGAAAGTGCAACTAATCCCTAGGTGGTTTTGGTAATTCATAACAACATATAGCTCATTGAACTAATATCCATTCAAGTTTAATATTTCAGAAAGTTCAGTGAATGGCATGGCATGGACTAGAGATGTGGACCCCTCAAAATGCTAAGGACACATATTGGCAAAAGCTCAAGACTCTTCATTTCATTTTTAGTGATCCAAGATCACATTGAGTCCATAGGAAAGCCAATACTATTAAAAGGGGATGAGGTGTTGCTTAATGGCTTGCTTGCTCAAAATGCTTAGTGATATTGCTCCAAAGCCCTCAACCAATTTCTCATTCCAAATATGTCAAAACCCTAAACTCCATCTCGGCCCCACCGATTCTTTCTATCCGGCACCACCGAGCTCATATGACATAGCCACTGCCAGAAATCCTAAACAGTTCGGTCACACCGATACGAATCTTGGTCTCACCGAGATGGCCTTGCCAATTCTCTGTTGCGTGTTGCAATTATTTCGGCCTCACCGAAATAGCGATCGGTCTCACTGAGTTGGCTTGACATTTTCTCTATTGCCTTATTGCTTCACTTCGGTCTCACCGAGTTGATGCAATCGGTGCCGCCGAGTTGATGTGTGCCCTAAGCCCTAGCACATCGGTCCCACCGAGTTGTTCCAGTCGGTCCCACCGAGATTCCTAACATTCACATTTTGAACTGAATCGGTCTCACCGAGTTCTTCTATTCGGTCTGACCGAGTTGGGTCAAATGTGTGTAACGGTTGGATTTTGTGTGGAGGCTATATATACCCCTCCACCCCCTTCTCCATATGTGAGAGAGCCATCAGAACGTGCCTACACTTCCAGCATACATTTTCTGAGAGAGAACCACCTACTCATGTGTTGAGATCAAGATATTCCAATCCTACCACAAGATTCTTGATTTCTAGCCTTCCCCAAGTTGCTTTCCACTCAAATCATCTTTCCACCATATCCAAATCTGTGTGAGAGAGTTGAGTGTTGGGGAAACTATCATTTGAAGCACAAGAGCAAGGAGTTCATCATCAACACAACATCTATTACCTTTTGGAGAGTGGTGTCTCCTAGATTGGTTAGGTGTCGCTTGGGAGCCTCCGACAAGATTTTGGAGTTGAACCAAGAACTTTGTAAGGGCAAGGAGATCGCCTACTTCATGAAGATCTACCTGAGTGAGGCAAGTCCTTCGTGGGCGATGGCCATGGTGGGATAGACAAGGTTGCTTCTTCGTGGACCCTTCGTGGGTGGAGCCCTTCGTGGACTCGCGCAACCGTTACCCTTCGTGGGTTGAAGTCTCCATCAACGTGGATGTACGATAGCACCACCTATCGGAACCACGCCAAAAATCTCCGTGTCATCATTGCGTTTGCACTCCCTAAACCCTTCCCTTTACCTTCATATGCAATGTTTTACTTTCCGCTGCTACATTCTTAGAATTGCATGTGTAGGTTGATTGCTTGACTTGTGCTAATTGCTAAAATCTGCCCACAACTAAAATTGGGAAAAGGTTAGATTTTTATTTGGTCAAGTAGTCTAATCACCCCCCTCTAGACCTACTTTCGATCCTACAGAAAGCATGCCTCCTATTTATGATGATTATATTGATGAAAGTGGGTTTGGAAGAGTGACAACTCTAGGTAATAATGATCCCACTATTTTGTAGGGTGTTTAATCTTATTGTAATAATTATGAAAGTGGATTTGGAGAGGTCATGACTTTATTTAATGATGAATCCACTACTTTGGAAGAGGTTTCAATTGACTATGATAAAAAAGTTGCTATCTATGATGATTATGGTGATGACATGTATGCTATATTGAATAATGATAACCATGAAACTTGTCATCGTGATTTTAATTTTCAATCACATGATAGTTATTTTGTTGAGTTTGCTCCCACCACTATTGATGAGAAGAAATTTGCTTATGTGGAGAGTAATAAAATTTCTATGCTTGTGGATCAAGAAAAGAATGCTTTATGTGATAGTTATATTGTTGAATTCATTCATGATGCCACTGAAAATTATTATGGTAGAGGAATATATGCTTCTACATATCTCAATAATATCAAGTTTCCTCTCTATGTGTTGAGAATCTTGAAGTTTTGCTTGTTTTGCCTTCCTATGTTAGTTGAATCTTGCTCCCATAAGTTGTTTGCTCACAAAATCCCTATGCATAGGAAGTGGGTTAGACTTAAATGTGCTAGCCATATGCTTCATGATGCTCTAGTTATGTTTAAATTCCTATCTTTTATGCCAGCATCATTGAAATCATTATGCCTAGCATAAAAGGCATTGAAGAAAAGCACTTGTTGGGAGACAACCCAACACTTATACATGTTGTTTTTGTGTGTTCACATGATTAAGCTACTGTAGTAATCATGTTTTATAGCTTTTGTTTCAATAAAGTGCCAAGTAAAGCCTTTGGGATAGTGTGGATGATAGTTGACTTGATTCTGTGCAAAAACAGAAACTTTTGCTTCCAGTAACATAATTGTTTAAATTCACTAGGATGTGATAAAATTCTGATTTTTTAAAGATGATTTATTTACAAATTTCCTACGTTGTCCTAATATTTAAGAATTTTTGGAGTAACATAAGTATGGTAATTGTTCAGATCATTACAGACTATTCTGTTTTTTGACAGATTCTGTTTTCAATGCATAGTTTGCTTGTTTTCTAGTTTCTATGGCTTATATTGCTCAACATAAATTGTGGAAATGATAAGGTACAGTAGGCATTGTGTGAAAACAATTATGAATCTTGTCTTTGGCAGTACCAAAGTGAATGGTTTGCTCTTTATCATACTAACCTATCTCACGAAGTTCCGTTAAGTTTTGTCTGATTGAAGTTTTCAAGTTTTGGGTGAGATATCAATATGAGGAGAATATGGAGTGGCAAGAATCTAAGATTGGCAAGCTTATCTTTTTCATTAATATGCTGATCAACAAGTACAAATCTCACGGAACATAAACATGGATACAAGGGATTACATTATTTGAACTAAAATTTGGCAAGTGCCTACAGATTTAAGACTGAAAAAAGATAAGTGCCCCGTAATGCCTTTTCTTGTCCCTCTCCTCCTAGGCACGGTGGTAGAAGGCGAAGAGGGCAAGAGGAGTGCCTGGGCAGAAGCCCAGCCTGACCCTGTCGGGCTCCAGGAGAGGATGCCCGGCAGGGGCGAGAGGGCGTGGACGAAGACGTCGATGGAGAGCATGGCAGAGGCGACCCGTCGACCGCCACCACCAAGGCCAGCAGGGCACTGCAGGGCTAACGGAGCTGCAGCCCAAGAGGAAGCCTACCGGGGTCTAGCTGGAGGACTGCTGGAAGGGCCAGGGGGCACCATCACCACCTCTGCATCCAACTTCCCGGCAAACCACCTTGCCGGGGAGAAAACACAGGTGCATATGATGGTGCTGCCGCCTGATGAAGATGGTGCGGGTGACGTTCAGCCGGAGTCGGAGTCGTCGCCCTCCCGGCCGCTGCCGTCGTCATCATCGTCAGTCTCCTCCTCGTCGCTTTCCCTCGAGGAGGAGCTTTCGTCATCGGTCGAGCTCTCCGCGAAGCACCCTAAGTGAGCTCCCGAGCGCCCAAAGACCTTGACGGAAAGCAGGCCGCTCTCCATTAATTTAAACTGGAGAACGTGCCCCTCCGACAAGCTATGGGCTCGAGCAAAGGTCTTCCAACCTCGGCAGAGGTACATGACATGAGGAGCAGGGAAGTCAACATCCACCCGCATGCTGCCATTCCCATAGCCCCTCATGTGCAACCTCAGCGCACGCGACTGTTCGAGCTCCATCACCCTGGCAAATGGAGTAGGGAGACGGAGGCGGCCGCGTAGAGGCTTGTACAGCCTGATGACGAACTCCAAGGGTTGATCTCCGACGTGGCCTTCCATCAGGGGAAGAGCGTCCGGTGCGGGCGCAATTGAGGCGCCGCCCCAGCCTCCTCGGCCGCGCACACCACGACGACCTCAGCCACGCCCCCTTCCGCCTCCTCTCATAGCGGGTTCTGCCCCCACATCATCGAGAGGAGGGGGGAGACGCTGTCGAGCAGAAGTTCTCGTCGCCACCACCGGAGTACTACCGCGCCCTCGCCCCCTCACCATGGCAAGCAAGAGAAGCTTTGAAGAAAGGGAGAAAGAAGGTGTGTGAGCAAACACACTACTCCTGCCCCCTTTTATAGAAGAACGAGGCAGGGGGCTAGCCTCTCACTCAGCAGGCGACCGCCTTGCTCCTCCAATGCAGTTCCCCTTTGCGCCTCCAACGGCTCAGGGAATCAGAACCGCCCCTCTACACCACTCGGCGACGCCTGGCTTTCTGCCATGGCACCCGTTCCCGCGCCCTCCGCGTCCACCACCTACCCTGCGCAACATATGCGGCACACGTGGCGGAGGTGCTCCGGGGCAGGAGGCAAGTGGGATGGCAATTTCCTACCCCGTGATCATGGGGCGTGGGCTGCCCACAGATGGTGGTTCAGTTTTTCCCCTAAGCGTTGCACGACGCGCGGGAAAACCGGAAACTGGCCGAGCTCAAGTTAATGAAGAAACAAAGAAGATCTCAAAGGGCGGAGCCGCCCTTACATTTCTGCCTGTGCACTAGTTAGGGCCTACCCCGACGACGCCCAGTGGTGCATCCGTGCCAGGCCCGGGGGCTCCTATCGGTGCAACAGACCCTAGGTCCATTGCACGGACTGTGCATAGGCCAGAGACAAGATTGCAAGACCAAGATCATACCAAACAAGGAGAATCAATTCCCTTGAAGGATCCAAGAGCAAGTCGAGAAGGCCAAGGCGAGCCAGAGGAACGAGGCATCGCTAAGGGAAGGGCCTACCTTGTCGGGCAGGCGAGCCTGGCAGGGTTGGGTTTTCCCCTGAAAGCAAGCTCCCAGATCATCCCGGAAGGCCTACCGGGCTAGCGGAGGCAAGCCACTCCACCGCTCCACCTCACAAGCGGCGCAAGTCAATAATTGAAGCGGTGTCAAGCTCCAAGGTGACTAAGTAGCTGCTTTCTGCCACATGGCAGCCACTTCCTACAGCAAACACCTCCATATGACACCCGTCCTGAGACGTGCCAAGCAAGCAGGCGTGAAGCTGGCAAAACAGCCCGGCAGGGCCTGCCGGGCAAGCTGTGATGTGACATTGAGTGGTGCATTTAATGCACTCTGTCAGCCTGCAGAGTTAGATATGATAGCACTGTTAGCTATCTAATCAGTACGCAAAGACTAATTTGCCACTGTGGTTACCCCTTAATCTATAAAAGGAGGCCCATGGCGACCGTAGAAAGGGTCAGATCCTCGCATATCCATACGCGCGTAGCCACTCTCGCCCCTAGGGCAACCTTGCCGGGCGAGTGTGCTACGTTTCACCACCATTATCCACCATCAATCCACCAAAGCAGGAGTAGGGTTTTACGCCTCACGGCGGCCCTAACCTGGGTAAAGACTGCCCGTGTGATCTCTGTCGTGCTGCGCGACGCTTCTCCGCTCTTTGTGCAACGTGACCATCCCCCCGCCGAACCAAAAGGGGCTGATGGCCCCATAGGTGGCCGTGGTTTCCCATGACACAATTGTTTCATACTTTTAATGTTCTCAAGCCTTTTCAACTTTCACGCAATACATGAGCGTGAGCCATGGATATAGCACTATAGGTGGAATAGAATATGATGGTGGAGGTTGTGTGGAGAAGACAAAAAGGAGAAAGTCTCACATCGACGCGGCTAATCAATGGGTTATGGAGATGCCCATCAATGATGACAATGCGAGGAGTAGGGATTGCCATGCAACGGATGCACTAAGAGCTATAAGTGTATGAAAGCTCAAACTGAAAACTAAGTGGGTGTGCATCCAACCTGCTTGCTCATGAAGACCTCGGGCATTTGAGGAAGCCCATCATCGAAATATACAAGCCATGTTCTATAATGAAAATTCTCACTAGTATATGAAAGTGATAACTCAAGAGACTCTCTATATGAAGAACATGGTGCTACTCTGAAGCACAAGTGTGGTAAAAGGATAGTAGCATTGCCCCTTCTCTCTTTTTCTCTCCTTGTTTTTGTTTTTTTGGGCTCTCCTTTTTTTTGCCTCTTTTTTTCATCCAGAGTCTGATCTCGACTTGTGGGGGAATCATAGTCTCCATCATCCTTTCCTCATTGGGACAATGCTCTAATAATGACGATCATCACACTTTTATTTACTTACAACTCAATATTACAACTCAAAGTATGACTCTATATGAATGCCTCTGGCAGTGTACCAGGATGTGCAATGATCTAGCATAGCAAAGATATCAAAAAACGGACAAGCCATGAAAATATCATGCTAGCTATCTTACAATCATGCAAAGCAATATGACAATGAATGCTCAAGTCATGTATATGATGATGATGGAAGTTGCATGGCAATATATCTCGGAATGGCTATGGAAATGCCATGATAGGTAGGTATGGTGGCTGTTTTGAGGAAGATATAAGGAGGCTTATGTGTGATAGAGCATATCATATCACGGGGTTTGGATGCACCGGCGAAGTTTGCACCGACTCTCGAGGTGAGAAAGGGCAATGCATGGTACCGAAGAGGCTAGCAATGATGGAAGGGTGAGAGTGCGTATAATCCGTGGACTCAACATTAGTCATAAAGAACTCACATACTTATTGCAAAAGTTTATTAGCCATCGAAACAAAGTACTAATATGCACGCTCCTAGGGGGATAGATTGGTAGGAAAAGACCATCGCTCGTCCCCGACCGCCACTCATAAGGAAGACAATGAAAAATAAATCATGCTCCGACTTCATCACATAACAGTTCACCATACGTGCATGCTTCGGGAATCACAAACCTTAACACACGTATTTCTACCAATCCACAATTACTCACTAGCATGACTCTAATATCACCATCTTTATGTCGCAAAACTATTGCAAGGAATCAAACATATCATATTCAGTGATCTACAAGTTTTATGTAGGATTTTATGACTAACCATCTGAATGACCAATTCCTGTCAACTCTCTAAATAGATATAAGCGAAGAATGAGAGTTTAATTCTGTCTACAAAAGATATGCCCATGCTCTAACAAATATAAGTGAAGCAAAAGAGCATTCTACAAATGGCGGTTTTTTATGTGGAGAGAAACAGGCAATCCAAACTTCAAATGATATAAGTGAAGCACATGAAGCATTCTATAAAGCCATACTCAAAAGATATAAGTGAAGTGCAAAGAGCATTCTATAAATCAACCAAGGACTATCTCATACCAGCATGGTGCATAAAATAAAAAGGAAAAATAAACACAAAAGACGCTCCAAGAATTTACACATATCATGTGACGAATAAAAATATAGCTCCAAGTAAAATTATTGATGGTCGTTAGAAGAAAGAGGGGATGCCTTCCGGGGCATCCCCAAGCTTAGTTGCTTGGGAGTCCTTGAATATTACCTTGGGGTGCCTCGGGCATCCCCAATCTTAGGCTCTTGCCACTCCTTATTCCTTCATCCATCGTGATCTCAGCCAAAACTTGAAAACTTCAATCACACAAAACTTAACAAAACCCTTGTGAGATCCGTTAGTATAATAAAACAAATCACCACTTTAAGTACTGTTGCAAACCCATTCATGTTTTGTTTTTGCATTGTATCTACTGTATTATAACTTCTCCATGGCTTATACCACTGATAAAATCGATAGTTTCATCAAAACTAGCAAAACAATGCATCAAAAACAGAATCTGTCTTAAACAGGACAGTTTGTAGTAATATGAACATTCACCATACTTGTGTAACTACAAAAATTCTGAAAAATTAGGAAAAAATTACAGAATTGTATAGAAGTACTGTGTAAAAATTTCAGAAACTTTTGACATTCCAGTAAAAAATGTAAAATCATGCACAACAGCCAAAGTTTCTGTTTTTGCACTGCACAAACCAAACAAGCAATCTAATCATCCTAAAGGCAAATCTTGGCACATTATTTTTATAATACAATGGATTTGTACAAGGGGATAATTATTTTTGTTGAAAAGTTTCTGTAATTCAAGATTTGCAAAGTTTCCATGGGCATGAAGAAAGTTCAAGGAGCTCCCCCACTTCAACAATGCTCGTCCTTCTTACTTTCGCTTTTCTTTTTGAAAAAGTTTTAGGTTCCCCTCTATATTTTTTGTTTTTTTTACTTTATAAAAGCACTCAACAGAATAAAATGACTCTCTAAAACTTTCGGGTTGTCTCCCTGGCAGCGCTTTCTTTAAAGCCATTAAGCTAGGCATATAGTGCTCAAGTAATTGATCCACCCGGATCCCAAGGTATATCAAAGCCAATTTTAATTAACAATGATTTGTAATTTAGTAGTGAGCACAAAGCAACATATATCATGCAATAACGAAGTCTAACTCTCTTCCTATGCATCGGCATGTCATAAAAGAACAATTCAGGCACACAAAGTAAAGGCTAATACATAGCATAAACAGTTTCTTTCAATTTTATCGTATTGGAAACATAGAGAGGTGGAGATGTAGTTCCTATCTCATAATAATTGCAAGTAGGAGCAGCAAGCAAATGCATATTATATCTATCAAAATCATCATATGTAACATTAAGACGTAACCCATCAATATAATCCTTAATAAGCGCAAACTTCTCCGGTATAGTGTTGTTGGGAGAATTCATAAAGATAGTAGGACTATCATGCGTGGGCGCAATAGAAACGATTTCATTATTAACATAAGGAACTATAGCAAGTTCATCTCCATAAGCATCATTCATATTGGCATCATGTCCACAAGCATAGCAAGCATCAATTTCATCAAAATGGGATGTTTCAAACGAATCCAAGGGATCATAGCAATTATCATAGCAATCATCCTTCGGTAAGCACGAAGGGAAATTAAACAATGTATGAGTTGAAGAGTTACTCTCATTAGAAGGTGGGCACGGGTGATCAATCCGCTCTTCCTCCTTTTGTTCTTCGCTCTCCTCCTCATCTTTTTCATCCAATGAGCTCACAGTGTCATTAATTTCTTCTTCCATAGATTCCTGCAAAATATTAGTCTCTTCTCGGACAACGGAGACTTTCTCAATAAACTCATTAACATCGGCATTATATTCATAATTCTCATAGCAATATTTAAGTATAACAAAATTTTCAGGTCTGTAAACAACATCATCATAATTTTCACACTTTTCAAACAAAGATTCTATTTCATAAGCACCCTTAAAAGCAACAAATTCTTCTATTTGTTCCACATCATGGTAATCATATATACCATTAGCATAAGAAGCCAAGGTTTCATTATCACTAAATTTACATTAAAAGGGAAGGTGTGGAGCCTTCATCCTAGAGCAACAAGTATAATCATATCTCAAGCATAAATTCCGAGCATACCAATGCAACATATGAATTTGATCCCATAATAGTTTCCCTTTTAGAGTCAAGCGATAATCCGTAAAGTGTTCACGTTGATCCAACGCGTCTCCCATTATCAAGTTGAACGGTGTTTTCTCAGGATTATCAAAGTAGTGTTTAATATTTTCCACATAGCAAGCATCGAGGGTTTTAGGAGGTTCCCCATCTCCATAAGTAGCAAGTACACCTAATTTTTTAGGTATTTCGTGTTCCATATCCATAACTAAAGATAGAGAACAACTTAGAACAACAAATAAAATCTATTTAGTGATAAAGCAAACAAGCACACACGAGAATATTCACCCCACGCTATTGCTCCCCGGCAACGGCGCTAGAAAAAGGTCTTGATAACCCACAAGTATAGGGGATCAGTTGCAGACGCTTTCGATAAGTAAGAGTGTTGAACCCAACGAGGAGCTAAAGGTAGAACAAATATTCCCTCAAGTTCTACCGACCACCGATACAACTCTACGCACGCTTAACGTTCGCTTTACCTAGAACAAGTATGAAACTAGAAGTACTTTGTAGGATAGGTTTGCAAGATAAAAAAGAGCACGAAAATAAAAACTAGGGGCTGTTTAGATAAATAAACAATTAAGTTAGTATAGCGAGTGTGGAAAAGTGGTGGTAGGAGTTGCGGAATTGTCCCTAAGCAATTGGCTACGTTACTAGACCGATATCAAGTTTTATGTGGGAGAGGCCACTGCTAGCATGTCATCCCTTATTTGGAATTCTATGCACTTATGATTGGAACTATTAGCAAGCATTCGCAACTACTAACGTTCATTAAGGTAAAACCCAACCATAGCATTAAGATATATTGATCCCCCTTCAATCCTGTATGCATCAATTTCTATGCTAGGCTGAAGCTGTTGTCACCCTTGCCCTCTAATACATAGTCCTATCAACATACAACTAACCCTATGGTGTGATCCACACGCGCGCTCATATGATGGGCACCAAAGGACAGCAACATAACCACAAGCAAATTAAACCAATCATAGCAATTCACCAATCACCGATAGGACAACAAAAATCTACTCAGACATCATAGGATGGCAACACATCATTGGATAATAATATGAAGCATAAAGCACCATGTTCAAGTAGAGGGTACAGCGGGTTGCGGGAGAATGGACCACTATACATAGATGGGGGAAGGTGATGGAGGTTTTGGTGAAGATGATGGAGTTGTTGGAGTAGATCGCCTTCACACAATGATTGCCCCGGCGGTGTTCCGGCGCCACCGGGAGAGAGGGGGAGAGAGCCCCCCTCCTTCTTCTTCTTCCTTGACCTCCCCCCTAGATGGGAGGAGGGTTTCCCCTCTGGTCCTTGGCCTCCATGGTGGCGGAGGGGCGGTAGCCCCTCCGAGATTGGATCTCTCTCTCTCTGTTTCCTTCTGTTTCTGCGTTCCCAAATTCTAGCCTTTCACCGTTTCTTAAATTCCCGGAGATCTATAACTCCGATTGGGCTGAAATTTTAACACAATTTTTATCCGGATATTAGCTTTTTTGCGGTCGAAGAAGGGCACAAACCGCCTTACGGGGTGGCCACAAGACTCCTGGCCGTGCCCTGGGGAGGTGGGCGCGCCTCCATGGCTTGTGTGCCCCTCGGGCATCATCTCGCGTTGATTCCAATTCCCAAAAATCACATCTATTCCAAAAAAATCCCCATAAGTTTTTATCGCATTTGGACTTCGTTTGGTATGGTATTCCACAAAACAAAAAACATGCAACTAACAGGAACTGGCACTGGGCACTGGATCAATATGTTAGTCCCAAAAATAGTATAAAAAGTTGCCAAAAGTATATGGAAGTTGTAGAATATTGGCATGAAACAATCAAAAATTATAGATACGACGGAGACGTATCAATAGTGTTGCTTGGTTCTCCTACTGGATTGATAACCTTGGTTTCATAACTCAAGGAAATACTTACCGCTGCTGTGCTGCATCATCCTCTCCTCTTCAGGGAAATTCCAACGTAGATACAAGCAATCAGTTTTATATTCATTTTATAGCAACTCTACATCATGTTTGGGGACTAACCTATTGACATAGTGCCCAGTGCCAGTTGTTGTTTTTTTGCTTGTTTTTTACTTCGCAGAATATCAATACCAAAGGAGTCCAAATGCCACAAAACTTTTTGGAGAATTTTTTCTGCCCAGAAGACACCCAGGAGGCCCAAGAGGTGCATCAGAGGGGCCCACTAGGCACCAGGGCACGCTAGAGGCCCCTGGCGCCTTGGCGGCTAGTGGGGCCCACAGGCACCCCCTCAACCGACTATTAGCTCTATAAATACTCTAAAATCCCAAAAACCCTAGGGGAGTCGAGAGAAAACAGTTTCCGCCGCCACAAGTTCCAGAACCACGAGATCCAATCTAGAGGCCTTTTCCGGCACTCTACCGGAGGGGTCAACGATCATGGAGGGGTTCTTCATCTACACCCTTGCCCCTCCGATGATGTGTGAGTAGTTTACTACAGACCTACGTGTCCGTAGGTAGTAGCTAGATGGCTTCTTCTCTCTTTTTGATCTTCAATACAATGTTCTCCTTGATGTTCTTGGAGATCTATTTGATGTAATGAATTTTTGCGATGTGTTTGTTGGGATCCGATGAATTATGAGTTTATGATCAGATCTATCCATGAATATTATTTGAGTCTTTATTGAACTCTTTTATGCATGATTGTTATAGCCTCGTATTTCTTCTCCGAAACTTTGGTTTGGTTTGGCCAACTAGATTGATTTTTCTTGCCATGGGAAGAGGTGCTTTGTGATGGGTTCGATCTTGCAGTGTTCAATCTCAGTGCCATAAAGAGACATGACACACATGTATCATTGCCATTAAGGATAAAAAGATGGGGTCTATTCCTACATGAATAGATCTTGTCTACATCATGTCATTGTTCTTATTGCATTACTCTGTTTTTCCATGAACTTAACACACTAGATGCATGCTGGATAGCGGTCAGTGTGTGGAGTAATAGTAGTAGATGCAGGCAGGAGTCTGTATACTAATCTTGGACGTGGTGCCTATGTACATGATCATTGCCTTGGATATCATCATAACTATTCGCTTTTCTATCAATTGCCCAACAGTAATTTATTTACCCATCGTATGCTATTTTCTCGAGAGAAGCCTCTAGTGAAATCTATGGCCCCTGGGTCTATTTTCCTATCATATAAAACCAAAAATACCTTGCTGCAATTTTTCTTTATTTATTTTATTTTGTGTTTTTGTTAGATCTATTTATCCAATCTCATACAATTTAATCTATCTCAATACCGAGGAGGGATTGACAACCCCTCATGTTGGGTTGCAAGTATTTATTATTTGTGTGCAGGTGCTGTTTACATAGTGTGGGGGGATCCTCCTACTGGATTGATAACCTCTGTTTCATATCTGAGAGAAATAATTACCGTTGTTGTGCTGCATCATCCTCTCCTCTTCAGGGAAATACCAACGCAGATACAAGCAATCAGGAAGAATTTCTGGCGCTGTTCCCGGGGAGGATCAAGTCTTCCGTTCACGTGTCAATCTCTGGCACCGGGAAGACGTCATCAACATCTATCAAGTACCCAATCACAAATCTCATCTCCTTGCAATTTACTTTATTTGCCATTTGCCTCTTGTTTTCATCTCCCCTGCTTCTAAAACGTTTTCAGAAAAACACAAAATATTTGCCTTCTTTTCGTTTGCCTTTTTCTCGTTTGATCTTTTGTTTGCTAGTGATCTTGCTTGCATACTTTATCTCTATGGCTAGTTCTTCCCCTACTACGTGTACCCCTGAGAATGAAGTTCTCAATTTTAAGCAAAGGGGAGGAGAGAATTTAAAATATGCTTGGTATAGAATTTGTGGTGCTCATAATAGATCTATTCGAAAGCAATCCAATACTATTCTTCGTCGCAATTTTTATGTGGGCATTACTACTTGGTATAGATTTGTTCTTGATACTATCATCGGAGGGAATTTCTTGATGTGCCCCCTTTGGATGACTTTAATGCTATGGGAAATTTAGTGGGATCACCACGAATCATTATCAATGAAATGGTTTTAACTCTTGAGCATGTTATTCAAAGGCTAGATGCTATCGAAAAGAAAATGCTCACCGAAGAACATATTGAAAATTGATGGAAATATGCCCTAGAGGCAATAATAAAATGGTTATTATAATATTTCCTTAATCATGATAAAGGTTTATTATTCATGCTAGAATTGTATTGACTGAAAACTTAAATACATGTGTGGATACATAAACAAATACCATGTCCCTAGTGAGCCTCTACTAGACTACCTCATTGATCAAAGATGGTTAAGGTTTCCTAACCATAGACATGAGTTGTCATTTGATAACGGGATCACATCATTAGGAGAATGATGTGATGGACAAGACCCATCCGTTAGCTTAGCATATGATTGTTCAGTTTATTGCTACTGCTTTCTTAATGTCAAATACATGTTCCTTCGACCATGAGATCATGCAACTCCCGGATATCGGAGGAATACCTTGTGTGCTATCAAACATCACAACGTAACTGGGTGATCATAAAGATGCTCTACAGGTATCTCCCAAGGTGTCTGTTGAGTTGGCGTGAATTGAGATTGGGATTTGTCACTCCGTGTATCGGAGAGGTATCTCTGGGCCCTCTCGGTAATACACATCACAAGAATCTTGCAAGCAAAGTGACTATGGATTTAGTTGCAAGATGATGTATTACAGAACGAGTAAAGAGACTTGCCGGTAATGAGATTGAACTAGGTATGAAGATACCGACGATCGAATCTCGGGCAAGTAACATACCGATGGACAAAGGGAATTACGTATGTTGTCATAAGGTTCGACCGATAAAGATATTTGTAGAATATGTAGGAGCCAATATGGGCATCCAGGTTCCGCTATTGGTTATTGACCGGAGAGGTGTCTCGGTTATGTCTACAGAGTTCTCGAACCCGTAGGGTCCGCACGCTTAACGTTCGTTGACGATATAGTGTTATATGAGTTATATGATTTGGTGACCGAATGTTGTTCGGAGTCCCGGATGAGATCACAGACATGACGAGGAGCTCCGGAATGGTCCAGAGGTAAATATTGATATATAGGACGATGATATTTGGACACCGGAAGAGTTTCGGGATGTACCGGGTAGAAATCGGGTCACCGGAAGGGGTTTCCGACACCCCGGGAGGTTAATGTGCCATATGGGCCAAAGGGGCAGAACACACTAGCCCACAAGGGGCTGGTGCGCCCCTCCTAGGCCACAGCTCTTGGGGAGAGAAGGAAAGGGGGGGAGTCGGCCTCCTCCTTCCTTTCCTCTCCCCCCTTTCCTTTCCCCTCCGGCAAATATGGTAAGGGGGGCGCCACTAGGGAAGGACCCCAAGTAGAATTCGGCCTACTTGGGGCGCCTCCTTGGCTGCTCCTTCCTCCCCCCACCTATATATATGTGGGAGGGGGGCGCCACACATAACCACGACAATTGCTTAGCCGTGTGCGGCGCCCCCCCTCCACCGTTTACACCCTCGGTCATATTTTCGTAGTGCTTAGGCGAAGCCCTGCGGAAATAGCTTCACCATCACCGTCACCACGTTGTCGTGATGCCGGAACTCATCCAATACCTCGCCGTCTTGTTGGATCAAGAAGGTGGAGGACGTCACCGAGCTGAACGTGTGCTGAACGCGGAGGTGTCGTGCGTTCGGTACTTGATCGGTTGGAGCACGAAGAAGTTCGACTACATCAATCGCGTTACTAAACGCTTCTGCTTATGGTCTACGAGGGTACGTAGACACACTCTCCCCTCTCGTTGCTATGTGATATGTCTCCAACGTATCTATAATTTTTGATTGTTCCATCCTATTATATTATCTGTTTTGGATGTTTTATATGCATTAATATGCTATTTTATATTATTTTGGGGACTAACCTATTAACCTAGAGCCCAGTGCCAGTTTCTGTTTTTTCCTTGTTTTTGAGCTTCGCAGAAAAGGAATACCAAACGGAGTCCAAACGGAATAAAACTTCACGATGATTTTTCTTGGACCAGAAGACACCCAGGAGACTTGGAGTTGAAGTCAGAAGAGCCACGAGGCGGCAACAAGGGTGGAGGGCGCGCCCAGGGGGGTAGGGTGTGCCCCCTACCTTGTGGGCCCCTTGGTGACCCCCTGGCCTAGATCTTCCTCCTATATATTCACATATATTCCCAAACCACCAGAAGCATCCACGAAAACACTTTTCCGCGGCCGCAACCTTCTGTTCTTGTGAGATCCCATCTTGGGGCCTTTTCCGGCATTCTGTCGGAGGGGGATTCGATCATGGAGGGCTTCTACATCAACTCTATTGCCCTTCCGATGAAGCCTGAGTAGTTTACCTCAGACCTACGGGTCCATAGCTAGTAGCTAGATGGCTTCTTCTCTCTCTTTGATTCTCAATACAACGTTCTCCATGATGTTCTTGGAGATCTATCCGATGTAATCTTCTTTTGTGGTGTGTTTGTCGAGATCTGATGAATTATGGATTTATGATCAGCTTATCTATGAATATTATTTGAATCTTCTCTGAATTCTTTTATGCATGATTTGATATCTTTGTATTTCTCTTCGAATTATCGGTTTGGTTTGGCCAACTAGATTGGTTTTTCTTGCAATGGGAGAGGTGCTTAGCTTTGGGTTCAATCTTGCGGTGTCCTCACCCAATGACAGCAGGGGTAGCGAGGCACGTATTGTATTGTTGCCATCGAGGATAAAAAGATGGGGTTTAGATCATATTGCATGAGTTTATTCCTCTACATCATGTCATCTTACTTAAAGCGTTACTCTGTTCTTTATGAACTTAATACTCTAGATGCAGGCAGGAGTCAGTCGATGTGTGGAGTAATAGTAGTAGATGCAGGCAGGAGTCGGTCTACTTGACACGGACATGATGCCTATAGTTCATAATCATTGCCTTGGATATCGTCATAACTTTGCGCTTTTCTATCAATTGCTCGACAGTAATTTGTTCACCCACCGTATTATTTGCCTTCATGAGAGAAGCCTCTAGTGAAACCTATGGCCCCCGGGTCTATTTTCCATCATATTACTTTCCGATCTACTATTTTGCAATATTTTATTTTCACATCTATATACCAAAAAACCCAAAAATATTTTATCTTTTGTTTATCTATCTCTATCAGATCTCACTTTTGCAATTGACCG
This sequence comes from Thinopyrum elongatum, assembly GCA_011799875.1. Classification (NCBI taxonomy): domain Eukaryota; kingdom Viridiplantae; phylum Streptophyta; class Magnoliopsida; order Poales; family Poaceae; genus Thinopyrum; species Thinopyrum elongatum. The sequence goes on along the minus strand of CM022298.1, from coordinate 486,602,836 downwards.
TGAAGGGATTGACAACCCCTTTATCGTGTTGGGTGCAAGTGTTTGTTTGTTTGTGCAGGTGTTGGTGATTTGTGTGTTCTTCTCCTACTGGATTGATACCTTGGTTCTTAACTGAGGGAAATACTTATCTCTACTATGCTGCATCACCCTTTCCTCTTGAAAGGAAAAACCAACGCAAGTTCAAGAAGTAGCAGGAAGAATTTCTGGCGCCATTGCCGGGGAGATCTACGCCAAGTCAAGACATACCAAGTACCCATCATAAACTCTCATCTCCTGCATTACATTATTTGCCATTTGCTTCTCGTTTTCCTCTCCCCCACTTCTAAAACGATTTTCGAAAAGATTTGCCTTTTTATTCGCCCCTCTTTCGTTCGCCTTTTTCGTTTGCTTTTTGTTTGCTCGTATGTTAGATCGCTCATTTTGCTTTCATGACTAGCACTTTTACCCCTCATTTGTCTCCTGACTTTGAAGTTCTTCACTTCAAACAGAAACAAGGAGAAAATTTAAAGGATGCTTGGTATAGGATGATAGAGTCTTATCGTAACTGTGCTATAAAGGGGGATACTAAGATTTTACTTCGTAATTTTTATGTTGGACTAACCATGTCCCATAGACAACTTTTGGATTTCGCTGCTAAAGGAAATTTTATTGAAATTGATGCCAATATTGCTTACGAGATAATAGAAGGAATAGTAGGAATTTTACCCCCACAAAAGGGATTGCATCGTACCCAAGAAGGAACACAAGTTTTTGAGAAATTGTGTGAACTACAGAAAATTTTCCAAAAGTCTCCTGAACCTCTCAAAAATATTAGCGGAAATCTCCATCGCATGAATATGTTGATTACTCTTTGCAATAAGCGATTGGACGCTCTAAATATAAAGATTTCTGAAGATGATGAGAAACGTAAAGAACCTCCTGGATTTGAGCATAACACCATTAAAAAGATAAAGACCAAAGATGACAATACCTAGATCTATGTGTTTTTATGCCTAGCTAAGGTCGTTAAACAATAGTGCTTGTTGGGAGGCAACCCAATTTTATTTTTGTTCTTGTTTTTTTGGTTTTGTTTTTCAATAAATTTTTCATCTAGCCTCTGGTTAGATGTGTTTTGGTGTTTTAATTAGGGTTTGTGCCAAGTAAGACCTTTGGGATGGCTTACGGTGATAGTTGATTTGATCTTGCTGAAAAACAGAAACTTTTGCGTCCAGTCTAATAATTTTAGTAATTCACTTGAGCATTGAAAAACCCTGAATTTTTTACACAGGATTTATATACGAATTTCTTATGTTGTTCTAATGTTTCAGAAGTTTTCGATTTATATAAGTATTAGAACAATTCAGATATTCAGAAACTGTTCTGTTTTTGACAGATTCTGTTTTCTTTCTGTTGTTTGCTTATTTTGATGAATCTATGGGTAGTATCGGGGGGTATGAACCATGAAGAAGTTGGAATACAGTACATATTACACCAATATAAATAAATAATGAGTTTACAACAGTACCAAAAGTGGTGATTTTATTTTCTTTTACTAACGGATCTTACGAGTTTTCTGTTGAGTTTTGTGTTGTGAAGTTTTCAAGTTTTGGGTAAAGATTTGATGGACTATGGAATAAGGAGTGGCAAGAGCCTAAGATTGGGGATGACCAAGGCACCCCAAGGTAATATTCAAGGACAACCAAGAGCCTAAGCTTGGGGATGCCCCGGAAGGCATCCCCTCTTTCCTCTTCGTCTATCGGTAAATTTACTTGAGGCTATATTTTTATTCACCACATGATATGTGTTTTGCTTGGAGCGTCTTGTATGATATGAGTCTTTGATTTTTAGTTTGCCACAATCATCCTTGCTCTACACACCTTTTGAGAGGGACACGCATGAATCGTGATTTATTAGAATACTCTATGTGCTTCACTTATATCTTTTGAGCTAGGCAATTTTGCTCTAGTGCTTCACTTATATCTTTTTAGAGCACGGCGGGGTTTTATTTTATAGAAATTATTGAACTCTCATGCTTCACTTATATTATTTTGAGAGTCTTTTTAAACAGCGTGGTAATTTGCTTTGGTTATAAATTTAGTCCTAATATGATAGGCATCCAAGAGGGATATAATAAAAACTTTCATATAAAGTGCATTGAATACTATGTGAAGTTTAATTCCTTATGATTGTTTTGAGATATAAAGATGGTGATATTAGAGATATGCTAGTGAGTAATTGTGGATTGTAGAAATACTTGTGTTGAAGTTTGTGATTCCCGTAGCATGCACGTATGGTGAACCGTTATGTAACGAAGTTGGAGCATGAGGTATTTATTGATTGTCTTCCTTATGAGTGGCGGTCGGGGACGAGCGATGGTCTTTTCCTACCAATCTATCCCCCTAGGAGCATGCGCATAGTACTTCGTTTCGATGACTAATAGATTTTTGCAATAAGTATGTGAGTTCTTTATGACTAATGTTGAGTCCATGGATTATACGCACTCTCACCCTTACACCTTTGCTAGCCTCTCTAGTACCGCGCAACTTTCGCCGGTGCCATACACCTACCTTTTACCTTCCTTAAAACAGCCACCATACCTACCTATTATGGCATTTCATAGCCATTCCAAGATATATTGCCATGCAACTTTCCACCGTTCCATTTTATTATGACACATTTCGTCATTGTCATATTGCCTTGCATGATCATGTAGTTGACATAGTATTTGTGGCAAAGCCACCGTTCATAATTTTTATACATGTCACTCTTGAGTCATTGCACATCCCGGTACACCACCGGAGGCATTCATATAGAGTCATATTTTGTTCAAAGTATCGAGTTGTAAATTCTTGAGTTGTAAGTAAATAAATGTGTGATGATCTTCATTATTAGAGCATTGTCCCATGTGAAAAAAATAGGCCAAAGAAGCCAATGAAAAAAAATGAGAGAAAAGAGAGAAGGGGCAATGTTACTATCCTTTTTTCACACTTGTGCTTCAAAGTAGCACCAGGATCTTCATGATAGAGAGTCTCCTATGTTGTCACTTTCATATACTGGTGATAATTTTTCATTATAGAACTTGGCTTGTATATTCCAATGATGGGCTTCCTCAAATTGCCCTAGGTCTTCATGAGCAAGCAAGTTGGATGCACACCCACTTAGTTTCCTTTTTGAGCTTTCATAAACTTATAGCTCTAGTGCATCCGTTGCATGGCAATCCCTACTCACTCACATTGATATCTATTGATGGGCATCTCCATGGCCCGTTGATATGCCTAGTTGATGTGAGACTATCTCCTTCTTTTTATCTTCTCCACAACCACCATATTCTGTTCCACCTATAGTGCTATATCCGATCTAGGTGTAATACCTAGTGCATCGGGTCCAATGAAAATCTTTTGTGACAACACTGGAGCAATTTCCTTGGCGAAGGAATCCAGGTTTCACAAGAGAACCAAACACATCAAGAGATGCTTCAACTCCATCCGTGAAAAGTTCAAGGATGGAGACATAGAAATTTGCAAAGTGCATACGGATCTGAATATTGCACACCTGTTGACTAAGCCTCTTCCACGAGCAAAACATGATCAGCACCAAGAATCCATGGGTGTTAGATTCATTACAATTTAATCTAGATTATTGACTCTAGTGCAAGTGGGAGACTGAAGGAAATATGCCCTATAGGCAATAATAAAGTTGTTATTTTATATTTCCTTATTCATGATAAAGGTTTATTATTCATGCTAGAATTGTATTGATCGGAAACTTAAATACATGTGTGAATACATAAACAAACACCGTGTCCCTAGTGGGCCTCTACTTGACTAGCTCGTTGATCAAAGATGCTTAAGGTTTCCTAACCATAGACATGAGTTGTAATTTGATAACGGGATCACATCATTAGGAGAATGATGTGATGGACAAGACCCATCCGTTAGCTTAGCATAATGATCATTCAGTTTTATTGCTATTGCTTTCTTCATGTCAAATGCATATTCCTTCGACTATGAGATTATGCAACCCCCGGATACCGGAGGAATACCTTGTGTGCTATCAAATGTCACAACGTAACTGGGTGATCATAAAGATGCTCTACAGGTATCTCCGAAGGTGTTTGTTGAGTTGGCATAGATCAATATTAGGATTTGTCACTCCGAGTTTCGGAGAGGTATCTCTGGGCCCTCTCGGTAATACACATCATAAGATTGCAAGCAAATGACTAAGGAGTTAGTCACAAGGTGATGTATTACGGAACGAGTAAAGAGACTTGCCGGTAACGAGATTGAACTAGGTATGAAGATACCGACGATCAAATCTCGGGCAAGTAACATACCAATGGACAAAGGGAATTACGTATGTTGTCATTACGGTTTGACCGATAAAGATCTTCGTAGAATATGTAGGAGCCAATATGGGCATCCAGGTTCCGCTATTGGTTATTGACCGGAGAGGTGTCTCGGTCATGTCTACATAGTTCTCGAACCTGTAGGGTCCGCACACTTAACATTCGATGACGATATAGTATTATATGAGTTATGTGTTTTGGTGACCGAATGTTGTTCGGAGTCCCGGATGAGATCACGGACATGACGAGGAGTCTCTAAATGGTTGATAGGTAAAGATTCATATATAGGACGATAGTATTCGAACACCGGAATTGTTTCGGGGGGTACCGGGTACTTATCGGGTCACCGGAAGGGGTTCCGGGCACCCCCGGCAAAAGATATGGGCCTTATGGGCCAAGAGGGGAAACGCACCAGCCACAAGGGGCTGGTGCGCCCCCCATATGGGCCGGCTAAGGTGGAGAAGGAAAGGAAAGAAAGGGAATAGGATTCCCCCTTCCTTCCTCCTCCCCCCTCTTTCCTTCCCCCTCTGACATATATGGCAGGGGGCGCGCGGCTAGGGAGGAGCCCAAGTAGGATTCGGTCCTACTTGGGGCGCCTCCTGGCCTCTCCCCTCCCCCTCCCACCTATATATATGTGGGGGGGGCGCCTAGCACACACCAGATCAATTGTTAGCCGTGTGCGGCGCCCCCTTCCACAGTTTACACCCCCGGTCATATTTTCGTAGTGCTTAGGCGAAGCCCTGCGGAGATCACTTCACCATCACCGTCACCACGCCGTCATTCTGACGGAACTCATCTACTACCTCAACGTCTTGTTTGATCAAGAAGGCGAGGGACGTCACCGAGCTGAACGTGTGCTGAATGCGGAGGTGCCGTACGTTCGGTACTAGATCGGTTGGATCGCGAAGAAAGTTTGACTACATCAACCGCGTTGTGAAATGCTTCCACTTACGGTCTACGAGGGTACGTAGACATACTCTCCCCTCTCATTTCTATGCATCTCCTTGATAGATCTTGCGTGTGCGTAGAATTTTGTTTTGTTTTCCATCCAACATTTCCCAACAGTGGCATCCGAGCCAGGTCTATGCGTAGATGATATGCACGAGTAGAACACAAAGAGTTGTGGGCTGTGATAGTCATAATGCTTACCACCAACGTCTTATTTTGATTCAGCGGTATTGTAAGATGAAGCGGCCTGGACCAACCTTACATGTCCACGTACATGAGACCGGTTCCACTGACAGATATGCAACTAGTTTTGCTTAAAGGTGGCTGGCGGGTGTCTGTTTCTCCTACTTTAGTTGAATCGAATTTGACTACGGCCGGTCCTTGAAGAAGGTTAAAACAGCAAACTTGATGAATCACCGTTGTGGTTTTTGCCGTAGGTAAGAACGGTTCTTGCTAGAAGCCCATAGCAGCCACGTAAAACTTGCAACAACAAAGTAGAGGACGTCTAACTTGTTTTTGCAGGGCATGTTGTGATGTGATATGGTCAAGACATGATGTGATATACGTTGTTGTATGAGATGATCATGTTTTGTAAAAGTTATCGGCAACCGGCAGGAGCCTTATGGTTGTCTCTTTATTGTATGAAATGCAAACGCCATGTAATTGCTTTACTTTATCACTATGCGTTAGCGATAGTTGTAGAAGCAATAGTTGGCGAGACGACCACAACGCAACGATGGAGATCAAGGTGTCGAGCCGGTGACTATGGAGATCATGACGATGCTTTGGCGATGGAGATCAAAAGCACAAGATGATGATGGCCATATCATGTCACATATTTTGATTGCATGTGATGTTTATCTTTTATGCATATTATTTTGCTTAGATCGGCGGTAGCATTATAAGATGATCCCTCCACTACATCTGCCCCAGTGGATAAAGAATGTACTCTGGATGTATCCCTGCTCGAACAGCTAGTAGCTGCGTCGCAGGGTGTGGTGGAAACAAACGATCCATCTGAAACAGAGGAAACTCATGATTGTCAAAATACAAGGAGAAGTATAACCGATCTCGGAGAGAAAGGTTAAACAAAACAATGGAAAGGAAAATGATTATCAGACTAATCAGATCAATGTCAGGGAAATCGCACATATATCCAGCTCTCCGGGTGGACGAGAATTACGAGATCCTAAGTGTCGGCGTTAGTAAACTTTAGTTAACCCGAAAGGAAGAGAGGTCAGAGTCCCAGAGTAAAGATGAGGAATAAAAGATCCTAATACCACCCAATTGGCGACGTGGGCCCGTAAGCCACACAGCCAAGTTAGTAAAACAGTTTTCCGGTTTCTAGACTCAACTTCGGCCAAGGAGTTGGAAAGGGGGTTCCTACAGGCAGTCGGCTCTGATACCAACTTGTGACGCCCCCGGCCCGATCGTGCACTAATCATACACGCACATGCACACGATCAAGCCTAAGGACTCACGGGAAGATATCACAACACAACTCTAAAACATAAATAAGTCATACAAGCTTTATATTACAAGCCAGGGGCCTCGAGGGCTCGAATACATAAGCTTGCGAACAAGCGTCAGCGGAAGCATCAGATATCTGAGTACAGATATAAAAGAAAATACAGAAAGGCCTTTAGAAAGGCGGGGCAAAAGAAAACACTACGATCGAAAGGCACAAGGCCTCCTGCCTGGGACCCTCCGATCCTACTCCTGGTCGTCAGTCAACTCGTAGTAGTATCCATCCTCTGGGTAGTAGTAGTAACGATCGTCGGGGCATCTGTCTCAGGGGGCTCCGTCCTCTGGTCACGTCAAACTGATATGGGGAGAAAAGGGAAAACAAAAGCAACCGTGAGTACTCAGAAGTACTCAGCAAGCAAGGATCTACACTACATATGCAACATTATCAAGGGGAGGCTGTATATGTGGACTGGGCTGCAGAAATGCCAGAATAGAGAGAAGGCCTAGTCCTATCGAAGACTAGCATCTTCAGCGGTCTTGCAGCAGTAGAAGAGAGTAGAACAATACCATATAATGTAGCAGTAATAATATCAACCTCACCCAGAGATCCTTTCTCGACTCCCTGCGAGAAAGCAACCCCAGAGCCATACATTCATCAACCTCGTCCTGAGATCCCTTCTCGACTCCCTGCGAGAAGCAATCCCAGAGCCATATATACAGGTCTCATCACAGGTATCCAGTTCTAAATTGTATCAATCAGGATACAACTCCGAGTGTCCTTTACCGTAGGACCGGCTATCGATAGAAGTGTTCTTCCCTGCAGGGGTGCACCAACTTACCCAACACGCTCGATTAACTCCGGCCGGACACACTTTCCAGGGTCATGCCCGGCCTCGGCCAAACGACACATCGCAACCCTACCTACAACTCCGCAGAGAGGTCCCCGCCGATCTACATCCTAAGCGCAAGGGGGTCTTGGCCATCGCCCCTCGCCCTCCGGGTCGTTGCGTGCCGGGCGAACCAGGCTCCACCCCTCAGGATGGTGCCGGCCCAGCCCGGCCGCAGTGCTGAACTGGACGTCTGACAGAGCTTTCGGCTGATGCATACGATGCAGAACGCCCATACTATGCCCACGTGATGGTTAGTGCTATCAGGCCAGAGGCCTGCTCGGATCAAATATCCAAATCGTTAGGACTAGGGCTTGCGGTAACGAGCAGAGACTCACGAAAGATGTGACCCCGTCGCCCCGTCTCGAGGACTTGCGGCAAGGGTTAAGAATGCCCGGCCGCGCCTCGTATTCACCACTCGGGCACCACACTGGCAACCCGCCTTCACATCACACGCGGGTACCCCTCAGGGTCGACCCGCCTTTCCAAGTATCATTGTAAGGTCCAAGTATCCGTGTGTCCATAACATCAGGGAATCCGAGGTATCACCCTCATTGAATTCCCACTCGATGTATCCATCAAGGTGAACTAGGAGGAATCACCCTCACTGGGTCCACACTTGAGGTGTTGTAGGACAGCGTCGTTATCGGAAGCGGTGAAGGAGGAATCACCCTCGATGACCACGACCGAATAGCTACTCTACAGAGTTAACATCAGAAGTGCTACAAGAGGTTTCACCCTCGGCACTCGATAGTAACGCTGCAGTGTCGTTACAACTAAGGGGGGTGATGTGCGGTGTCGGGTCCTGGTCTTCAATCCCATTGATCGGGACTTCTGACGATCCAGCGCGGCAGTCGGGATAAGTGGGGTCACTGATAGGTCTCTACCCAGCCTAGACTAAACAGTTTAGGATATGTAGGTAATTATCAACAGCAGGTTACAATGAACAGGCTATGCATCAGAATAGGTAAAGCAGCAGCAGCAGTAATTCTAATGCAAGCATGAGGAATTTAGAATGGGCGATATCGGGATGATCAAAGGAGGGGCTTGCCTGGTTGCTCGGCGGCAAGGGCAAGGTCGTCTATGGTGTCTTCGGGATCCGGAGCTGCGTCGGTCTCGGGGACGACGTCGGGGTCGGGGGCTATCGAGAGAGAAGAGGGGGAGGAAACAGTATAAATATATAGCAAACATGAGCATGACAAATACGATACACGGTGCTAGGGGTAGTCTAACGCAGCATCACACGTAACAGACGGAGCGGGAGAATATCTGACGATATTTCCCGGGTCTTTGGAATTGTCGGACAGAGGATAAGAGGGGAACGGTTGCAAGTTCGGATAGTTAGGGACGTGTGACGGACGAACGGATCGCGTATTCAGATTCGTCTCGTCGTTCTGAGCAACTTTCATGTACAAAGTTTTTCGATCTGAGTTACGGATTATTTAATATGATTTTCTAAAGTTTTTATTAATTTCTGGAATTTAATTAATTATTTAAATTAACATTATCCGAAACAGTGTCTTGCTGACGTCAGCATGACGTCAGCATGACGTCAGGACCAGTGGGTCCCACCTGTCATAGGCTGTTAGGTTAATTAGTGATTAACTAATTAAATTACTGTTTAATTAACACTAACTACTTAATTAGATTAACCTAATCAGGATTAATTAACTTAATTAATTAACTAATTAATTAATTATTTTAATTATTTTTATTTTTATTATTATTATATTTTTTTTAATTCGTTCTGGGCCGTGGGCCCCCATGTCAGTGGCCCAGGGGCCGCTGGTCGGGTTAGCGGTTAACGGGCGCCGGGCGCTGGTCGTGCGGGTGTGGGCGCCCGTGGGGGCGGACCCGGGCGTCGGGCGCCGGTGGCCAGAGGCCACGGCAGACGGCGGAATGGCGGCGGGGCGAGGCCGGGCGGTCGGAGTGGCACCGCGAGGGGCAAGGGGCGGCCAGGGGCGCGGCTGGGCGTAGCGTTGGGGCGGGGCTGGCCGTGGGAAGCGCCGGCAGCCGCGGGGCCAGAGAGCAGCAGGAGTGGGCGGCGGGGCGCGGTGACCGGACGGGGTGCGTGCGCGCGGGGGGGGGGGGGGGGGAGGGTAGGGGGAGGTAGCGGAGCGGCTGCGGCGCAGAGGGACGGAAAGCCGAAGCGGACGCGGGCGACGACAATCAGGCGCACACGGCGGTAGGGCGGCCGTACGGGGCGCAAGGCGCGGGCGTGGCCGCGGCGGGCGTGGGGGGGGGTGAGACGAGGGGAAACGAGGGGGAGACGGGGTGCTCACCCACGTTGCCGGTGTTCGCGAGCGCGAGATGCGGGGGGGGGGGGGGGAAAAGAGGAAGGAGGACGGGGGAGAGGAGTCGGGGGGGTCGGGTGGGGAGGGGGGCTCGGGAGGTGGGCGAGGCGTTCCGGCGAGGTCGGCGAGGGGGCGGCGACGAGTCGACGGGCGCTGGTGCGGGCGGCGTCGTGGGCGAGGGAGGGACGAGGGGAGTGGGGGGGGTGGGTGTGGTTAGGGTTGAGGTGGGAGGGGCGAGGCCTATAAAGGCCAGGCGCGCGGGGTGGGCCGGCCGGTGGGTGTTTGCCCAGGGGGCGGTGGCCTGTTGGCGGAGCCCAGTGGGGGGGGGGGGGTTGCTTTTCCTTTTTATTTGTTTTAGCCTTTCTGTTTTCTCTTTTCTTTTTATCTATTCTTATTTTCTGTTTTGTAATTGTTAGGCCTCAAACTGACTTTTGTAAAATATGTGACTGGTCCAAATATAACAGTGCAAAATTAGTCACTGCTAGAAATTGGTTTGGCGTCCAATCTTTTTGTTTGGATTTTATTTAATTTGAAAAGGATTAAATAGTGCTATGTTGCTGCTGTTCCTTGTTGTTGAGTCCTTCTATAATTCCAATAAATGTTGCAATCATTTTTATAAATGCTATGGGAATATTTGCAACATGAGGCACATTTTAGTTTTCAGGTTTGGACAACTTTATTTTCCACTTTTATTTTAATTTGGATTTGACTTAGGAGTTGAAATGCATTATGATGCAAATGATGATCATGCACTGTTAATCATGATGACATGGCATAATCTAAAAGGGTGATTACTGTAGTTAACCACTGGGGGTGTTACAAATCTCCTTACTAACAAAAATTCTCGTCCCGAGAATTAAGAAGTAGAAGGAAAAAGTTCGGGGTATCCGCACGAAGATTATCCTCGCGTTCCCAAGTGGCTTCATCTTCAGTATGATTTGACCACTGCACTTTGAGGAACTTGGTAACCTTCTGACGGGTCCGACGTTCAGCTTCATCGAGAATGCGGATCGGATGCTCCTTATAAGATATAGATCATCTTGCAATTCAAGCATCTCGTGATCCACAGATCGGTGCGGAGATTCCTTGAAGCATTTACGAAGTTGCGACACATGGAAGACGTCGTGGATATGAGAGAATTGCGGCGGCAAATCCAATTTATACGCCACTTGACCACGTCTTGCAACAATGCGGAAAGGACCAATGTAGCGTGGAGCTAGCTTGCCCTTGATTCCGAAACGGTGAGTGCCTTTCATAGGAGTGACACGAAGATAAGCTTGATCACCAGGTTGATAAGTCAAACCCCATCGTTTGCGATCATAGTTGCTCTTCTGGCGGTCCTGAGCCGCCTTGAGATTTTCACGGACGATATGGACTTGTTCTTCGGCGTGTTGAATAATATCCGGTCCAACAAGAGGTCGTTCCCCAGTTTCTGACCAATTCAGAGGGGTTCGACACTTACGTCCATAGAGAACTTCAAAGGGGGCCATTTTCAGACTAGCTTGATAGCTGTTGTTATAGGAGAACTTGGCATATGGAAGAGATTCTTCCCACTTCTTGCCGAAAGAAACAACACAAGCTCGTAGCATGTCTTCAAGCACTTGATTGACTCGTTCAACTTGGCCTTGGGATTGAGGATGGTAGGCTGAACTCCAGGTAATATGAGTTCCCATAGCCTTTTGGAAACTTTCCCAGAAATGACCAGTGAATATGCTGCCACGGTCTGAACTGATCTCTTTCGGAATACCGTGGAGTGAAACAATTCTGGAGATATATAACTCTGCTAACTGACTAGCAGTGATCGTCTCCTTGACAGGCAGAAAGTGTGCAACTTTGGAGAGTTGGTCGACAACGACAAGAATAGCATCGTGACCCTTCTGTGACCTGGGAAGTCCTGTAATGAAATCCATCTGAACCTTATCCCATTTCCATAAAGGAATAGGAAGTGGTTGCAGAATTCCAGCAGGCTTCTGATGTTCTGCTTTAACGTGTCGACACACATCACATTCAGCAACATATCGAGCAATGTCTTGCTTCATTCTAGACCACCAGTACCTTTGACGGAGATCACGATACATCTTGGTGCTACCCGGATGAATAGACAACGGGGTATCATGTGCCTCCTTCATGACTTTGTCAGTCATAAGCTCGAAGCGAGGTACGACAATGCGGTCTCTGAAATACAAGGTTCCATCTTCAGACAGCGAGAAATCCCTGTACTTTACAAGGTGAAGGTCTTTCTTCATCAGATCAACTTCAGCATCTTTAGCTTGCGCATTCTTAACAGCTTTCTCAAGATCTGGTTCAACAACCAAGGTTTTTAGGTATCCTTGAGGAACTATCTCGATATTTAGCTTTCGAAGCTCTTCATACAGAAGTGGTTGCTGTAGCTGAACCTCAAGTTCGCAGCAATAGGATTTGCAGCTCAACGCATCAGCCATTACATTAGCCTTGCCAGGGGTATAAGAAATACCCAAGTCATAGTCCGCAATGGTCTCCATCCATCTTTGCTGACGGAGATTCAGAGATGGCTGAGTGAACAAGTACTTCAAACTTTTATGATCCGTGTAGATCTCGCAACGATTACCGAGGAGATAATGTCGCCACAACTGCAGTGCATAGATGACAGCAGCTAGTTCTAGATCATGTACCGGATAATTCTCTTCATGCGGTCGCAACTGACGAGAGCCATAGGCAATCACTTTACGCTCTTGCATTAGGATACAGCCTAATCCTTCACGGGATGCATCACAATAAATCACAAAGTCTTTACGGGAATCTGGAGGAGAAAGTACTGGGGTATTGTAACGGATTGACATCTGCCCCAGTGGATAAAGAATGTACTCTGGATGTATCCCTGCTCGAACAGCTAGTAGCTGCGTCGCAGGGTGTGGTGGAAACAAACGATCCATCTGAAACAGAGGAAACTCATGATTGTCAAAATACAAGGAGAAGTATAACCGATCTCGGAGAGAAAGGTTAAACAAAACAATGGAAAGGAAAATGATTATCAGACTAATCAGATCAATGTCAGGGAAATCGCACATATATCCAGCTCTCCGGGTGGACGAGAATTACGAGATCCTAAGTGTCGGCGTTAGTAAACTTTAGTTAACCCGAAAGGAAGAGAGGTCAGAGTCCCAGAGTAAAGATGAGGAATAAAAGATCCTAATACCACCCAATTGGCGACGTGGGCCCGTAAGCCACACAGCCAAGTTAGTAAAACAGTTTTCCGGTTTCTAGACTCAACTTCGGCCAAGGAGTTGGAAAGGGGGTTCCTACAGGCAGTCGGCTCTGATACCAACTTGTGACGCCCCCGGCCCGATCGTGCACTAATCATACACGCAAATGCACACGATCAAGCCTAAGGACTCACGGGAAGATATCACAACACAACTCTAAAACATAAATAAAGTCATACAAGCTTTATATTACAAGCCAGGGCCTCTAGGGCTCGAATACATAAGCTTGCGAACAAGCGTCAGCGGAAGCATCAGATATCTGAGTACAGATATAAAAGAAAGTACAGAAAGGCCTTTAGAAAGGCGGGGCAAAAGAAAACACTACGATCGAAAGGCACAAGGCCTCCTGCCTGGGACCCTCCGATCCTACTCCTGGTCGTCAGTCAACTCGTAGTAGTATCCATCCTCTGGGTAGTAGTAGTAACGATCGTCGGGGCATCTGTCTCAGGGGGCTCCGTCCTCTGGTCACGTCAAACTGATATGGGGAGAAAAAGGAAAACAAAGCAACCGTGAGTACTCAGAAGTACTCAGCAAGCAAGGATCTACACTACATATGCAACATTTTCAAAGGGAGGCTGTATATGTGGACTGGGCTGCAGAAATGCCAGAATAGAGAGAAGGCCTAGTCCTATCGAAGACTAGCATCTTCAGCGGTCTTGCAGCAGTAGAAGAGAGTAGAACAATACCATATAAATTTTTTTATGCATGATTTGATATCTTGTATTTCTCTTCGAATATCGGTTTGGTTTGGCCACTAGATTGGGTTTCTTGCAATGGGAGAGGTGCTTAGCTTTGGGTTCAATCTTGCGGTGTCCTCACCCAATGACAGCAGGGGTAGCGAGGCACGTATTGTATTGTGCCATCGAGGATAAAAAGATGGGGTTTAGATCATATTGCATGAGTTTATTCCTCTACATCATGTCATCTTACTTAAAGCGTTACTTGTTCTTTATGAACTTAATACTCTAGATGCAGGCAGGAGTCAGTCGATGTGTGGAGTAATAGTAGTAGATGCAGGCAGGAGTCGGTCTACTTGACACGGACATGATGCCTATAGTTCATAATCATTGCCTTGGATATCGTCATAACTTTGCGCTTTTTCTATCAATTGCTCGACAGTAATTTGTTCACCCACCGTATTATTTGCCTTCATGAGAGAAGCCTTAGTGAAACCTATGGCCCCCGGGTCTATTTTCCATCATATTACTTCCGATCTACTATTTTGCAAATTTTTATTTCACATCTATATACCAAAAAACCCAAAAATATTTTACTTTGTTGATCTATCTCTAAACTCACTTTGCAATTGACCGTGAAGGGATTGACAACCCCTTTATCGTGTTGGGTGCAAGTGTTGTGTTTGTTTGTGCAGGTGTTGGTGATTGTGTGTTCTTCTCTATGGATTGTTACCTTGGTTCTTAACTGAGAGGAAATACTTATCTCTTACTATGTGCATCACCCTTTTCTCTTGAGAAAAAACCAACGCAAGTTCAAGAAGTAGCAGGAAGAATTTCTGGCGCCATTGCCGGGGAGATCTACGCCAAGTCAAGACATTACCAAGTACCCATCATAAACTCTCATCTCCTGCATTACATTATTTTGCCATTTGCTTCTCGTTTTCCTCTCCCCCACTTCTAAAACGATTTTCGAAAGATTTGCCTTTTATTCGCCCCTCTTTCGTTCGCCTTTTCGTTTGCTTTTTGTTTTGCTCGTATGTTAGATCGCTCATTTTGCTTTCATGACTAGCACTTTTACCCCTCATTTGTCTCCTGACTTTGAAGTTCTTCACTTCAAACAGAACAAGGAGAAAATTTAAAGGATGCTTGGTATAGGATGATAGAGTCTTATCGTAACTGTGCATAAAGGGGGATACTAAGTTTTACTTCGTAATTTTTATGTTGGACTAACCATGCCCTAAGACAAATTGGATTTCGCTGCTAAAGGAAATTTATTGAAATTGATGCCAATATTGCTTACGAGATAATAGAAGGAATAGTAGGAATTTACCCCCACAAAAGGGATTGCATCGTACCAAGAAGGAACACAAGTTTTGAGAAATTGTGTGTGAACTACAAGAAAATTTTCCAAAAGTCTCCTGAACTCTCAAAAATATTAGCGGAAATCTCCATCGCAGAATATGTTGATTACTCTTTGCAATAAGCGATTGGAAGCTCTAAATATAAAGATTTCTGAAGATGATGAGAAAAAGTAAAGAAACTCCTGGATGAGCATAACACCATTAAAAAGATAAAGACCAAAGATGACAATACCTAGATCTATGTGTTTTATGCCTAGCTAAGGTCGTTTAACAATAGTGCTTGTTGGGAGGCAACCCAATTTATTTTTGTTCTTGTTTTTGGTTTGTTTTTCAATAAATTTTCATCTAGCCTTGGTTAGATTGTTGTTTGGTGTTTAATTAGGGTTTGTGCCAAGTAAGACCTTTGGGAGCTTACGGTGATAGTTGATATTGATTTGCTGAAAAACAGAAACTTTTGCGTCAGTCTATAATTTTAGTAATTCACTTGAGCATTGAAAAACCCTGAATTTTACACAGGATTTAAATACGAATTCTTATGTTGTTCTAATGTTCAGAAGTTTTCGATTTATATAAGTATTAGAACAATTCAGAGATCAGAAACTGTTTGTTTTGACAGATTCTGTTTTCTTTCTGTGTTTGCTTATTTTGATGGAATCTATGGGTAGTATCGGGGGTATGAACCATGAAGAAGTGGAATACAGACATATTACACCAATATAAATAAATAATGAGGTACAACAGTACCAAAAGTGGTGATTTTATTTTTTTACTAACGGATCTTACGAGTTTTCTGTTGAGTTTTGTGTTGTGAGTTTTCAAGTTTTGGGTAAAGATGGATGGACTATGGAATAAGGAGTGGCAAGAGCCTAAGATTGGGATGACCAAGGCACCCCAAGGTAATATTCAAGGACACCAAGAGCCAAGCCTTGGGGATGCCCGGAAGGCATCCCTCTTTCCTCTTCGTCTATCGGTAAATTTACTTGAGGCTATATTTTTATTCACCACATGATATGTGTTTTGCTTGGAGCGTCTTGTATGATATGAGTCTTTGATTTTTAGTTTGCCACAATCATCCTTGTCTACACACCTTTTGAGAGGGACACGCATGAATCGTGATTTTTAGAATACTCTATGTGCTTCACTTATATCTTTTGAGCTAGGCAATTTTGCTCTAGTGCTTCAATTATATCTTTTTAGAGCACGGCGGGGTTTTATTTTATA
Organism: Thinopyrum elongatum; assembly: GCA_011799875.1. Classification (NCBI taxonomy): domain Eukaryota; kingdom Viridiplantae; phylum Streptophyta; class Magnoliopsida; order Poales; family Poaceae; genus Thinopyrum; species Thinopyrum elongatum. Next base: position 486,586,415 of record CM022298.1, on the reverse strand, counting down.
GAAATTATTGAACTCTCATGCTCACTTATATTATTTTGAGAGTCTTTTAAACAGCGTGGTAATTTGCTTTGGTTATAAATTTAGTCCTAATATGATAGGCATCCAAGAGGGATATAATAAAAACTTTCATATAAAGTGGCATTGATACTATGTGAAGTTTAATTCCTTATGATGTTTTGAGATATAAAGATGGTGATATTAGAGATATGCTAGTGAGTAATTTGGATTGTAGAAATACTGTGTTGAAGTTTGTGTTCCCGTAGCATGCACGTATGGTGAACCGTTATGTAACGAAGTTGGAGCATGAGGTATTTATTGATTGTCTTCCTTATGAGTGGCGGTCGGGGACGAGCGATGGTCTTTTCCTACCAATCTATCCCCCTAGGAGCATGCGCATAGTACTTCGTTTCGATGACTAATAGATTTTGCAATAAGTATGTGAGTTCTTTATGACTAATGTTGAGTCCATGGATTATACGCACTCTCACCTTACCACTTTGCTAGCCTCTCTAGTCACGCGAACTTTCGCCGGTGCCATACACCTACCTATTTACCTTCTTAAAACAGCCACCATACCTACCTATTATGGCATTTCATAGCCATTCCAAGATATATTGCCATGCAACTTTCCACCGTTCCATTTTATTATGACAACATTTCGTCATTGTCATATTGCCTTGCATGATCATGTAGTTGACATAGTATTTGTGCAAAGCCACCGTTCATAATTTTTATACATGTCACTCTTGAGTCATTGCACATCCGGTACACCACGGAGGCATTCATATAGAGTCATATTTTGTTCAAAGTATCGAGTTGTAAATTCTTGAGTTGTAAGTAAATAATGTGTGATGATCTTCATTTAGAGCATTGTCCCATGTGAAAAAAATAGGCCAAGAAGCCAATGAAAAAAAATGAAGAGAGAGAAAAGAGAGAAGGGGCAATGTTACTATCCTTTTTTCACACTTGTGCTTCAAAGTAGCACCAGGATCTTCATGATAGAGAGTCTCCATGTTGTCACTTTCAATACTGGTGATAATTTTTCATTATAGAACTTGGCTTGTATATTCCAATGATGGGCTTCCTCAAATTGCCCTAGGTCTTCATGAGCAAGCAAGTTGGATGCACACCCACTTAGTTTCCTTTTTGAGCTTTCATAAACTTATAGCTCTAGTGCATCCGTTGCATGCAATCCCTACTCACTAACCATTGATATCTATGATGGGCATCTCCATGGCCCGTTGATATGCCTAGTGATGTGAGACTATCTCCTTCTTTTTATCTCCCACAACCACCATATTCTGTTCCACCTATAGTCATATCCGATCTAGGTGTAATACCTAGTGCATCGGGTCCAATGAAAATCTTTTGTGAAAAACTGGAGCAATTTCCTTGGCGAAGGAATCCAGGTTTCACAAGAGAAACAAACACATCAAGAGATGCTTCAACTCCATCCGTGAAAAGTTCAAGGATGGAGACCTAGAAATTGCAAAGTGCATACGGATCGAATATTGCACACCTGTGACTAAGCCTCTTCCACGAGCAAAACATGATCAGCACCAAGAATCCTGGGTGTTAGATTCATTACAATTAATCTAGATTATTGACTCTGTGCAAGTGGGAGACTGAAGGAAATATGCCCTATAGGCAATAATAAAGTTGTTATTTTATATTTCCTTATTCATGATAAAGGTTATATTCATGCTAGAATTGTATTGATCGGAAAATTAAAATACATGTGTGAATACATAAACAAACACCGTGTCCCTAGTGGGCCTCTACTTGACTAGTCGTTGATCAAAGATGCTTAAGGTTCCTAACCATAGACATGAGTTGTAATTTGATAACGGGATCACATCATTAGGAGAATGATGTGATGGACAAGACCATCCGTTAGCTTAGCATAAGATCATTCAGTTTTTTGCTATTGCTTTCTTCAGTCAAATGCATATTCCTTCGACTATGAGATATGCAACCCCCGGATACCGGAGGAATAACTGTGTGCTATCAAATGTCACAACGTAACTGGGTGATCATAAAGATGCTCTACAGGTATCTCCGAAGGTTGTTTGTTGAGTTGGCATAGATCCATATTAGGATTTGTCACTCCGAGTTTCGGAGAGGTATCTCTGGGCCCTCTCGGTAATACACATCATAAGATTGCAAGCAAATGACTAAGGAGTTAGTCACAAGGTGATGTATTACGACGGAAGAGTAAAGAGACTTGCCGGTAACGAGATTGAACTAGGTATGAAGATACCGACGATCAAAATCTCGGGCAAGTAACATACCAATGGACAAAGGGAATTACGTATGTTGTCATTACGGTTGACCGATAAAGATCTTCGTAGATATAGAATATGTAGGAGCAAAATGGGCATCCAGGTTCCGCTATTGGTTATTGACCGGAGAGGTGTCTCGGTCATGTCTACATAGTTCTCGAACCTGTAGGGTCGCACACTTAACATCGATGACGATATAGTATTATATGAGTTATGTGTTTTGGTGGACCGAATGTTGTTCGGAGTCCCGGATGAGATCACGGACATGACGAGGAGTCTCTAAATGGTTGATAGGTAAAGATTCATATATAGGACGATAGTATTCGAACACCGGAATTGTTTCGGGGGGTACCGGGTACTTATCGGGTCACCGGAAGGGGTTCGGGCACCCCCGGCAAAAGATATGGGCCTTATGGGCCAAGAGGGGAAAGCACCAGCCACAAGGGGCTGGTGCGCCCCCATATGGGCCGGCTAAGGTGGAAGAAGGAAAGGAAAGAAAGGGAATAGGATTCCCCCTTCCTCCTTCCTCCCCCCCCTCTTTCCTTCCCCCTTGACATATATGGCAGGGGGCGCGCGGCTAGGGAGGAGCCCAAGTAGGATTCGGTCCTACTTGGGGCGCCTCCTGGCCTCTCCCTCCCCCTCCCACCTATATATATGTGGGGGGGCGGGCTAGCACACACCAGATCAATTGTTAGCCGTGTGCGGCGCCCCTTCCACAGTTTACACACCCCGGTCATATTTTCGTAGTGCTTAGGCGAAGCCCTGCGGAGATCACTTCACCATCACCGTCACCACGCCGTCATTCTGACGGAACTCATCTACACTCAACGTCTTGTTTGATCAAGAAGGCGAGGGACGTCACCGCGCTGAACGTGTGCTGATGGGGAGGTGCCGTACGTTCGGTACTAGATCGGTTGGATCGCGGAAGAAGAAAGTTTGACTACATCAACCGCGTTGTGAAATGCTTCCACTTACGGTCTACGAGGTACGTAGACATACTCTCCCTCTCATTCTATGCATCTCCTTGATGATCTGCGTGTGCGTAGAATTTTGTTTTGTTTCCATCCAACATTTCCCAACAGTGGCATCCGAGCCAGGTCTATGCGTAGATGATATGCACGAGTAGAACACCAAGAGTTGTGGGCTGTGATTGATAGTATAATGCTTACCACCAACGTCTTATTTGATTCAGCGGTATTGTAAGATGAAGCGGCCTGGACCAACCTTACATGTCCAGTACATGAGACCGGTTTCCACTGACAGATATGCAACTAGTTTTGCTTAAAGGTGTGCTGGCTGGGGGTGTCTGTTTCTCCTACTTTAGTTGAATCGAATTTGACTACGGCCGGTCCTTGAAGAAGGTTTAAACAGCAAACTTGATGAATCACCGTTGTGGTTTTTGCCGTAGGTAAGAACGGTTCTTGCTAGAAGCCCATAGCAGCCACGTAAAACTGCAACAACAAAAGTAGAGGACGTCTAACTTGTTTTTGCAGGGCATGTGTGATGTGATATGGTCAGACATGATGTGATATACGTTGTGTATGAGATGATCATGTTTTGTAAAAGTTATCGGCAACGGCAGGAGCCTATTGGTTGTCTCTTTATTGTATGAAATGCAAACGCCCTGTAATTGCTTTACTTTATCACTATGCGTTAGCGATAGTGTAGAAGCAATAGTTGGCGAGACGACCACAACGCAACGATGGAGATCAAGGTGTGTCGAGCCGGTGACTATGGAGATATGACGATGCTTTGGCGATGGAGATCAAAAGCACAAGATGATGATGGCATATCATGTCACATATTTTGATTGCATGTGATGTTTATCTTTTATGCATATTATTTGCTTAGATCGGCGGTCGGGTGTAGCATTATAAGATGTCTCCTCCATACATCTGCCCCAGTGGATAAAAGATGTACTCTGGATGTATCCCTGGCGAACAGCTAGTAGCTGCTCGCAGGGGTGTGGTGGAACAAACGATCCATGAAACAGAGGAAACTCATGATTGTCAAATACAAGGAGAAGTATAACCGATCTCGGAGAGAAGGTTAAACAAAACAATGGAAAGGAAAATGGTTATCAGACTAATCAGATCAATGTCAGGGAAATCGCACATATATCCAGCTCTCCGGGTGGACGAGAATTACGAGATCCTAAGTGTCGGCGTAGTAAACTTTAGTTAACCCGAAAAGAAGAGAGGTCAGAGTCCCAGAGTAAAGATGAGGAATAAAGATCCTAATACCACCCAATTGGCGACGTGGGCCGTAAGCCACACAGCCAAGTTAGTAAACAGTTTTCGGTTTCTAGACTCAAACTTCGGCCAAGGAGTTGGAAAGGGGGGTTCCTACGGCAGTCGGCTCTGATACCAACTTGTGACGCCCCCGGCCCGATCGTGCACTAATCATACACGCAAATGCACCCGATCAAGCCTAAGGACTCACGGGAAGATATCACAACACAACTCTAAAACATAAATAAAGTCATACAAGCTTTATATTACAAGCCAGGGCCTCGAGGGCTCGAATACATAAGCTTGCGAACAAGCGTCAGCGGAAGCATCAGATATCTGAGTACAGATATAAAAAGAAAGTACAGAAAGGCCTTTAGAAAGGCGGGGCAAAAGAAAACACTACGATCGAAAGGCACAAGGCTCCTGCCTGGGACCCTCCGATCCTACTCCTGGTCGTCAGTCAACTCGTAGTAGTATATCCTGGGTAGTAGTAGTAACGATCGTCGGGGCATCTGTCTCAGGGGGCTCCGTCCTCTGGTCACGTCAAACTGATATGGGGGAGAAAAAGGAAAACAAAGCAACCGTGAGTACTCAGAGAAGTACTCAGCAAGCAAGGATCTACACTACATATGCAACATTTCAAAGGGAGGCTGTATATGTGGACTGGGCTGCCGAAATGCCAGAATAGAGAGAAGCCTAGTCCCATCGAAGACTAGCATTTCAGCGGTCTTGCAGCAGTAGAAGAGAGTAGAACAATACCATATAATGTAGAGTAATAATATCAACCTCACCAGAGATCCTTTCTCGACTCCCTGCGAGAAAGCAACCCCAGAGCCATACATTCATCAACCTCGTCCTGAGATCCCTTCTCGACTCCCTGCGAGAAGCAATCCCAGAGCCATATATACAGGTCTCATCACAGGTATCCAGTTCTAAATTGTATCCATCAGGATACAACTCCGATGTCCTTTACCGTAGGACCGGCTATCGATAGAGTGTTCTTCCCTGCAGGGGTGCACCAACTTACCAACACGCTCGATAACCGGCCGGACGACACTTTCCAGGGTCATGCCCGGCCTCGGCCAAACGACACATCGCAACCCTACCTACAACTCCGCAGAGAGGTCCCCGCGCTCTACATCCTAAGCGCAAGGGGGTCTTGGCCATCGCCCTCGCCCTCCGGGTGTTGCGTGCCGGGCGAACCAGGCTCCACCCCTCAGGATGGTGCCGGCCCAGCCCGGCCGCAGTGCTGAAGGACGTCTGACAGAGCTTTCGGCTGATGCATACGATGCAGAACGCCCATACTATGCCCACGTGATGGTTAGTGCTATCAGGCCAGAGGCCTGCTCGGATCAAATATCCAAATCGTTAGGATAAGGGCGGGTTGGTAACGAGCAGAGACTCACGAAAGATGTGACCCCGTCGCCCCGTCTCGAGGACTTGCGGCAAGGGTTAAGAATGCCCGGCCGGCCTCGTAGTCACCACTCGGGCACCACACTGGCAACCCGCCTTCACATCACACGCGGGTACCCCTCAGGGTCGACCCGCCTTTCCAAGTATCATTGTAAGGTCCAAGTATCCGTGTGTCCTAACATCAGGGATCCGAGGTATCACCCTCATTGAATTCCCACTCGATGTACCATCAAGGTGAACTAGGAGGAATCACCCTCACTGGGTCCACACTTGAGGTGTTGTAGGACAGCGTCGTTATCGAAGCGGTGAAGGAGGAATCACCCTCGATGACCACGACCGAATAGCTACTCTACAGAGTTAACATCAGAAGTGCTACAAGAGGTTTCACCCTCGGCACTCGATAGTAAAGTTGCAGTGTCGTTACAACTAAGGGGGGTGAGGGTGATGTGCGGGTGTGGGTCCTGGTCTTCAATCCCATTGATCGGGGACTTCTGACGATCCAGCGCGGCAGTCGGGATAAGTGGGGTCACTGATAGGTCTACACCAGCCTAGACTAAACAGTTTAGGATATGTAGGTAATTATCAACAGCAGGTTACAATGAACAGGCTATGCATCAGAATAGGTAAAGCAGCAGCAGCAGTAATTCTAATGCAAGCATGAGGAATTTAGAATGGGCGATATCGGGATGATCAAAGGAGGGGCTTGCCTGGTTGCTCGCGGCAAGGGCAAGGTCGTCTATGGTGTCTTCGGGATCCGGAGCTTGCGTCGGTCTCGGGGACGACGTCGGGGCGGGGGGCTATCGAAGAGAGAGAGAGGGGAGGAAACAGTATAAATATATAGCAAACATGAGCATGACAAATACGATACACGGTGTGCTAGGGTAGTCTAACGCAGCATCACACGTAACAGACGGAGCGGGAGAATATCTGACGATATTTCCCGGGTCTTTGGAATTGTCGGACAGAGGATAAGAGGGGAACGGTTGCAAGTTGGATAGTTAGGACGTGTGACGGACGAACGGATCGCGTATTCAGATTCGTCTCGTCGTTCTGAGCAACTTTCATGTACAAAGTTTTTCGATCTGAGTTACGGTTATTTAATATGATTTTCTAAAGTTTTTATAATTTCTGGAATTTAATTAATATTTAAATTAACATTATCCGAAACAGTGTCTTGCTGACGTCACATGACGTCAGCATGACGTCAGGACCAGTGGGTCCCCCCCTGTCATAGGGTGTTAGGTTAATTAGTGATTAACTAATTAAATTACTGTTTAATTAACACTAACTACTTAATTAGATAACCTAATCAGGATTAATTAACTTAATTAATTAACTAATTAATTAATTATTTTAATTATTTTTATTTTATTATTATTATATTTTTTTTAATTCGTTCTGGGCCGTGGGCCCCAATGTCAGTGGCCCAGGGGCCGAGCTGGGTCGGGGGGGGAGGGGGCAGTGGAGAAGGGAGCAGGGGTTGGGAGGGTGGGGGGGAAAGGGGGGAGGAAACGGGAGGTGGCCGGAGTGGCAGAGGGGAAAGAGGAGACGGGGAGGGGAGAGGCAAGGGGAGGGGAGGGGATGGAGGGGACAAGGGGAGGAGGGGGAGCCGGGCGTAGCGGCTGGGGCGGGGATGGCGTGGGAAGCCGACGGAGCGGGGCCAGAGAGCAGCGAGAGGTGGCGGCGGGGCGCGGGTGACGGACGGGTGGACGGCGCGGGGGGGGTGGAGGGTGCGGGGGGGGGGGGGGGAGGGGTAGGGAAGGAAGGCGGAGCGGCTGCGGCGCAGAGGGACGGAGAAGGAAGCGGAGCGGGCGACGACAATCAGGGCACACGGCGGCTAGGGGGCGTACGGGGGAAGGGCGGGCGTGGCGCGGCGGGCGTGGGGGGGGGTGGAGCACGAGGGGAAACGAGGGGGAGACGGGGCGTCTACCCACGTGGGTGTTCGCCGGCGAGGCTCGATGGAGCCGGCGTGGGGGGGGGGGGGAGGGACGAGAGAGGACGGGGACGGGCGAGGGGGGGGGGTCCGGTCGCGGCGAGGGGGGCTCGCGAGTGGGGAGGCGTTCCGGCGATGGTCGGCGACGGGCGGCGGCGAGAGTCGACGGGGGGGTGCGCGGCGGCGTCGTCGGGCGAGGAGGACGAGGAGGAGTGGGGGGTGTCGGGGTTAGGGTTCGGAGTGGGGAGGGGCGAGGCCTATAAAGGCCAGGCGCGCGGGGTGGGCCGGCCGGTTGGGTGTTTGCCCAATGGGCCGGTGGCTGTTGGGCGGAGCCCAGTGGGGGGGGGGGGGTTGCTTTTCCTTTTATTTTTGTTTTAGCCTTTCTGTTTCTCTTTTTCTTTTTATCTATTCTTATTTTCTGTTTTGTAATTAGTTAGGCCTCAAACTGACTTTTGTAAAATATGTGACTGGTCCAAATATTAACAGTGCAAAAATAGTCACTGCTAGAAATTGGTTTGGCGTCCATATCTTTTGTTTGGATTTTATTTAATTGAAAAGGATTAAATAGTGCTATGTTGCTGCTGTTCCTTGTTGTTTGAGTCCTTCTATAATTCCAATAAATGTTGCAATCATTTTTATAAATGCTATGGGAATATTTGCAACATGAGGCACATTTTAGTTTCAGGTTTGGACAACATTTATTTTCCACTTTTATTTAAATTTGGATTTGACTTAGGAGTTGAAATGCATTATGATGCAAATGATGATCATGCACTGTTAATCATGATGACATGGCATAATCTAAAAGGGTGATTACTGTAGTTAACCACTGGGGGTGTTACAAATCTCCTCTCTAACAAAAATTCTCGTCCCGAGAATTAAGAAGTAGAAGGAAAAAGTTCGGGGGATTCCGCACGAAGATTATCCTCGCGTTCCCAAGTGGCTTCATTCAGTATGATTTGACCACTGCACTTTGAGGAACTTGGTAACCTTCTGACGGGTCCGACGTTCAGCTTCATCGAGAATGCGGATCGGATGCTCCTTATAAGATAGATCATCTTGCAATTCAAGCATCTCGTGATCACACAGATCGGTGCGGAGATTCCTTGAGCATTTACGAAGTTGCGACACATGGAAGACGTCGTGGATATGAGAGAATTGCGGCGGCAAATCCAATTTATACGCCACTTGACCACGTCTTGCAACAATGCGGAAAGGACCAATGTAGCGTGGAGCTAGCTTGCCCTTGATTCCGAAACGGTGAGTGCCTTTCATAGGAGTGACACGAAGATAAGCTTGATCACCAGTTGATAAGTCAAACCCCATCGTTTGCGATCATAGTTGCTCTTCTGGCGGTCCTGAGCCGCCTTGAGATTTTCACGGACGATATGGACTTGTTCTTCGCGCGTGTTGAATAATATCGGTCAACAAGAGGTCGTTCCCCAGTTTCTGACCAATTCAGAGGGGTTCGACACTTACGTCCATAGAGAACTTCAAAGGGGGCCATTTTCAGACTAGCTTGATAGCTGTTGTTATAGGAGAACTGGCATAGGAAGAGATTCTTCCCACTTCTTGCCGAAAGAAACAACACAAGCTCGTAGCATGTCTTCAGCACTTGATTGACTGTTCAATTGGCCTTTGGGATTGAGGATGGTAGGCTGAACTCAGGTAATATGAGTTCCCATAGCCTTTTGGAAACTTTCCCAGAAATGACAGTGAATATGCTGCCACGGTCTGAACTGATCTCTTTCGGAATACCGTGGAGTGAAACAATTCTGGAGATATATAACTCTGCAACTGACTAGCAGTGATCGTCTCCTTGACAGGCAGAAAGGGTGCAACTTTGGAGAGTTGGTCGACAACGACAAGAATAGCATCGTGACCCTTCTGTGACCTGGGAAGTTGTAATGAAATCCATCTGAACCTTATCCCATTTCCATAAAGGAATAGGAAGTGGTTGCAGAATTCCAGCAGGCTTCTGATGTTCTGCTTTAACGGGGCGACACACATCACATTCAGCAACATATCGAGCAATGTCTTGCTTCATTCTAGACCACCAGTACTTTGACGGAGATCACGATACATCTTGGTGCTACCCGGATGAATAGACAACGGGGTATCATGTGCCTCCTCATGACTTTGTCAGTCATAAGCTCGAAGCGAGGTACGACAATGCGGTCTCTGAAATACAAGGTTCCATTCTCAGACAGCGAGAAATCCCTGTACTTTACAAGGTGAAGGTTTTCTTCATCAGATCAACTTCAGCATCTTTAGCTTGCGCATTCTTAACAGCTTTCTCAAGATCTGGTTCAACAACCAAGGTTTTTAGGTATCCTTGAGGAACTATCTCGATATTTAGCTTTCGAAGCTCTTCATACAGAGTGGTTGCTGTAGCTGAACCTCAAGTTCGCAGCAATAGGTTTGCAGCTCAACGCATCAGCCATTACATTAGCCTTGCCAGGGGTATAAGAAATACCCAAGTCATAGTCCGCAATGGTCTCCATCCATCTTTGTGACGGAGTCAGAGATGCTGAGTGAACAAGTACTTCAAACTTTTATGATCCGTGTAGATCTCGCAACGATTACCGAGGAGATAATGTCGCCACAACTGCAGTGCATAGATGACAGCAGCTAGTTCTAGATCATGTACCGGATAATTCTCTTCATGCGGTCGCAACTGACGAGAGCCATAGGCAATCACTTTACGCTCTTGCATTAGGATACAGCCTAATCCTTCACGGGATGATCACAATAAATCACAAAGTCTTACGGAATCTGGAGGAGAAAGTACTGGGGTATTGTAACGGATTGACATCTGCCCCAGTGGATAAAGAATGTACTCTGGATGTATCCCTGCTCGAACAGCTAGTAGCTGCGTCGCAGGGTGTGGTGGAAACAAACGATCCCTCTGAAACAGAGGAAACATCATGATTGTCAAAATACAAGGAGAAGTTAACGATCTCGGAGAGAAAGGTTAAACAAAACAATGGAAAGGAAAATGATTATCAGACTATCAGATCATGTCAGGAAATCGCACCTTATCCATCTCTCCGGGTCGATATACGGATCCTAGTGTCGGCGTTTTTTATTCCCGTCTCAGTCCCTAATTATCCTAATACCACCCAATTGGCGACGTGGGCCCGTAAGCCACACAGCCAAGTTAGTAAAACAGTTTTCCGGTTTCTAGACTCAACTTCGGCCAAGGAGTTGGAAAGGGGTGGGTTCCTACAGGCAGTCGGCTCTGATACCAACTTGTGACGCCCGGCCCGATCGTGCACTAATCATACACGCAAATGCACACGATCAAGCCTAAGGACTCACGGGAAGATATCACAACACAACTCTAAAACATAATAAAGTCATACAAGCTTTATATTACAAGCCAGGGCCTCTAGGGCTCGAATACATAAGCTTGCGAACAAGCGTCAGCGGAAGCATCAGATATCGGGTACAGATATAAAAGAAAGTACAGAAAGGCCTTAGAAAGGCGGGGCAAAAGAAAAACACTACGATCGAAAGGCACAAAGGCTCCTGCCTGGGACCCTCCGATCCTACTCCTGGTCGTCAGTCAACTCGTAGTAGTATCCATCTCTGGGTAGTAGTAGTAACGAGCCGGGGCCTCTGTCTCAGGGGGCTCCGTCCTCTGGTCACGTCAAACTGATATGGGGAGAAAAAGGAAAACAAAGCAAACCGTGAGTACTCAGAAGTACTCAGCAAGCAAGGATCTACACTACATATGCAACATTTCAAAGGGAGGCTTGTATGTGGAATGGGTGCAGAAATGCCAGAATAGAGAGAAGGCCTAGTCCTATCGAAGACTAGCATCTTCAGCGGTTTGCAGCAGTAGAAGAGAGTAGAACAATACCATATAATGTAGCAGTAATAATATCAACCTCACCAGAGATCCTTTCTCGACTCCCTGCGAGGAAAGAGCAACCCCAGAGCCATACATTCATCAACCTCGTCCTGAGATCCCTTCTCGACTCCCTGCGAGAAGCAATCCCAGAGCCATATATACAGGTCTCATCACAGGTATCCAGTTCTAAATTGTATCAATCAGGATACAAATCCGAGGTCCTTTACCGTAGGACCGGCTATCGAGAAGTGTTCTCCCTGCAGGGGTGCACCAACTTACCCAACACGCTCGATTAAAATCCGGCCGGACACATTTCCAGGGTCATCGCCGGCCTGGCCAAACGACACTCGCAACCCTACTACAACTCCGCAGAGAGGTCCCACCGGTTCTACATCAAGCGCAAGGGGGTCTTGGCATCGCCCCTCGCCCTCCGGGTCGTTGCGTGCCGGGCGAACCAGGCTCCACCCCTCAGGATGGTGCCGGCCCAGCCCGGCCGCAGTGCTGAACTGGACGTTGACAGAGCTTTGGCTGATGCATACGATGCAGAACGCCCATACTATGCCCACGTGATGGTTAGTGCTATCAGGCCAGAGGCCTGCTCGGATCAAATATCCAAATCGTTAGGACTAGGGCTTGCGGTAACGAGCAGAGACTCACGAAAGATGTGACCCCGTCGCCCCGTCTCGAGGACTTGCGGCAAGGGTTAAGAATGCCCGGCCGCGCCTCGTATTCATCACTCGGGCACCACACTGCAACCCGCCCCACATCACACGCGGGTACACCTCAGGGTCGACCCGCCTTTCCAAGTATCATTGTAAGGTCCAAGTATCCGTGTGTCCATAACATCAGGGAATCCGAGGTATCACCCTCATTGAATTCCACTCGATGTATCCATCAAGGTGAACTAGGAGGAATCACCCTCACTGGGTCCACACTTGAGGTGTTGTAGGACAGCGTCGTTATCGGAAGCGGTGAGATGAAGGAGAATCACCCTCGATGACCACGACCCGAATAGCTACTCTACAGAGTTAACTCAGAAGTGCTACAAGAGGTTTCACCCTCGGCACTCGATAGTAACGCTGCAGTGTCGTGTACAACTAAGGGGGGTGATGTGCGGGGTGTCGGGTCCTGGTCTTCAATCCCATTGATCGGGATTCTGACGATCCAGCGCGGCAGTCGGATAAGTGGGGTCACTGATAGGTCTCTACCCAGCCTAGACTCTAACAGTTTAGGATATGTAGGTAATTATCAACAGCAGGTTACAATGAACAGGCTATGCATCAGAATAGGTAAAGCAGCAGCAGCAGTAATTCTATGCAAGCATGAGGAATTTAGAATGGGCGATAGGGATGATCAAAGGAGGGGCTTGCCTGTGCTCGGCGGCAAGGGCAAGGGCGTCTATGGTGTCTTCGGGATCCGGAGCTGCGTCGGTCTCGGGGACGACGTCGGGGTCGGGGGCTATCGAGAGAGAAGAGGGGGGGAAGGAAACAGTATAAAAATATAGCAAACATGAGCATGACAAATACGATACACGGTGCTAGGGGTAGTCTAACGCTAGCATCACACGTAACAGACGGAGCGGGAGAATATCTGACGATATTTCCCGGGTCTTTGGAATTGTCGGACAGAGGATAAGAGGGGAACGGTTGCAAGTTCGGATAGTTAGGGACGTGTGACGGACGAACGGGATCGCGTATTCAGATTCGTCTCGTCGTCTGAGCAACTTTCATTGTACAAAGTTTTTCGATCTGAGTTAACTGATTATTTAATATTGATTTTCTAAAGTTGTGAGTGAAGGGCGGGAAGGGAAGGAAGGAGGGAAAAGGAACAGGGGAGCCGAAACAGTGGCGGGGCGGATCGGCAGCAGGACGGCAGGAACTCAGGGGGGGCCCACCGGGCATAGGCGGGGAGGGGAAGGAGGGAGGAACGAAGGAAAGGACGGGTGAAGGAACAACGAACGACGGCAGGAGAGGAACCGAAGCAGAGAAGGAACGAAGGAAGAACCGAAGTAAGGAAGGAGGGGGAGGAGGGGGAGGGGGAGGAGGAGGGAGGGGGGAATGCGTTCTGGGCCGTGGGCCCCCCATGGTCAGTGGACCAGGGGCGTGGTAGGGTTAGCGGTTTACGGGCGCGGCGCTGGTCGGAGGGGGGTGGGAGCGAAGGAGGGAGGGAGGAAAAAGGGGGAGGACGGGAAAACGGGGGAAAGCGAAGTGAAACTTACGGAAGAGGAGGGAAGGACGGCGGGGGAGCAAGGACCCGCCCAAGCGCTAGGACGGGAGGAGGGGAAAAGAGAGGGGAAACGGGAGGTACAGGGGCGAGGCCAGGGGAAAGGAGAGGGGGGGACGGGGAACGGCAGGCGGAAGTGGACGGGGGACATCAGAGAAGGCCAGAGATGGGGGCCAAGAGAGAAGAAGGAGTGGGAGGCGGGGCGCGGGGGGAAAGGAACGGGGTGCGTGGCGCGGGGGGGGGAGGGTTAAGGGCGGGGGAGCGCGGGCGGCTGTGCGGCGCACGAGGACGGAAAGACGAAAGCGGACGAGGGACGACGCAATTCAGGCGACAACACGGGCGGCGTAGGCGCAGGCCGTACGCGGCGCAAGGAAGGGAGTGGCCGCGGCGAGGCGTGGGGGGCGTGAGCACGAGGGGGAGGAAACGCAGGGGGAGACGGTGCTCACCCACGTGCCGTGTGGAGGAAGAGAGATGAGGAGAGAGGGAGAAGACGGGGGGGCTGGCGGGGGGACCGGAAAACGACGGAACTCTCATTCAGGAACGAGAGAAGGGGAAGAGAAGGACACGGCAGGGAGGGGGAAGCGATTGAGGAAGAGGCAGCGTGGGGGGGGGGGCGACGGGAGGTGGAGAGGAGTGAAGGAGACGGTAGGAGAAGGGGAGGGAGGCGACGAAGTAGAACGGGAGCTGGGTGCGCTGGCGGCGGCGTCGTCGGGGAGGAGGGACGGGAAGGGAGCGAAGGAAAGAGGACGAGAGAGACGGGACGAGGAAGGAGGGAAGGGGTCCGCAGTCGCTTGGCGAGGGGGGGACACTACGGGCGGTAGGGAGAGGGTTCCGGCGAGGGTTTTCCGGCGACGGGCCGGGCGGCGAAGAGTCGACGGGTGCCGGGTTGCGCGGCGGCGTCGTCGGGCGAGGGAGGGACGAGGAGGAGTGGGGGGTGGTCGGGGTTAGGGTTCGGAGTGGGGAGGGGGAGGCCTATAAAGGCCAGGCGCGCGGGGTGGCCGGCCGGTTGGGTGTTGCCAATGGGCCGGTGGCTGTGGCGGAGCCCAGTGGGGGGGGGGGGTTGCTTTTCCTTTTATTTTTGTTTAGCCTTTCTGTTTTCTCTTTTTCTTTTTATCTATTCTTATTTTCTGTTTTGTAATTAGTTAGGCCCAAACTGACTTTTTAAAAATATGTGACTGGTCCAAATATTAACAGTGCAAAAATAGTCACGCTTAGAAATTGGTTGGCGTCCATATCTTTTGTTTGGATTTTATTTAATTGAAAGGATTAAATAGTGCTATGTTGGCTGTTCCTTGTTGTTTGAGTCCCTTCTAAATTCCAATAAATGTTGCAATCTTTTTATAAATGCTATGGAATATTTGCAACATGAGGCACATTTTAGTTTCAGGTTTGGACAAATTTATTTTCCACTTTTATTTAAATTTGGATTTGACTTAGGAGTTGAAATGCATTATGATGCAAATGATGATCATGCACTGTTAATCATGAGACAGGCATAATCTAAAAGGGTGATTATTCTGTAGTTAACCACTGGGGGTGTTCAAATTCTCCTCTCCTAACAAAAATTCTCGTCCCGAGAAAATTAAGAAAGTAGAAAGGAAAAACGTTCGGGGGATTCCGCACGGAAGATTATCCTCGCGGTTCCCAAGTGCTTCAATTCAGTAGATTTACCACTGCCACTTTGGAGGAACTTGGTACCTTCTGACGGGCCGACGTTCAGCTTCATCGAGAATGCGGATCGGGATGCTCCTTATAAGATAGATCATCTTGCAATCAACATCTCGTGATCCACACAGATCGGTGCGGAGATTCCTTGACGCATTACGAAGTTGCCGAACACATGGAAGACGTCGTGGGGAATGAGAGAATTGCGGCGGCAATCAATTATACGCCACTGACCACGTCTTGCAACAATGCGGAAAGGACCAATGTAGCGTGGAGCTAGCTTGCCCTTATTCCGAAACGGTGAGTGCCTTTCAAGGAGTGACACGAAGATAAGCTTGATCACCAGCTTGTAAGTCAAAACCCCACGTTTGCGATCATAGTTGCTCATTCTGGGGTCCGAGCCGCCTTTGCGATTTTCACGGACGATATGGACTTGTCTCGGCGCCGTGTTGAAATAATATCGGTCAAACAAGAGGTGTTCCCCAGTTTCTGCAGACCCAATTCAGAGGGGTTCGACACTTACGTCCATAGAGAAACTTCAAAGGGGCCATTTTCAGACTAGCTTGATAGCTGTTGTTTATAGGGAGAAAACTGGTCATAGGAAGAGATTCTTCCCATTCTTGCCGCAAGAAACAACACAAGCTCGAGCATGTCTTCAGCACTTGATTGGACTGGTTCAATTGGCCATTGGCCTGGGATTGAGGATGTAGGCTGAACTCAGGTAGGTAATATGAGTCCTAGCTTTTGGAAAACTTTCCAGAAATGACAAGTTGAATATCTGCCAGGTCTGAACTGATCTCTTTCGGAATACGTGGAGTGAAACAATTCTGGAGATATATTAACTTGCGAATGAACTGCAGTGATCGTCTCCTTGACAGGCAGAAAGGGTGCAAACTTTGGAGAGTTGGTCGACAACGACAAGAGATAGCATCGTGACCCTTCTGTGACCCTGAGGAAAAGTAATGTAATGAAATCCATCTGAACCTTATCCCATTTCCATAAAAGGGATAGGAGTGGTTGCCAGAATTCCAGCAGGCTCGATGTTCTGCTTAACGCGGGCGACACACCATCACATTCAGCAAACATATCGAGCAATGTCTTGCTTCATTCTAGGACCACCAGTACTTTGACGGAGATCACGATACATCTTGGTGCTACCCGGATGAATAGACAACGGGGTGGGTTATCATGTGCCTCCTCCATGACTTTGTAGTCATAAGCTCGAAGCGAGGTACGACAATGCGGGTCTCTGAAATACAAGGTTCCATTCTCAGCAGCGGAGAAATCCCTTGTACTTTACAAGGTGAAGGTATTTCTTCATCAGATCAACTTCAGCATCTTTAGCTTGCGCATTTAACAGCTTTCTCAAGATCTGGTTTTCCAAACAACCAAGGTTTTTAGGTATCCTTGAGGAACTATCTCGATTTTAGCTTTCAGAAAGCCTCATACAGAGTTGGTGCGTTAGCTGAACCTCAAAAGTTTCCAGCAATAGGCTTTGCCAGCTCACGGCAGGCAGCCATTACATTAGCCTTGCCAGGGGTATAAGAAATACCCAAGTCATGTCCGCATGGCTACATCCATCTTTGTTGCGGCAGCTGCAGAGATGCTGAGGGAACAAGTACTCAACTTTTATGATCCGTGTTGTAGATCTCGCACCGATTACCGAGGACGGATAATGTCGCCACAACGCAGTGCATAGATGACAGCCAGCAGTTCTAGATCATGTACCGATAATTCTCTTCATGGGCGGTCGCAACGACGATGAGCCATAGGAAATCACTTTACGCTCTTGCATTATGGATTACAGCCTAATCCTCACGGGACTGAATCACAATAAATCACAAAGTCTTGACGGGAATCTGGAGTGAGAAAGTACTGGGGTATTGTAAGGAATTGACATCTGCCCCCAGTGGATAAAGCATGTATCTGGATGATCCCTGCTCGAACAGCTAGTTAGCTGCGTCGCAGGGTGTTGGTGGAAACAAACCGATCCCTCTGAAACAGAGGAAACAAAAAATCATGATGTCAAAATACAAGGAGATAGTCTTAACGATCTCGGAGAGAAAGGTTAAACAAAACAATGGAAAAGGCACATGATTTCAGGACTACTCGATCACTTTCAGGTCAAATCGCACCCTTATCCATCTCTTCCGGGTTTTCCGTCATACGTGATCCTCATTCGGCGTTTTCTTACCCCTTTTTTCTTTTCCCCGCCCTTCCTCGCTTTCCTCTTCCCCCTATCTTTCCACTTCTTCTCCCTCTTCTAATACCACCCAAATTGGCGACTGGGCCCGTAAGGCCACACAGCCAAGGTTAGTAAAACAGGTTTTCGGTTTCTAGACTCAACTTCGGCCAAGGAGTTGAAAGGGGGGTGCCGGTTCCTACGGCAGTCGGCTCTGATACCAACTTGTGACGCCAACGGCCCGATGTGCCACTAATCATACACGCAAAATGCACACGATCAAGCCAAGGGATCACGGAAGATATCACAACACAAACTCTAAAACATAATAAAGTCATTCATACAAGCTTTATATTACAAGCCAGGGCCTTCTCAGGGCTCGAATACATAAGCTTGACGAAAAGCGTCGCGGGAAGCAATCAAGATATCGGCGTACAGATATAAAAGAAAAAGTACAGGAAAGGCCTTAGAAAGGCGGGGGCAAAAGAAAAAACACTACGATCGAAAGGCACAAAGGCATCCTGCCTGGGACCATCCGATCTACTCCTGCGTCACAACTCGTAGTAGTATCCATTCTCTGGGTAGAGTAGTAACGAGCGGCGGGGGGCCTCTTGTCTCAGGGGGCTCCTCCTTGGTCACGTCAAACGATATGGGGAGGAAAAAGGAAAACAAAGAAACCGTGAGTACTCAGAAGTACTCAGCAGCAAGATCTACATACATATGCAACAGTTTCAAAGGGAGCTTGTATGTGGAATGGGTGCAGAAATGCCAGAAGTAGAGAGAAGGCCTAGTCCTCATCGAAGATAGCATCTTCAGCGGTATTGTCCACAGAGTAGAAGAAGAGTAGAACAATACCATTAATGTAGCAGTAATAATTCAACTCACCAGAGATCCTTTTCTCTTTGACTCCTGCGAGGAAAGCACGCCAACCCCAGAGCCATACATTCATCAACCTCGTCGAGATCCCTTTCGACTCCCTGCGAGAAGCAATCCCAGAGGCCATATATACAGGTCTCACACAGGTATTCCAGTTTAAATTGTATCAATCAGGATACAAATCCGAGGGTCCTTTACCGTAGGACGGCTATCGGAGGAAGTGTTCTCCCTGCCAGGGGTGCACAACTACCCAACACGCTCGATTAAAATTCCGGCCGGACACATTTCAGGGTATGGCCGGCCGGCCTAGGCCAAACGACACTCGCAACCCTAACTACAACTCCGCAGAGAGAGGCGTCCACACCGCGTCTTCTACATCAAAGCGCAGGGGGTCTTGGCATCGCCCCTCGCCCTCCGGGTTCGTTTCCCTGCGAGAAGCAATCCCAGAGCCATATATACAGGTCTCATCACAGGTATCCAGTTCTAAATTGTATCAATCAGGATACAACTCGAGGGTCCTTTACCGTAGGACCGGCTATCGATAGAAGTGTTCTTCCTGCAGGGGTGCACCAACTTACCCAACACGCTCGATTAAATCCGGCCGGACACACTTTCCAGGGTCCTGCCGGCCTCGGCCAAACGACACATCGCAACCCTACCTACAACTCCGCAGAGAGGTCCCCCGATCACATCCTAAGCGCAAGGGGGTCTTGGCCATCGCCCCTCGCCCTCCCGGGTCGTTGCGTGCCGGGCGAACCAGGCTCCACCCCTCAGGATGGTGCCGGCCCAGCCCGGCCGCAGTGCTGAACTGGACGTCTGACAGAGCTTTCGGCTGATGCATACGATGCAGAACGCCCATACTATGCCCACGTGATGGTTAGTGCTATCAGGCCAGAGGCCTGCTCGGATCAAATATCCAAATCGTTAGGACTAGGGCTGCGGTAACGAGCAGAGACTCACGAAAGATGTGACCCCGTCGCCCCGTCTCGAGGACTTGCGGCAAGGGTTAAGAATGCCCGGCGCGGCCTCGTATTCACACTCGGGCACCACACTGGCAACCCGCCTTCACATCACACGCGGGTACCCCTCAGGGTCGACCCGCCTTTCCAAGATCATGTAATGTAAGTCCAAGTATCCGTGTGTCCATAACATCAGGAATCCGAGGTATCAACCTCATTGAATTCCCACTCGATTATCCATCAGGTGAACTAGGAGGAATCACCCTCACTGGGTCCACACTTGAGGTGTTGTAGGACAGCGCGTTATCGGAAGCGGTGATGGTGAAGGAGGAATCACCCTCGATGACCACGACCATAGCTACTCTACAGAGTTAACATCAGAAGTGCTACAAGAGGTTTCACCCTCGGCACTCGATAGTAACGCTGCAGTGTCGTTACAACTAAGGGGGGTGATGTGCGGGTGTCGGGTCCTGGTCTTCAATCCCATTGATCGGGACTTCTGACGATCCAGCGCGGCAGTCGGGATAGTGGGGTCACTGATAGGTCTTACCCAGCCTAGACTAAACAGTTTAGGATATGTAGGTAATTATCAACAGCAGGTTACAATGAACAGGCTATGCATCAGAATAGGTAAAGCAGCAGCAAGCAGTAATCTAATGCAAGCATGAGGAATTTAGAATGGGCGATATCGGGATGATCAAAGGAGGGGCTTGCCTGGTTGCTCGGCGGCAAGGGCAAGGTCGTCTATGGTGTCTCGGGATCCGGAGCTGCGTCGGTTCGGGGACGACGTCGGGGTCGGGGGCTATCGCGAGAGAGAGAAGAGGGGGAGGAAACAGTTATAAAATATAGCAAACATGAGCATGACAAATACGATACACGGGTGCTAGGGGTAGTCAACGCAGCATCACACGTAACAGACGGAGCGGGAGAAATCTGACGATATTTCCCGGGTCTTTGGAATGTCGGACAGAGGATAAGAGGGAACGGTTGCAAGTTCGGATAGTTAGGGACGTGTGACGGACGAACGGATCGCGTATTCAGATCGTCTCGTCGTTCTGAGCAACTTTCATGTACAAAGTTTTTCGATCTGGAGTTACGGATTATTAATATGATTTTCTAAAGTTTTTATAATTTCTGGATTTAATTAATAATTTAAATTAACATTATCCGAAACAGTGTCTTGCTGACGTCAGCATGACGTCATGAGTCAAGGACCAGTGGGTCCCACCTGTCATAGGCTGTTAGGTTAATTAGTGATTAACTAATTAAATTATGTTTAATTAACACTAACTACTTAATTAGATTAACCTAATCAGGATTAATTAACTTAATATTAACTAATTAATAATATTTTTATTATTTTATTTTTTATTATTATATTTTTTTTAATTGTCTGGGCGTGGGCCCCATGTCAGGGTGGGGAAGTGGGGGCGGGGACGGCAGACGGGTGAGGGGCGGCGGTGGGTGAGGCGAGGCGGGTGGGGGGGGGCGGGGGGGACAGGGGGACGGGAAGTCAGGGGGGGGAGGATGGGGGGAGGGGGCCAGGAGGGGTGAGGTGGAACGCAGAGGGGACAAGGGGCGCCAGGGGACGCGGCTGGGCGTAGCGTTGGGGCGGGGCTGGCCGGGGAAGCGCGGAGCCGCGGGGCCAGAGAGCAGCAGAGTGGGCGGGGGGAGCGGGTAAGGAGGCGGGTGAGTGCGCGGGGGGGGGAGGGGTAAGGCGGAGGCGGCTGCGGCGCAGAGGGACGGAAAGCCGAAGCGGAGCGGGCGACGACATAGGCCAGGAGGGCGGGGAGAGGGGAGAGGGCGGCCTCGGCGTGGGCGTGGCGGGGGGGTGGGGGGGTGAGAGAGGAGGGAAACGAGGGGGAGAAGGGGTGTAAGTTGCGGTGTTCGCCGGCGAGGCTGATGGAGAGGCGTGGGGGGGGGGGGGGGGAAACGAGGACGGAGCGACGGGGACGAGGCAGTCGGGCGGGGTCCGGCGTGCGGCGAGGGGGGGCTACGGGAGGTGGGAGGAGGCGAGGGGGGTGGAGGCGCGGCGGCGAGAAGAGCGAGGGGGTGGTGGGGAGCGGGGGTGTCGGGGAGGAGGGAGAGGAGGAGTGGGGGGGGGGCGGTGGGTAGGGTTGGGAGTGGGAGGGGCGAGGCTATAAAAGGCCAGGCGCGCGGGGTGGGCGGCCGGTTGGGTGTTTGCCCAATTGGGCCGGTGGCTGTTGGGCCGGAGCCCAGGGGGGGGGGGTTGCTTTTCCTTTTATTTTTTTGTTTTAGCCTTTCGTTTTCTCTTTTTCTTTTTATCTATTCTATTTTTTCGTTTTGTAATTAGTTAGGCAAACTGACTTTTATAAAATATGTGACTGGTCCAAATATAACAGTGCAAAATTAGTCACTGCTAGAAATTGGTTTGGCGTCCATATCTTTTGTTTGGATTTTATTTAATTTGAAAAGGATTAAATAGTGCTATGTTGCTGCTGTTCCTTGTTGTTTGAGTCCTTCTATAATTCCAATAAATGTTGCAATCATTTTTATAATGCTATGGGAATATTTGCAACATGAGGCACATTTTAGTTTTAGGTTTGGACAACTTTTATTTTCCACTTATTTAAATTTGGATTTGACTTAGGAGTTGAAATGCATTATGATGCAAATGATGATCATGCACTGTTAATCATGATGACATGGCATAATCTAAAAGGGTGATTACTGTAGTTAACCACTGGGGGTGTTACATTGGTGCCTCTCCGATGATGCGTGAGTAGTTCATTGTAGACCTACGGGTCCGTAGGCAGTAGCTAGATGGCTTCTCTCTCTCTTTTGATTCTCATTACAATGGTCTCTTGGAGATCTATTTGATGTAACTCTTTTTTGCGGTGTGTTTGTTCGGATCGATGAACTTTGAGTTTATGATCAGATCTATGTTTTTATCCACGAAAGTTATTTGAGTCTTTTGATCTCTTATATGCATGATTGCTTATTAGCTCGTATTTCTTCTCGAATCTTTGGTTTAGTTAGGCCAACTAGATCGATTTTTCTTGCCATGGGAAGAGGTGCTTTGTGATGGGTTCGATCTTACGGTGCTTGATCCCAGTGATAGAAGGGGAACCGACACTATGTATCGTTGCTATTAAGGATACAAGATGGGGTCTATTTCTACATAAATAGATCTTGTCTACATCATGTCATCGTTCTTATTGCATTACTCTGTTTCTCCATGAACTTAATACACACTAGATGCATGCTATACGGCGGCGATGTGTGGGTAATAATAGTAGATGCAGGCAGGAGTCGGTCTACTAATCTTGGACGTGATACCTTATAATGATCATTGCCTGGATATCTCATAATTACTTGAAGTTCTAATCAATTGCCCAACAGTAACTTGTTTACTCCCCATATGCTATTTTTCTCGAGAGAAGCCACTAGTGAAATCTACGGCCCCCGGGTCTATTTTCTCATCATATATTTTCAGATCTATTTTGCTATCGCCTTTATTTATTTTGCCACTTTTATTTCAGATCTATATTTCCAAAAACCCAAAAACCTCGCTGAATTTTATTGCTTTTATTTGCATCTATCAATCTACTAATTTATCTCACGTCCGTTTGCCAATTTCTGGCGCCGTTACCCGAATACAAGGCCTCAATTCTGGAAAATAAAACACTTCCGATCCAATAGCTCGATTAAAATCATCCACTCTCTCCCCGGTTGGGTGTTTGCCCAATTGGGCCGGTGGCCTGTTGGGCCGGAGCCCAGTGGGGGGGGGGTTGCTTTTCCTTTTTATTTTGTTTTAGCCTTTCTGTTTTCTCTTTTTCTTTTTATCTATTCTTATTTTCTGTTTTGTAATTAGTTAGGCCTCAAACTGACTTTTATAAAATATGTGACTGGTCCAAATATTAACAGTGCAAAATTAGTCACTGCTAGAAATTGGTTTGGCGTCCATATCTTTTTGTTTGGATTTTATTTAATTTGAAAAGGATTAAATAGTGCTATGTTGCTGCTGTTCCTTGTTGTTTGAGTCCTTCTATAATTCCAATAAATGTTGCAATCATTTTTATAAATGCTATGGGAATATTTGCAACATGAGGCACATTTTAGTTTTCAGGTTTGGACAACTTTTATTTTCCACTTTTATTTAAATTTGGATTTGACTTAGGAGTTGAAATGCATTATGATGCAAATGATGATCATGCACTGTTAATCATGATGACATGGCATAATCTAAAAGGGTGATTACTGTAGTTAACCACTGGGGGTGTTACATTGGTGCCTCTCCGATGATGCGTGAGTAGTTCATTGTAGACCTACGGGTCCGTAGGCAGTAGCTAGATGGCTTCCTCTCTCTCTTTTGATTCTCATTACAATGGTCTCTTGGAGATCTATTTGATGTAACTCTTTTTTGCGGTGTGTTTGTTCGGATCCGATGAACTTTGAGTTTATGATCAGATCTATGTTTTTATCCACGAAAGTTATTTGAGTCTTTTGATCTCTTATATGCATGATTGCTTATAGCCTCGTATTTCTTCTTCGAATCTTTGGTTTAGTTAGGCCAACTAGATCGATTTTTCTTGCCATGGGAAGAGGTGCTTTGTGATGGGTTCGATCTTACGGTGCTTGATCCCAGTGATAGAAGGGGAACCGACACGTATGTATCGTTGCTATTAAGGATAACAAGATGGGGTCTATTTCTACATAAATAGATCTTGTCTACATCATGTCATCGTTCTTATTGCATTACTCTGTTTCTCCATGAACTTAATACACTAGATGCATGCTAGATAGCGGTCGATGTGTGGAGTAATAATAGTAGATGCAGGCAGGAGTCGGTCTACTAATCTTGGACGTGATACCTATATAATGATCATTGCCTGGATATCATCATAATTACTTGAAGTTCTATCAATTGCCCAACAGTAATTTGTTTACTCCCCATATGCTATTTTTCTCGAGAGAAGCCACTAGTGAAATCTACGGCCCCCGGGTCTATTTTCTCATCATATATTTTCAGATCTATTTTGCTATTCGCCTTTTATTTATTTGCCACTTTTATTTTCAGATCTATATTTCCAAAAACCCAAAAATACCTCGCTGAATTTTATTTGCTTTTATTTGCATCTATCAATCTACTACAATTTATCTCACGTCCGTTTGCCAATTTCTGGCGCCGTTACCCGAAAGGCATTGACAACCCCTTTGACACGTCGGGTCGCAAGTATTTGTTCTTTGTGTGCAGGTGTTGTTTACATAGTATTGCTTGGTTCTCCTACTGGTTCGATAACCTTGGTCTCATCAATGAGGGAAATATCTACCGTTGCTGTACTGCATCATCCCTTCCTCTTTGGGGAAATACCGACGTAGTTCAAGCCAACATCAAAAGGAATTTCTGGCGTCGTTACCGGGGAGACATCATCAACATCTACCAGGTTCCTAATCACAAATCTCATCTCCTTGCAATTTACATTATTTGCCATTTGCCTCTCATTTTCCTCTCCCCCACTTCACAAAAATTTGCCGTTTTATTCGCCCTCTTTTTCGTTCGCCGTTTTCTCGTCAGATCTGTTTTTGAGTGCAATCTTGTTGCGTAGTCACGATGACTCAAGAGAACACCAAGTTTTGTGATTTCTCCAATAACCAACAACAATGATTTTATTAGCACTCCGATTGCTCCTCCAGCCACTAGTGCGGAGTCTTGTGATATTAATGCCGCTTTGTTGAATCTTGTTATGAAAGATCAATTTTCCGGTACTCCTAGTGAGGATGCCGCATCCCATCTTAACACATTCGTGGAATTATGCGATATGCAAAAGAAAAAAGATGTGAACAATGATACTGTGAAGTTGAAATTATTCCCGTTTTCTTTGCGAGATCGTGCAAAAATTTGGTTTTCTTCTTTGCCTCGCAATAGTATTAATTCTTGGGATAAGCGCAAAGATGCTTTTATTACTAAGTATTTTCCGCTTATGAAAATTATTTCCCTTAGGACGCAAATCATGAATTTTAAGCAACTTGAGCATGAACATGTTGCGCAATCTTGGGAAATAATGAAATTGATGCTAAGAAATTGTCGTACTCGTGGTTTAAATCTTTGAATGATCATACAAAATTTTTATGCAGGATTGAATTTTGTTTCTAGAAATCTTTTAGATTCCGCCGCGGGTGGTACCTTTATGGAAATTACTTTGGGTGAAGCTACTAAATTGCTAGACAATATTATGGCAAATTATTCACAATGGCATACCGAAAGAGCTCCTACTAGTAAAAAGGTTAATTCGGTAGAAGAAATTTCTTCTTTGAGTCAAAAAGTTGATGCTCTTATGAAATTGGTTGCTAATAAAAGTGCTTCTATTGATTTTTATGATGTGCCTTTGTCTACTTTGATTGAGCAAAATAGTGATGCCGTAGATGTGAATTTTATCTCTCAAAATAATTTCAATAACAATGCTTATATAGGTAATTTTAATCCTAGGCCTTTTCCTAGTAATTCCTCTAATAATTATGGTAATTCCTATGGTAATCCTTCTTATAATAATAATAGGAACACCTCTGATTTTGAGAATAATATTAAAGAATTTATCAATGCTCAAAAGAATTTTAACACTACGATAGAAGAAAAATTGAGTAAGATTGATGATTTGTCTAGAAGCGTTGATAGAATTTCTCATGATGTAGAAAATCTCAAGATGAAAATTTTTGTGCCTAAGGTTGAGGAATCAATTAAAGCGTTATATGTTTCTATGGATGAAAGTAAGAAAAGAACCGCTATGCTTAGAGCTAGAAAAGAATTTTTAGAAAAAGCGTTTTCCAGTGATTGCTTTCATAAAAATGATGAAGATCTTAAAGTGATTGGTGTTTCTTCTATTGATTCCTTGTTTGGTAAAATTAAAATTGATGAAAAAGGGACTAAAGAAGAGTCAACTTTAGCTAGAAGGCGTCCCGATAATTTGGAGGGTGAAAATCTTGTTGAGAAAATTGATAAAAGTGGGTTTGGAGAGGTCAAAACTTTAACTAGTGATGTGCCCACTCTTTTGGATTACAAAGACATTAATTATGATAATTGCTCTTTGATTGATTGTATTTCTTTGTTGCAATCCATGATAAATTCACCCCATGCCTATGAACAAAATAAAGCTTTTACTAAACATATTGTTTGATGCTATGATGAAACCTTTGGAAGAAAAGTTGGAATTAGAGATTTCAATTCCTAGAAAATTACATGATGAATGGGAACCTACTATCAAAGTCAAGATTAAAAATTATGAGTGTTTTGCTTTATGTGATTTGGGTGCTAGTGTTTCTACAATTCCGAAATCTTTATGTGATGTGCTTGGTCTTACCGATATTGAAGAATGTTCTTTAAATTTGCACTTGGCGGATTCTACTATTAAAAATCCTATGGGAAGAATTAATGATGTTCTTATTCTTGCAAATAGGAAATATGTGCCCATAGATTTTATTGTTCTTGATATTGATTGCAATCCGTCTTGTCCAATTATTCTTGGTAGACCGTTTTTGCGCACTATAGGTGTCGTGATTGATATGAAAGAAGGGAACATTAAATTCCAATTTCCTTTGAGAAAGGGTATGGAACACTTCCCTAGAACAAGAATTAAGCCACCTTATGAATCAATCATGAGGGCATCTTATGGATCTAGATCTATGCATTATGCCTAACTAGGGGCATAAAACGATAGCGCTTGTTGGGAGACAACCCAATGAATAAAATTTATTTTTGTCTTTTTCTTTCTGTTCTTGAGTGTTTGCACAATTATGCTACTGTGATGATTGTGTTTTTGTGTTTTAATTAGTGTTTGTGCCAAGCAAAGCCTTTGGGATAGCTTTGGTGATAGTTGATTTGATCTTGTTGGAAAACAGAAAATTTTGCGTCCAGTAAATATTTTTTGAAAATTCACATAAGCGACAAAAAATTCAGAAGTTTTTCAAAAGATTGATATACAAATTGCCTCTGTTTTCCTAATTTTGTAGAATTTTTGGAGTTACAGAAGTATGAGAACAATTCGCATCTGTACAGACTGTTCTGTTTTTAACAGATTCTATTTTCTTTGCATTGTGTGCTTATTTTGATGAATCTATGGTTTTTATCGGTGGGTATGAACCATGGTAAAGTTAGAATACAGTAGATATAATGCAAGAACAAAATTTGAATGGGTTTTCTACAGTACTTAAAGTAAAGATTGGTTTTCTTATACTAACGGATCTCACGAAGGTTTTGTTAAGTTTTGTGTGATTGAAGTTTTCAAGTTTTGGGTGAGATCACGATGGATGAAGGAATAAGGAGTAAGAAGAGCCTAAGCTTGGGGATGCCCCATGTTACACCAAGCAATTATCCAAAGAGAAGCAAGCAACTAAGCTTGGGGATGCCCCATGTTACACCAAGCAATTATCCAAAGAGAAGCAAGCAACTAAGCTTGGGGATGCCCGAGTGGCATCCCCTCTTTCTTCTAACGACCATCGGTATTTTACTTGGAGCTATATTTTTATTCGTCACATATCATGAGTTTTGCTTGGAGCGTCTTCTATGATATGAGTCTTTGCTTGCTTTGCTTTTTATTTTAGTCATGAATCCTTGCTGGACACACCTATTTGGGAGAGCCAAAATTATGCTATGACTTGTTAGAATTGCTCTCTATGCTTCACTTAAATCTTTATGAGCTATGGAATTGCTCTAGTGCTTCACTTATATCTTTTTGAGCACGGTGTGCTTTAGTATTTTAGAATAAATGCTCTCATGCTTAACTTAGATTTATTTGAGAGTTAGTATTTTTTTTTTAGAAATTCTCTCTTGCTTCACTTAAATTATTTTGAGAGAAGAAAAATTTTTATGCTCATGTTCTTCACTTAGATTTGTTTGAGCTATCAAAAGCAACACATTAAACTAGTCCCAAAGTGATAGATATTCAAGTGGGATATAATAAAAACTTTCATGAAGATCATTGGACAAAATAAACTAGATTCCTTGTAATAGTTTTGCGATATGTTGATATAATATATGAGTCATGTTGATGAGTAATTATGCTTTAGTAAGAATATTGGTGTTAAGGTTTGTGATTCCCTATGCAAGCACGAAAGTCAATAGTTATGCAATGAAATTACATCCTACTTGTGGTGCATTATTCGGTGTTAGTTATGCTTAATGCTCGCTTATGAGATTTTTCGTTTCTTGGTTGGATGCTTCTCAATCTTTTGCTAGCCTTCATTTGCACTAAGTAGATGCAGGCAGGAGTCGGTCTACTAATCTTGGACGTGATGCCTATATAATGATCATTGCCTGGATATCGTCATAATTATTTTTAGTTCTATCAATTGCCCAACAGTAATCTGTTTACCCACCGTATGCTATTTTTCTCGAGAGAAGCCACTAGTGAAATCTACGGCCCCCGGGTCTATTTTCTCATCATATATTTTCAGATCTATTTTGCTATTTGCCTTTTTATTTATTTGCCACTTCTATTTTCAGATCTATATTTCTAAAAACCCAAAAATACCTCGCTGAATTTTATTTTATTTTATTTGCATCTATCAATCTACTACAATTTATCTCACGTCTGTTTGCCAATTTCTGGCGCCGTTACCCAAAAGGGATTGACAACCCCTTTAACACGTCGGGTTGCAAGTATTTGTTCTTTGTGTGCAGATGCTGTTTACGTAGTGTTGCTTGGTTCTCCTACTGGTTCGATAACCTTGGTCTCATCACTGAGGGAAATACCTACCATTGTTGTGCTGCATCATACCTTCCTCTTTGGGGAAATACCGACGTAGTTCAAGCCAACATCACTAATACTTGCAAATATTCTTTGGCTCCCCTTGTGTCGAATCAATAAATTTGGGTTGAATACTCTACCCTCGAAAACTGTTGCGATCCCCTATACTTGTGGGTTATCAAGACCTTTTTCTGGCACCGTTGCCGGGGAGCATAGCTATATTTGTTGAGTCACTTGGGATTATTATCAAATTATCACTATGAAGAATTTGAAGGATGCTAAGACTAAGATTTTTCCCTCTAAGACGAGGGGGGTAAGGAACTGCCATCCAGCTCTGCTTTAGATTCACCTTCTGTTATAAGTAGACTTGCAACACCACCACATGCTATCAATTCTGATATGTCGTAAGTTATTGATGATGCTACTTCTGCTATGAATGCTACTCATGATGATGCTAGTACCTTGCTTGATGATAATGTGCCACTAGGTGAATTTCTTGATGAACAACTTGCTAGAACTAAGCTTTTGAGAATGCTGAAACTGATGAAATTGTTGAAACTAATGAAGAGCTTGAAACTGAAAATCTTGAAACACCTATTAGACCTAGTTCTCCTAGATATGAATTGCCAAAGGTACCGGAAGGTTATGTTATGGATGAGGAGACAACTAGAGACATTCTTGCTTGTAAGGATAGAGATGATCTGGAAAAATTATTATGCAAGTATAAAGAAAAGACTTTGAATGCTAGAATGAAATGTGATCCTAAGTTTGCTACTTCACCTATCTTTGTTGATGATAAGGATTATGAATTCTCTGTCGACCCAGAGTTGATTACTTTGGTTGAATCTGATCCTTTCCATGGTTATGAAACTGAAACTGTTGTGGCACATCTTATTAAGTTGAATGACATAGCCACCCTATTTGCTCATGATGAGAAAATTTGCTACTATTATATTCTCAAATTATTTCCGTTCTCATTAAAGGGTGATGCTAAGACTTGGTATAATACTCTTGCTCCTGGTTGTGTGCGTAGTCCCCAGGATATGATTTATTACTGCTCTGAAAATATTTTCACGCTCATAAGAAACAAGCTGCCTTATAGGAAATATTTAACTTTGCGCTAATTGAAGAAGAGAGTCTCACACAAGCTTGGGGGAGGCTTCTCCAATTGCTTAATGCTTTGCCTGATCATCCTCTTAAGAAAAACGAAATACTTGATATCTTCTATAATGGACTAACCGATGCTTCTAGGGACTTCCTAGATAGTTGTGCTGGTTGTGTTTTTAGGGAGCGAACTGTTGAACAAGCTGAAGAATTATTGAATAACATATTGAGAAATTATGATGATTGGACTCTTCCCGAACCACCACTCAAACCTACTCCGAAGAAGAGGGGTATCTTATAACTTAGTCCTGAAGATATGCAAGAGGCAAAGAAATCCATGAAGGAAAAAGGTATTAAAGCAGAGGATGTTAAAAATTTACCACCTATCGAAGAAATACATTGGCTTGAAACACCACCACCACCTAAGGTGGTAGAGGTAAATTCTTTACTAAAGTTCGATGAAGGTGATATTCCTTATAATAAACATCCTAGTCAATGCCTTTATGAGTTTGATAATTACATTAGAAAGCAAGATCACTTCAATGCAAATGTTATGAAACAATTGAAATACAATTCTGATATGATTGCTCGCTTGAGTGACTTGTTATTTAGAATCTCAAATGATGTTAGAGGTGTAGGAAAGCATGCTTCTATGGTTCAAACTCAATTAGAAAAAGTTGCTAAATCTCAAAGAGAGTTGCTTGATGAAATGAATAATAATATCAATGATCATGCTGTTAGAGTGATGACTAGAGGAGGTAGAATGACTCAGGAACCACTTTATCCTGAGGGACACCCAAAAAGAATTGAACAAGACTCTCAAAGAGTTGACATTGATGTACCTAGTCCTTCTAAAAAGAAAAAGAAGAAGAAAAATGATAGGACTTTGCATGCCTCTAGTGAACCTGAAGTTGAAAAACCTCCTGATAATGATAATGAAGTCTCTATCTCTGATGCTGAAACTCAATCTGGTAGTGAACACCCACCTTCTGAAAATGAAAAAGACAATGATGAGGTTCATGAAGATACTCAAACAAATAATAAAGAGCCAGATAATGATGTTGAGATAGAACCAGCAGCTGATCTTGATAACCCACAAACCAAGAATAAAAGATATGATAAAAGAGACTTTGTTGCTAGAAAACAAGGTAAGGAAAGAGAACCGTGGGTTCAAAAACCTATGCCCTTTCCACCTAAGTTAACCAAAAAGAAAGATGATGAAGAATTTGAACGCTTTGCTGAAATGCTGAGGCCAGTCTTTTTGCATACTCCTTATGCAAAGTACATGAAAGACATCATCACAAATAAGAGAAAAATACCGGAAGCTGAAATTTCCACCATGTTTGCTAATTATACTTTTAAGGATGGAGTACCTAAAAAACTTGGAGATCCGGGAATACCAACTATACCTTGCTCCATCAAAAGAAATTATGTGAAAACTGCTTTATGTGATTTAGGAGCTGGTGTTAGTGTTATGCCTTTCTCTTTATACAAAAGACTTGATTTGAATAAACTCACAGTTACTGAAATATCTTTGCAAATGGCTGATAAATCAACTGCCATACCTATCGGTATTTGTGAGGATGTGCCCGTTGTTGTTGCTAATGCTACTATTTTAACTGACTTTGTTATACTTGAGATGCCCGAGGATGACAACATGTCGATTATCCTCGGTAGACCCTTCTTGAATACTGCAGGGGCTATTATTGATTGCAATAAAAGCAAGGTCACTTTTCATATTAATGGTAATGAGCATACGGTGCACTTTCCGAAGAAACAATTCTATGTGAATGGTATTAATGTTATTGAAAAATCTCCGACAATCACTATTGAAAGATTTCAACTACCCCTACCTACTGTTAAAAAGAAATATGAAATGGTTATTGTTGGGTACATTCACATCCCCATTGAGGTAACTTAGTGTTTTACAAAAGTTCTTCGGTTTCATGCTAATCGGAAGCAGGTAAGACTTGATCAACCTTATTAATGAATCATTTTTGAGAGGTATGAAGTTGATGAATTTAGTGAGCACTACCTTCTGTCCCTACCTTTTGTTTTCTGTTTTTATTAGTTAAATAAAATAAAATGTCATGCCTTACCTGCTTTCTGAGTTTTCCGTACAATAAAAAAATTACCCAAAAATAAAAGTTCTCAGAATGCTCTGAAAATTTAATACGATTTTTTTTTTCTGATTATTTAAGAATTTTTGGTGCAAATAACATCATAGGGAGGTGCACCAGGTGGGCACAACCCACCTGGGCGCGCCAGCACCCCCAGGCGTGCCCTGGTGGGTTGTGGTCCCCACGTGGACCCCCTCACTTATCCCTTCACTCCATATCATCACCTACCTCCAGAAAAAAAATCACCATTGCTATCTCTCTCGTGTTCTTGCTCTCAAACCCACGGATTTCGATCTCTTTGCTCGAAGCTCCGTTTCCGAAACTATTTCGGGGGATTGTTGCTTGGTATGTGACTCCTCCATTGGTCCAATTAGTTTTTGCTTTAGTGGTTTATATTTAGAATAATTAGTTGCTCTTGGTGCTGCTGTAGATGAGCTTGCATGTTGAATTCTTAGAGTTCTAAGTAGTTTGAATGCTTGATATGGCCTCTATGCATCCCTATGAGTAGTTGCTATCAATCTTGTAAAGTTTTGTTGATAAAAAATTGTGACCCAAAAATTTTCAGAAAATTGTACGGGAATATGATGAACCTCTTTGGAAAGAGTTCTTCGAGGCGGAGGTCCTCGGAGGCATCTTCTAGTAGCAGCTCCGTTCGCCGGTCTTATGTTGAACCAAGTGAAAATTCCATTCAAGAGGCCGCCACCAAATCATGTTTATGGCCATGCAATGATTATATGGTGCGTGTGGGCATTAAAGAAGAATTTGAGCAATATGTTCACAATGCCGAGCTCGGCCCCTACATTGCAGATAAGTGCAACTAACACCTCAGCCTCACTAAATCATTTATCAAAGAATTTAAATTCCATCCTCGTGAGTCCAGAGTATCATTTAAACTTTATGACAATTCATTTACTATACCTCTAGAGACATTTTCTAATCACTGCAAAATTCCATTTTGGGGTTCATTAGACGAGCCACCAAGGCCGGAGTTTGAGATATTCTTGACTAGCCTATGATATGGTGAGACTAGAGGAGTGACTCAAGGTAGAATAAAGAGCATTCATTTTCCCTCAATCCAATACTTTGCACTATTTAATGGAAAATGCATTGTAGGCAAACAAGATTGTAGTACACTTTGTGCTCCAGACTTGAGCCTTATCCGCACCGCTCTCACCGGTGACTAAAGTTATAACCTTGGAGCGATAGTGGCCCGTAGATTGCAACACAACGCTGGTAGTGGGTATTTTTATGGTGGGATTCACGCCACGCGCTTAGCAAGAGAGCTAGGTGTTTCACCTTGGACGTATGACCCCATCTTACCCACGCAATACCTTGACTTCGATGCTATCAAACATCATAAAATCCTTAGTGGTGAACTCCATAATTTTACTTATAACCTGTTGTTTAATAAAAGGTCCGTCGTGGACACCTTTTTGCCTGCACCTGCTCTCTTTGATGTTCACAGCAAGGGAAGATATTATGTTCTTGAGAGCGAGGCCCGAGCACATAACGCGGCAGTTGTGGCTGCACGACGGGCTGAGACATCTGCACCTAGAGCCTCCGTGAGATATCACTCCGACCATTATGCAGGCTACTGATGGAGATTACCAAGTTAGGCCAAAAGCCTATGCCTGGGGGAGTACGTATTTCCACCGACATTACATTCATGTTCACACATTTCATTCCAGTTGTCGGTGTCTACACTTTTTCATTATTTTATCCATGCTAGATTTATTTTCTCGCCTTCTTCTTGTGTGTTTAAAAAACTTTGAGAAAATACAAAAAAATATTTCCTGTTTCTTTTTATTTTTTCTTTCTAGCATAATTAGCTGTAGTATTTAAAAAGAAAACCCAAAAAGATTTCATTGCTCTTCTTTTGCTTGTTGGGAGCTCTCCCGTGTAAATAGTTTTTCTCATTTTTGTTTTTCCTTTCTTAAATTTGCTTTCTTGTAGAAAACCAAAAACTCCAAAAATATTTTAGTGTGTTTCTCTGAATTTCTTTTTATTTGAGTCATACCAAGGAGAAGACCACGATGAAAATGTTGAGTGGCTCTCATATGCATTGTTGTTGATCTAACACAGAGCCCATATTACCTTGTTTTCTTCTTTCTGAATAAAATGTTTGCAGATTCCAGCTTAGTCCACGGCACTCTTGCACTATTATTATTTTCATATCGTTCGGTCGTGCAAGTGAAAGGCAATAATGATGATATTTGATGAATTGGATGTGGCAGAGAGAAACGGGTATGAACTCAATTTGTTCTGTTTTTGTAAATATGTTTAACCTAGTATCCATGATTCAGCTCATTATGATCAAACATGTTTGCAATGACCCTTAGAGATTATAGTTTCTCATGCCATACTTAAGTAGCTAGGAGTGGATAATGTTTTATCTTGGATGTCAACATTGCGTTAAAATAATTGTGATGTAGTATGATGATATGGTATCCTCCTCTGAATGTTCGGGTGGCTTGACTTGGCACATGTTCATGCATGTAGTTGAATCAAAACCAACATAGCCTCTATGATATTTATGTTCATGGTGTTCATATCCTACTCATGCTAGTATCCAATGTTACTTATGCATCATGCATGTTCATGACCGTTTTCGCTCTCTAGCTGGCCACTTCTCAACCTAATTGCTGGCCTTCGCCTATACTAAGTGGGAATTCTACTTGTGCATCAAAACCCTGAAACCCAAGTTATTCCAGATGAGTCCACCATACCTACCTATATGTGGTATTACCCTACCGTCCTAAGTAAATTTGCATGTGCCACCTCTAAAAAAAACCTCAAATAAATATCCTTTTTTGTGTGCCTAGATTGTTCATAGAGCGACAGGAGGTAGTCAGTATCTTCCATGTTAAGCGGGTTATTCTCATGATGAGTGTTTATTCACTTGTCCTTGCACGAGAGGGGCGGTAATAGAGATTCCCAGTCCCGAATTCAAATTGCAAATAATTAAACAAAACTCCCCCAGGAATGTTGTTGGTATGGACGACACCCGTTGTTTCCGACAAGCCGTGGAGTGTGATTGTTGGTGGAGGGGGAGTAAACCTTTACTTTTATCGCTTGGGAACCGCCACAAATGTGTTTAGCATGGAAGAAACCGATAACTAATGGTTGCGAAGTAAATAAGAAGGGTGCATTTCTCAAAATTTCATTTACCTCTGTTTTAAAACTTGAGCTCTGGCACCTCTGCAAATCACTGCTTCCCTCTGCGAAGGGACTATCTATTTACTTTTATGTTGTGTCATCACCTTCTCAAATAAGCGCCAGAACCTGAGAGCACTATTGTCATCCTCATGCATTGTGTATAGCTAATGTTGGGTGCATCATGACTGGATCTTTTCTACCATGAATTACAATGTTTAGTCGCTGCTCGGACTTTGGAGGTGCTCTGCATTTATGTTTTGCGGTCTCAGAAAGGGCTAGCGAGATACCACTATTGTCATATTATATCATGGTTGCTTTGACAAAGTGTTGTTGTTTGAGATATCTTATTATTGCCCGCTAGTTGGTTATGCCATTGTTATGAGTTAATATAATTTTTAAGAGTTATTGTCGACATGGTTAGTTATAATCTTTGCTGAAAACCTGGGTGCTAATTAAGCTTATTTATGTAAACAAGAGCAAAAGAGTTCGTAAAAGTTTTTCTTTTTCATTTTCAGTTTATCAATTGAATTACTTGAGGACAAGCAAAGGTTTAAGCTTGGGGGAGTTGATACGTCTCCATCGTATCTACTTTTCCTAACGCTTTTCCTCTTGTTTTGGACTCTAATTTGCACGATTTGAATGAAACTAACCCGGACTGACGCTGTTTTCAGCAGAACTACCATGGTGTTGTTTTTGTGCAGAAATAAAAGTTCTCGGATTGGAACGAAACTTTGCGAGGATTTTTCATTCAATAAATAAGAATTTCTAGAGCCAAGAACCACCGGAGGGGGGCACCTGGGTGGGCACAACCCACCAGGGTGCGCCCCCCTCCAGGCGCGCCCAGGTGGGTTGTCCCCACCTGGTGGCCCCACAGACTTCAACCCTGATACTATAAAATCACATATTTGGAGAAAAAAATCAGGAAGAAAGAATTATCGCGTTTCACGAGACGGAGCCGCCGCCACCTCCTGTTCTTCATCGGGAGGCTAGATCTGGAGTCCGTTTGGGGCTCCGGAGAGGCGGATCTTCGATCTTCATCATCACCAACCCTTCTCCATCGCCAATTCCATGATGCTCCCCACCGAGAGTGAGTAATTCCTTCGTAGGCTCGCTGGTCGGTGAGGAGTTGGATGAGATTCATCATGTAATCGAGTTAGTTTTGTTAGGGCTTGATCCCTAGTATCCATTATGTTCTGAGATTGATGTTGCTATGACTTTGCCATGCTTAATGCTTGTCGCTTTGGGCCCGGGTGCCATGATTTCAGATCTGAACCGTTTATGTTATCACCATTATATCTATGTTCTAGATCCGATCTTGCAAGTTATAGTCACCTACTACGTGTTATGATCCGGCAACCCCGGAGTGACAATAGTCGGGACACTTCCCGGTGATGACCGTAGTTTGAGGAGTTCATGTATTCACTATGTGTTAATGCTTTGTTCCGGTTCTCTATTAAAAGGAGGCCTTAATATTCCTTAGTTTCCAATAGGACCCCGCTGCCACGGGAGGGTAGGACAAAAGATGTCATGCAAGTTCTTTCCATAAGCACGTATGACTATTTACGGAATACATGCCTACATTATATTTATGAACTGGAGCTAGTGCTGTATCACCCTAGGTTATGACTGTTATATGATGAATATCATCCAACGAATTCACCGATCCAATGCCTACGAATTTCTCTCATATTGTTCTTGCTAAGTTACCACTGCTACTGTTACTCTTGCACTTGCTACAAAATCATTGCTATCACTGTTACTGTTACTATTGCTGTTGCTACTACTATCAAAACTACCATACTATTTTGCTACTGATCACTTTGCTGCAGATAATTAATCTCCAGGTGTGGTTGAATTGACAACTCAGCTGCTAATACTTGCAAATATTCTTTGGCTCCCCTTGTGTCGAATCAATAAATTTGGGTTGAATACTCTACCCTCGAAAATTGCTGCGATCCCCTATACTTGTGGGTTATCAACTGGTCACTAGAAGCGAAACTGCCCCAAATACTTGGCAGATAAGAAGGATGGCAAAGTGAACAAAGGTATATTTGATATACATGTTATTGATGTGTACCTTACTAATGCTCGTAGCAGCGCCTGGGTATTTGATACTGGTTCGGTTGCTCATATTTGTAACTCGAAATAGGAGCTGCGGAATAAACGAAGATTGGCTAAGGACGAGGTGACGATGCGCGTCAGAAATGGTTCCAAGGTCGATGTGATCGCCGTCAGCACGCTACCTCTACATCTACCTTCGGGATTAGTTTTAGACCTCAATAATTGTTATTTGGTGCCCGCGTTGAGCGTGAACATTATATCTGGATCTTGTTTATTGCAAGACGGTTATTCATTTAGGTCAGAGAATAATGGTTGTTTTATTTATACGAATAATATCTTTTATGGTCATGCACCCTTGAGGAGTGGTCTATTCTTGTTGAATCTCGATTGTAGTGATACACATATTCATAATATTGATGTCAAAAGATGCAAAGTTGATAATGATAGTGCAACATATTTGTGGCACTGCCGTTTAGGTCATATTGGTGTAAAGCGCATGAAGAAACTCCATGCAAATGGGCTTTTGGAATCACTTGATTATGAATCATTTGATACTTGTGAACCATGCCTCATGGGCAAGATGACTAAAACTCCGTTCTCCGGAACAATGGAGCGAGCCAATGACTTATTGGAAATAATACATACCGATGTATGCGGTCCGACGAGTGTTGAGGCATGCGGCGGGTATCGTTATTTTCTGACCTTCACAGATGATTTGAGCAGATATGGGTATATCTACTTAATGAAACACAAGTCTGAAACATTTGAAAAGTTCAAAGAATTTCAGAGTGAAGTGGAGAATCATCGTAACAAGAAAATAAAGTTTCTATGATCTGATCGCGGAGGCGAATATTTGAGTTATGAGTTTGGCCTTCATTTAAAACAATGTGGAATAGTTTCACAACTCATGCCACCTGGAACACCACAGCATAATGGTGTGTCCGAATGTCGTAACCGTACTTTATTAGATATGGTGCGATCTATGATGTCTCTTACCGATTTACCACTATCGTTTTGGGGTTATGCATTAGAGACAGCCGCATTCACGTTAAATAGGGCACTGTCTAAATCCGTTGAGACGACACCGTATGAACTGTGGTTTGGCAAGAAACCTAAGTTGTCGTTTCTTAAAGTTTGGGGTTGCGACACTTATGTCAAAAGGCTTCAGCGTGATAAGCTCGAACCCAAATCGGAGAAGTGCGTCTTCATAGGATATCCTAAGAAAACAATTGGGTACACCTTCTACCACATATCCGAAGGCAAGATCTTTGTTGCCAAGAATGGAACCTTTCTAGAGAAGGAGTTTCTCTCGAAAGAAGTGAGTGGGAGGAAAGTAGAACTTGATGAGGTAATTATACCTTCTCTCGAATTGGAAAATAGCTCATCACAAAAAACCGTTCCAGTGATGCCTACACCAACTAGAGAGGAAGCTAATGATGACGATCATGAAACTTCAGATCAAGTTACTACTGAACCTCATAGGTCAAACAGAGCACGATCCACACCAGAGTGGTACGGTAATCCTGTTCTGGAAGTCGTGTTACTAGACCAAGGCGAACCTACAAACTATGAAGAAGCCATGATGAGCCCAGATTCTGATAAATGGCTTGAGGCCATGAAATCTAAGATAGGATCCATGTATGAGAACAAAGTATGGACTTTGATGGACTTGCCCGATGATTGGCAAGCCATAGAAAATAAATGGATCTTCAAGAAGAAGACTGACGCTAATGGTAATTTTACTGTCTACAAAGCTCGACTTGTTGCGAAAGGTTTTCGACAAGTTCAAGGAGTTGACTACGATGAGACTTTCTGTAACACCCCATGTCATTAGCCACAGTAATCACTTTTGATAATGACAAGTCAGCATGATTAACAGTGCCTAATCATCATTTGCATCATATTGCATTTCAAACTCCTAGTTCAAAATCCAATCAAATTCAAAGTGGGAAATAAAAGTTGTTCAAACACAGAAACTAAAATGTTCAATAAATAACAAATATTCCAGAGACTATTCTAAAATTGTAACCAACATTTAATAAATTAATTAAGTAACTCAAACATCCTCTAACAATGGCTGAAAACAATATTTAATAACCTTTTATTTTATTTAAATTAAATATGAAATGATGTTTTGCCCAAACTAATTTTTGGTGATAGGATATGTTGCACTGTGATTTATGGACTAGGTCACACTTTTACAAAATTCATTTGGGTGTCTAACTAATTACAAAACAAAGTGTAAGAATAAAGAAATAAGAAAAAGAAATAGAGCAAAAGTAAAAAAAAATGAAAACAAAACCCCCCTGGCCCAACTGGGCCACGGCCCAGCCAGGCCGGCCCACTTAACTGGCCTATATGGCCTCGCCCCCTTCCCGCAAAAACCACTACCCCAACCATACCCGTCCCCCCCCCCCACTCCCTTGCTCGTTCCCCCCTCCCCTCCCGATCCAGGTTTGGATCGGGCGCTCGACCCCCCTGCCCCGCCGTCGCCGGGCCGACGCCGACGCCCGCACCTCGTCCCCGTCGCCGGACTGCCCTTCCCCGCCTCTCCCTCGCCGGCCGACCCCGAGCCTCGCCGCCCCTCTCCCCGTCAACGTACGGTGAGGCCACGGCCTCCGTCGCCCCGCCCCTCTCTCTCCTCTCGGTCACCGCCCGTGTCCGCTCGCTCGTGCCGCGCCCTGCAGCTCGCCCCGCGCTCGCCCTCCGCCGCGCTCGCGCACGCTCTGCCCGCTGCTGCCTAGCGTTGTTGCTGCTCGATGCCACCAGCCGCCCGCGCCTGCCCTCCTCCACCCTCGCTCGCCGCCGCCTGCGCCCGACCCGCGGCCTCCTCCTCGCCGAGCTGGCCGCTCGCCCGGCTCGCCTGTGCCCTGCGCCCCGCCGCGGCCCCCTTCTTCTCGGGCGCCCGCTGCCTGCCGCTGCGTGCCCGCACGCGCGCTGCGCGCAACGGACGTGTCCGGCGCCCGAACGGGCACCGACGGACATGTCCGGCTTGGCCCACTGCCAAACGGGCCCCACGCCCTTAAAAAAAAGTAAATGAAAATGATAAAAATGAATTAATAAAATTAATATTTAATTAATTAGTGAATTAATTAATTTGATTAATCCTGCTTAATTAGTCTAATTAATTAGTTAGTTTAATTAAAAGTAATTAGATTTGCTAAACCCTAATTAGACTAAACAGACACTGACAGGTGGGACCCACACGTCAGTTTGACCCAGTCAACGCCCTGTTGACTGCTGACATCATGCTGACATCAGCATACACTGTTTCGGATAATGTTGGATTAAATAAATAATTAAATTCAGAAAATCAATTAAAACTTTAGAAAATCATATAAAATAAACCGTAACTCCGATGAAAATAATTTATATATGAAAGTTGCTCAGAATTTCGGTACGAACCCGAATACGTCCTCTGTATTCCTGTCATATGCCCGTAGCTAGATAAACATGGAACTTTTAGACCGATTTCAATAAATGAATAGTGCCCAACTTTAATTAAATAAATCCAAATAAATTCCTAAATTAACTAACTCATTTAGTTAGGCAGTAGAACACCTATGCATAGCATTTAGGCATGTCAAACATATTGCTTGCATTTTTGCCGTGAATTTATTGTTTCTCTCCCCCTCCTTCTCTCTCGATAGACGCGGAGACCGACGACGTTGCAGCCGTGTACGACTACGCTCCAGACAAGCAGCCCGTTGACGATCCCTCTCTCTTGCCAGAGCAACCAGGCAAGCCCCCCCCCCCCTTGAGCATCCAGATATCACCCATTTCATTTCTACTGCTTGCATTAGATTTTGCTACTGTTAATGTTTGCTCCTATTCTGATGCATAGCCTGCTTTTGTAACCTGTTATTGTTACCTTACCTGCCTATGTTAAACTGCTTAGTATAGGTTGGTAGTGAACCATCAGTGACCCCAGCACCTTACCCTTGTTGCCCCTGCTTGATCATCGACGACTCGATCAATGTGATCGACGACCAGAGACCGACACATCACTTCACCCCCTTAGTTGTACGACTCTGCATAGTTACTATCGAGTGCCGAGGGTGATACCTCGAAACACACTCCAGATGAACACTCTGCAGTGTAGCTGTTCGGTCGTGGTCATCGAGGGTGATTCCTCCTTCTCCACTTCCGATACGACTCTGTCGTGCAACCCCTCAGTGTGAACCTCGAGGGTGATGCCTCATACGTTCACCCTGATGATTTCATCGAGTGGAATCCGCCGAGAGTGATTCCTCGGGTTTTCCCCTTGATGTTATGACCACACGGTTACTTTGACCTTTGTTAAAGGCGGGTCGACCCTGATGGGTACCCGCAGGGGATCTATGATGTCGGGTGTGCCGGAAGGGCACTCGAGTGTGATATTGTGGCGGAGCTTCAGAAACTCTGATTGTCTTCGCGTGTTACTAAATTAGCCTATCGGATTTGGGTATTTGATCTGAGTGGGTCTACGTGCCCTATACGCACTACCACCATGCGGGATTATGGTTTATGGGGCCCTCTACGTCGTACGTTTCTCCCGAAAGCTCTTCAGACGTCACGGTTCACCATGCGGGCTGATTGTTGGGATTGGGTTGGATACTTCACTGACGAGTTCAGTGTCGCGCCTGCACCCCGGCCAGTCTCGCAACGTGCAGGGTGCCCAGGGCGATGGCCTAAGACCTCTGGGTGCATAGGTTAGTCTGGCGTGCTGACCTCTCTGTTGAGCCTAGGTAGGGCGCTGCTTCGTGTTGATCTCCCGAGGCCGGGCATTACCCAGCAAGTGTGTCCGGCCAGAGGTGATCGAGCGTGTTGGGTAACAGTAGTGCACCCCTGCAGGGATGAATAATCTATCGATAGCCGGTCCTACGGTAAAGGACGCTCAGTTTGTATATCCCGATCTACTACTTGAACTGGATACTTGTTACTTAATTGAAGCTTCGGGATCGCTTTCTCGCTGGGAGTCGAGGAAGGATCTCTAGGCTTGCTTCAACATGTTTGCTTAATAAAATGCTATTCTACTCTCTTCTATTGCTGCAAGATGGTGGCTTCGTGAAGATGCTAGTCTTTGATAGGGCTAGGCCTTCTCTCTATTCTGGCATATCTGCAGCCCAGTCCACATATACAGCCTTTCTCCTTTGATAATATTGCATATGTAGTGTAGATCCTTGCTTGATGAGTACTTCGGATGAGTACTCATGGTTTCTTTGTTACTTCTTTTTCCCCATACCCCACTTTGATGATACATCAGACGATGGAGCCCCGGAGCCAGATGCCACCACAGGAGCTTCCTACCAGGAGGGTCCAGAGGGCACGTACTACTGGATCGAGCCAGCCGACCAGGAGTAGGATCGGAGGCTCCCAGGCAGGAGGCCTACGCCTTTCGATCTAGAGTCGTTGTTTGTGCTAGCCTTCTTAAGGCAAAAACTTGTCTAACTATGTCTGTACTCAGATAATATTTGTAT
This sequence comes from Thinopyrum elongatum, assembly GCA_011799875.1. NCBI lineage: Eukaryota > Viridiplantae > Streptophyta > Magnoliopsida > Poales > Poaceae > Thinopyrum > Thinopyrum elongatum. The sequence goes on along the minus strand of CM022298.1, from coordinate 486,543,191 downwards.
GACTGACTTATGTATTCAGATCCTCGTGATCCCTGGTCTGTAATATTGTGGATCTCCATTTTTTTGTGTTAGAGTTGTGTTGTGATATCTTCCCGTGAGTCCCTGTGCTTGATCGTGTATGATTAGTGCACGATTGAGTCAGGGGCGTCACACTTTCTCACCCGTAGCGATGCTTAAGTCTGTCCGAATCATGTTAGCAATTGCCGCATTTTATGATTATGAAATCTGGCAAATGGACGTCAAAACTGCATTCCTTAATGGGTTTCTTAAAGAAGAGTTGTATATGATGCAACCAGAAGGTTTTGTCGATCCTAAAGGTGCTAACAAAGTGTGCAAGCTCCAGCGATCCATCTATGGACTGGTGCAAGCATCTCGGAGTTGGAATATACGCTTTGATGAGGTGATCAAAGCATATGGTTTTATACAGACTTACGGTGAAGCCTGTATTTACAAGAAAGTGAGTGGGAGCTCTATAGCATTTCTGATATTATATGTAGATGACAGATTGTTGATCGGAAATGATATAGAATTTTTGGATAGCATAAAAGGATACTTGAATAAGAATTTTTCATTGAAAGACCTCGGTGAAGCTGCTTATATATTAGGCATCAAGATCTATAGGGATAGATACAGACGCTTAATAGGACATTCACAAAGCACATACCTTGATAAAGTTTTTAAGAAGTTCAAAATGGACCAGTCAAAGAAAGGGTTCTTGCCTGTGTTACAAGGTGTGAAGTTGAGTCAGACTCAAAGCCCGACCACTGCAGAAGATAGAGAGAAAATGAAAGTCATTCCCTATGCCTCAGCCATAGGTTCTATCATGTAAGCTATGCTGTGTACCAGACCTCATGTGTGCCTTGTCATAAGTTTGGCAGGGAGGTACCAAAGTAACTCAGGAGTGGATCACTGGACAGCGGTCAAGAACATCCTGAAGTACCTGAAAAGGACAAAGGATATGTTTCTCATTTATGGAGGTGACGAAGAGCTCGTCGTAAATGGTTACGTCGATGCTAGATTCGACACTAATCCGGATGACTCTAAGTCACAAACCGGATACGTTTTTATATTGAATGGTGGAGCTGTCAGTTGGTGCAGTTCCAAGTAGAGCGTCGTGGCGGGATCTACGTGTGAAGCGGAGTACATAGCTGCTTCGGAAGCAGCACATGAAGGAGTCTGGATGAAGGAGTTCATATCCGATCTAGGTGTAATACCGAGTGCATCGGGTCCAATGAAAATCTTTTGTGACAACACTGGAGCAATTGCCTTGGCGAAGGAATCCAGGTTTCACAAGAGAACCAAACACATCAAGAGACGCTTCAACTCCATCCGTGAAAAGGTCAAGGATGGAGACATAGAAATTTGCAAAGTACATACGGATCTGAATATTGCAGACCCGTTGACTAAGCCTCTTCCACGAGCAAAACATGATCAGCACCAAGACTCCATGGGTGTTAGATTCATTACAATTTAATCTAGATTATTGACTCTAGTGCAAGTGGGAGACTGAAGGAAATATGCCCTAGAGGCAATAATAAATTTGTTATTTTATATTTCCTTATTCATGATAAAGGTTTATTATTCATGCTAGAATTGTATTGATCGAAAACTTAAATACATGTGTGAATACATAAACAAACACCGTGTCCCTAGTGAGCCTCTACTTGACTAGCTCGTTGATCAAAGATGGTTAAGGTTTCCTAACCATAGACATGAGTTGTCATTTGATAACGGGATCACATCATTAGGAGAATGATGTGATGGACAAGACCCATCCGTTAGCTTAGCATAATGACCGTTTAGTTTTATTGCTATTGCTTTCTTCATGTCAAATACATATTCCTTCAACTATGAGATTATGCAACTCCCGGATACCGGAGGAATACCTTGTGTGCTATCAAACATCACAACATAACTGGGTGATCATAAATATGCTCTACAGGTATCTCCGAAGGTGTTTGTTGAGTTGGCATAGATCAAGATTAGGATTTGTCACTCCGAGTTTCGGAGAGGTATCTCTGGGCCCTCTCGGTAATACACATCATAAGCTTGCAAGCAAACGACTAAGGAGTTAGTCACGGGGTGATGTATTACGGAACGAGTAAAGAGACTTGCCGGTAACGAGATTGAACTAGGTATGAAGATACCGACGATCGAATCTCGGGCAAGTAACATACCGATGGACAAAGGGAATTATGTATGTTGTCATTACGGTTCGACCGATAAAGATCTCCATAGAATATGTAGGAGCCAATATGGGCATCCAAGTTCTGCTATTGGTTATTGACCGGAGAGGTGTCTCGGTCATGTCTACATAGTTCTCGAACCCGTAGGGTCCGCACGCTTAACGTTCGATGACGATATAGTATTATATGAGTTATGTGTTTTGGTGACCTAATATTGTTCGGAGTCCCGGATGAGATCACGGACATGATGAGGAGTCTCGAAATGGTCGAGAGGTAAAGATTCATATATAGGACGATAGTATTCGGACACCGGAAGTGTTTCGGGGGGTACTGGGTACTTATCGGGTCACCGGAAGGGGTTCCGGGCACCCCCGGCAAAAGATATGGGCCTTATGGGCCAAGAGGGGAAACGCACCAGCCACAAGGGGCTGGTGCGCCCCCCATATGGGCCGGCCAAGGTGGAGAAGCAAAGGGGAAGAAGGAAAGGAAAGAAAGGGAATAGGATTCCCCCTTCCTTCCTCCTCCCCCCTCTTTCCTTCCCCCTCCGACATATATGGCAGGGGGGCGTGCGGCTAGGGAGGATCCCAAGTAGGATTCGGTCCTACTTGGGGTGCCTCCTGGCCTCTTCCCTCCCCCTCCACCTATATATATGGGGGGGGCGCCTAGCACACACCAGATCAATTGTTAGCCGTGTGCGGCGCCCCTTCCACAGTTTACACGCCTGGTCATATTTTCATAGTGCTTAGGCAAAGCCCTACGGAGACCACTTCACCATCACCGTCACCACACCATCGTGCTGACGAAACTCATCTACTACCTCGACGTCTTGCTGGATCAAGAAGGCGAGGGACGTCACCGAGCTGAACGTGTGTTGAACACGGAGGTGCCGTACGTTCGGTACTAGATCGGTTGGATCGCGAAGAAAGTTCGACTACATCAACCGCGTTATGAAACGCTTCCGCTTACGGTCTACGTGGGTACATAGACATACTCTCCCCTCTCGTTGCTATGCATCTCCTTGATAGATCTTGCGTGTGCGTAGAATTTTTTTTGTTTTCCATGCAACGTTTCCCAACACTTTGATTCTCAATACAACGTTCTCCTTGATGTTCTTGGAGATCTATCTGATGTAATCTTCTTTTGCGGTGTGTTTTTTGAGATCTGATGAATTGTGGATTTATGATCAGCTTATCTATGAATATTATTTGAATCTTCCATGAATTCTTTTATGCATGATTTGATATCTTTGTATTTCTCTTCGAATTATCGGTTTGGTTTGGCCAACTAGATTGGTTTTTCTTGCAATGGGAGAGGTGCTTAGCTTTGGGTTCAATCTTGCGGTGTCCTCACCCAGTGACAGCAGGGGTAGCGAGGCACGTATTGTATTGTTGCCATCGAGGATAAAAATATGGGGTTTACATCATATTGCATGAGTTTATTCCTCTACATCATGTCATCTTACTTAAAGCGTTACTCTGTTCTTTATGAACTTAATACTCTAGATGCAGGTAGGAGTCGGTCGATGTGTGGAGTAATAGTAGTAGATGCAGGCAGGAGTCGGTCTACTTGACACGGACGTGATGCCTATAGTTCATAATCATTGCCTTGGATATCGTCATAACTTTACACTTTTCTATCAATTGCTCGACAGTAATTTGTTCACCCACCGTATTATTTGCCTTCATAAGAGAAGCCTCTAGTGAAACCTATGGCCCCTGGGTCTATTTTCCACCATATTACTTTCCGATCTACTATTTTGCAATCTTTTATTTTCAGATCTATATACCAAAAAACCCAAAAATATTTTATCTTTTGTATATCTATCTTTATCAGATCTCACTTTTGCAATTGACCGTGAAGGGATTGACAACCCCTTTATCGCGTTGGGTGCAAGTGTTTGTTTGTTTGTGCAGGTGTTGGTGATTTGTGCGTTCTTCTCCTACTGGATTGATACCTTGGTTCTTAACTGAGGGAAATACTTATCTCTACTGTGCTGCATCACCCTTTCCTCTTTAAGGGAAAAACCAACGCAAGCTCAAGAAGTAGCACTATGCATCTCCTTCATAGATCTTGCGCGTGCGTAGAATTTTTTTTGTTCTCCATGCAACATTTCCCAACAAAAATTTGGATAAAAGGATCCATAATCTTGCTAATAAAATTGGGTCGAAGGTAGGAGACACCCTTAAATTACTGAAAGAGAAAAACCCCGTCGCTAACGAAAGGGTAGAAGAGAGCCCTGCTCGGATTGATAAATTGGAAGAAATTTTTAGTAACTTGAGCTCAGCTTTCTTCCATTAAAACTATTGAAAAACTCCTATAAAAATTGCAAGTCTACACATGTTCCTAAGAACAAGGGTGCCACCTCTAGTAGTAACAATGAAGATCTTAAAATGATTAGTATTCACCCCAACTTTGTTGAAGTAATAAAAAGTCCTATTTACAAGAGTGACTTCTTCAATTTCCTTCCGAGGAGCATGATTATTGAAAATTTGCATACTAGATCTCCGAGGAGTTATGGGTATGTGATTGAGGAGTTGGAAACCAAAGATGACAACACTTGAATCTATGCATTATGCCTAGCTAGGGGCATAAAACAATAGCGCTTGTTGGGAGGCAACCCAATGAATAAAATTTATTTTTCTACTTTTATTTCTGTTCTTGGGTGTTTGCACAATTATGCTACTGTTATGATTGTGTTTTATGTTTTAATTAGTGTTTGTGCGAAGTAAAGCCTTTAGGATCATGTTGGGTGATAGTTGACTTGATCTTGTTGAAAAACAGAAACTTTTGCGTCCAGTAGCAGAATTTTGAAAATTCACAGAAGCGACAAAAACTTCTGAATTGTCTACACAAGATTGATATACCAATTGCCTACGTTGTCCTAATGTTTCAGAATTTTTGGAGTTACAGAAGAATGAGGAAAATTCGTGTCTTTACAGACTGTTCTGTTTTTGACAGATTCTGTTTTCGTTGCATTGTGTGCTTATTTTGATGAATCTATGGATTGTATCGGGGGTATAACCCATGGTAAAGTTAGAATATAGTAGGTATAATGCAATAACAAAATATGAATGGGTTTGCAACAATACTTAAAGTAAAGATTGGTTTTCTTATCCTAACGGATCTAACGAAGGTTTTTGTTAAGTTTTGTGTGATTGAAGTTTTCAAGTTTTGGGTGAGATCATGATGGACGAAGGAATAAGAAGTGAAAAAAACCTAAGCTTGGGGATGCCCATGGCACCCCAAGGTAATATTCAAGGAGTGCCAAGCAACTAAGCTTGGGGATGCCCCAGAAGGCATCCCCTCTTTCTTCTAACGACCATCTGTAATTTTACTTGGAGCTATATTTTTATTCGTCACATATCATGAGTTTTTCTTGGAGCATCTTGTAGTATATGAGTCTTTGCTTATTTTGCTTTTTAGTTTGTCACAATCGCCTTGCTGGACATACCTATTTGAGAGAGCCATAATTATGCTATGATTTGTTAGAATTGCTCTATGTGCTTCACTTAATTATTTTGACCTATGGAATTGCTCTAGTACTTCACTTATATCTTTTTGAGCACGATGGTGTTTTAATTTTTGAAGAAATATGCTCTCATGCTTCACTTAGATTATTTTGAGAGTTAAATTTTAAAGAAATATCCTCTCATTGCTTTACTTATATTATTTTGAGAGATGAAAATTATTTTGAAGAAATATCTATGCTCTTGTTCTTCACTTAGATTTGTTTGAGAGCTTTGTTAGTAGCAATGGTAATATATGAAATTAGTCCCAAAGTGATAGATGTTCAAGAGGGATGTAATAAAAACTTTCATGAAGATCATTGGATATTATAAACTTGATTCCTTGTAATAGTTTTGAGATATGGAGATAGTAATATGTGAGTCATGTTAGTGAGTAATTATGCTTTAGTAAAATATTGGTGTTAAGTTTGTGATTCCCTATGCAAGCACAAAAGTCAATAGTTATGCAATGAAGTTACATCCTACTTGTGGTGCATTATTCGGTGTTAGTTATGTTTAATGCTTGTTTTATGATCATTTTCGTTTCTTGGTTGGTCGCTTCTCAATCTATTTGCTAGCCTCCATTTGTACTAAGCGGGAATACTGCTTGTGCATCCAAATCCTTAAACCCAAGTTGTGCCAAATGAGTCCACCATACCTACCTATATGCGGTATTTCCATGCCGTTCCAAGTAAATTTGTATGTGCCAACTCTAATTTTCAAAATGAATTTTCTTTCTTGTGTGCCCGTACCGCTCATGAAGCGGCAGGGGGTGGCCGATATTTTCCATGCTAGATATTTTATTCTCAAGATGAGTGTTTATTCACTTGTCATTGCACGAGTGTGTGGCAAGGTAATAGGGATGCCCAGTCCCGAAATGTAAAAAAGAATCATTTATGTTGTCAAATAATAAATTCCTTGGAAAGTGTTGGTATGGAGGGCACCCGTGGATACGGCTAGCCATGGATTGTGGAAGACTGGTGGAAAAAAGAATAAACTTTATTTTCTGTTTGGGAACCGCCTATAATTTATCTAGCATGGAATGTATTGGAAATTCTCGGTCGTTTTCGTTGACGGGAAAAGCATGCCTCTCAAAATAATTTTATCTCTCAATTTAAGCTTTGAGCTCTGACACCTCTACAAATCTCTGCTTCCCTATGCGAAATCTCCATATTCTCTTATAAAGCACCAACTAGGGAACACTATTATCATAATTGTGCATTGGGCATAGCTAATATTTGAGTGTGTTTTATGAATGAATCAATGATTAAGCATGATGGGCTAGGGATAGCTTTCTTTAGTGTTGATATTTTGAAAGACATGGTTGCTTGTTGATATGCTTGAGTATTGATGTTCTCATGTCAAATATAGACTATTGCTTTGAATCATCTAAAAGTCCAAATGTCCATGCTACAAAAGAAAAGATTATGAGATGAACATGTTAGGCAGCATTCCACATCAAAAATTCTGTTTTTATTATTTACCTACTCGAGGGCGAGCAGAAATTAAGCTTGGGGTTGCTGATACGTCTCCAACGTATCTATAATTTTTTGATTGTTCCATGCTGTTATATTATCATTCTTGGATGTTTTATATTCATTTTATAGCAACTTTGTATCATTTTTTGGGACTAACCTATTGACAAAGTGCCCAGTGCCAGTTGCTCTTTTTTGCTTGTTTTTTACTTCGCAAAATATCAATACCAAACGGAGTCCAAATGCCACAAAACTTTTTGGAGAATTTTTTCTGCCCACAAGACACCCAGGAGGCCCAAGAGGTGCACCATAGGGTACCTGTGGGGCCCACTAGGCATCAGGGCGCGTCAGAGGCCCCCGGCATGCCCTGGTGGGTAGTGGGGCCCGCAGCACCCCCTCAATCAACTATCGGCTCTGTAAATACTCTGAAATCCCAAAAACCATAGGGGAGTCGAGATAAAACAGTTTTCGCTGTCGCAAGTTCCAGAACCACGAGATCCAATCTAGAAGCCTTTTCCGGCACTCTGCCGGAGGGGTCAACGATCACGGAGGGGTTCTTCATCAACACCCTTGCCCCTCCGATGATGCATGAGTAGTTTACTACAGACCTACGGTCCGTAGGTAGTAGCTAGATGGCTACTTCTCTCTTTTTGATCTTCAATACAATGTTCTCCTCGATGTTCTTGGAGATCTATTTGATGTAATGACATTTTGCGGTGTGTTTGTTGGGATCCGATGAATTGTGAGTTTATGATCAGATCTATCCATTAATATTATTTGAGTCTTTGTTGAACTCTTTTATGCATGATTGTTATAGCCTCGCATTTCTTCTCCGAAACTTTGGTTTGGGTCGGCCAACTAGATTGATTTTTCTTGCCATGAGAAGAGGTGCTTTGTGATGGATTCGATCTTGCGGTGTTCAATCTCAGTGACAGAAAGAGACATGACATGCATGTATCGTTGCCATTAAGGATAAAAAGATGGGGTCTATTCCTACATAAATAGATCTTTTCTACATCATGTCATCGTTCTTATTGCATTACTCTGTTTTTCCATGAACTTAATACACTAGATGCATGCTGGATAGCGGTCGATGTGTGGAGTAATAGTAGTAGATGCAGGCAGAAGTCGGTCTACTAATCTTGGACGTGATTCCTATATAGATGATCATTGCCTTGGATATCGTCATGATTATTTGCTTTTCTATCAATTGCCCAATAGTAATTTGTTTACCCACCGTATGCTATTTTCTTGAGAGAAGCCTCTAGTGAAATCTACGGCCCTCGGGTCTATTTTCTATCATATCAAAAACCAACAATACCTTGTTATAATTTTTATTTATTTATTTTATTTTATGTTTTAGTTAGATCTATTTATCAAATCTCATACAATTTAAACTATCTCAATACCGTGGAGGGATTGACAACCCCTCTTAAGCGTTGGGTTGCAAATATTTGTTATTTGTGCGCATGTGTTGTTTACGTAGTGTTGTTTGGTTCTCCTACTGGATTGATAACCTTGATTTCATAACTGAGGAAAAATACTTACGTTGTTGTGCTGCATCATCCCTTCCTCTTCAAGGAAACACCAAGAAGATATAAGCAATCAGCATCCGACGAGCAGGAACTCGAAGTCAGCGCTCGCCTTGCCCCCTTCTCCTGCAGTTGTGCCCTCCCTGCCCCGTCGCATCCGCCTGTGTCCTTGAGGCTGAACGACACACGCTTGTTCTGTTCTTCGCGAGAGGTTCCGCCGAGAGAGCTTTGCATGCACGGTGCTAGGAGAATCCAGCGAGCTGCCTGCCTGCTAGCTTCGGAAGCTAGCTTTGCACTCACGGTGAATTTGTTCTAGCGATTCAAAACCAACACGTGGGCCGAGCCATTGCATCGCGGCCGACGACGGGGGAGGCGGCGGTGGCGGTGCCAGGGGATGCAACGCCGCACCTGAAGCCATCAGATCGAGTTGCGGACGCGGTGCCTCGTTCGGTGGCTCGTGGTCGCTCCGACGTGATGAACGCCATGAGGTCTTCTAGAAATGCAAGAGAGAAGATGAAGAAGAGGGTTGACATTTGGGTCCCAATTGTAATAACGGTCAAAGTTAACGGTTAACCTGACGTGTGGGCTAACTTATTAACGGGTTTAAACTAGTCAAATCAGGTAGTTGTCAGACTTGGTAGTTTTTTTGCAAATAAATTGGTCGTAGAGTGGTAGTTTTCTGCTATAGTTCCTAAAATGGTAGATTTTCGTCAGCGTCAGTCGAATTGTGGTAGTTTTCTGTTAATTACTCATCCTGCCCGTTGGTAATTCTGATGCCGTTAATGGACACAACACTGATTTGTAATCTAGTTTTTGTATTTGGGGAGGACCCAAATATATATTTGATCTCACAAACTTTAATCTTTAAGTATTTGTATTGCTGATGATACCAGCTTTGCAAAAATACACGACACTCTTCTGCTCTTCGTACTTTTTTCTTTACTGCTTAAATCTTTATCTTTATTTTTACTAGTTGACCCGTTGCGCCAAATGGCGCAGAGACCCGCTAATGCCATGTTGTCGATGAAAATAGTTTCATTTTGCAAGGACATATTCAATATTGATAGTAGAAAGCTCATATGTTAAACCATGCTATATTGAAAATATGGTTATGCGCTTGAAAGTATTCGACATGTGCTTGAAAACCCGTTGCGCCAAATGGTGCAGATACACACTAAATCCATGTTCACATTGAAAAGAAAATTCATGGTTTAGTTGTTTTAGTTGTGGGCAAGCACATATGGTAACAAATTTAACGCAGCGTAGAGTCCCATTTGAAACCATGTGCGCGTTGAAATATTTTGCATTTTTCAACAACTTTATGTTTGAGAAAGCGCAAATACCATGTCAACTTGAAGTGTTTTGAAAATATTTAACTTGTAATATAAGTAGGTTTTAGCAACCACTTAGGTACTAATTCAAACCCTTGAAGATGAAAAATGAAGGATACTTTATCTTTGAAAATATATACTTGAGCATGCATATTTTGTTATCTTATTCGAATAACATAGGACCAAATGGCACAAGGTAAAAATTCAAACACGGACTATTTTGAAACCATTTGTGTTTCTTTAATATATTTTAAGTTTTGCAAATTATTTAGGTGCATGGTAAAAAATTAGCTAAAAATGCGCCATTCAGACACCATTTTCAACTATTTATGCATATGATCGTTACATAGACAAATAAAAGAGGTCACTATCATAGTTAAAATGTAAGGAAAGGTCTGGATGAACAAGCTCTTCTAGGAGCTAGAAATTATGTTGTTTTTTGAACATAGGGATTTTATTACAATCAGCAGCACTTTATAGAAAAAAGTGTGAAAGTATTCACAAAAAGATCAGAGGGGATATCTTTGCCTGGACAAAGTCCTACATCCTGACATAGACATCTAGGAGTTTGAATTTGATAGTTCCAATGGACGAACATGTTCTTGTCAGAGCGAAGGCAAGTTACTATCGATCTTACAGCAGCTTTCCTCCTTCCACTTGTCCCAGATGACCTTTTCAGTTTCATCTTGCCTACAAAAATAATTTTTGAGAGAACCCTTGCATAAGAAACAAATGAAATCAAGAGAATGAATATACAACTGAAAGACAACATCTTTTCAGAAAGAATTTGTAAGAAACAAATGAAAACAAGACAAATGGATGGGTTTGAATCGGAAATAAAAGTGGCTATAACTGAAAAGAAACAAAGGCCGTATGAACAAACAAAGCAAAGGACAATGCAAATGCCTAATATTGTCAGGGTATACACCAGAACAAGTAGTACAAAGCATCAGTTTGACACAGTACTACCCTGACACGGAAAATCAGTGTTTTTTTTCAGAATATAATGAAGTATCAGAGGATTACTGTGTTGGTTTGATCTGTCTTTCCTTATCAGAAGCAAAGGACAAAGCAAATACACATGCTAGACAAGGAACAAATGGTTGTATTCATTCTCATCGGCTGCCAGAAAGTTAACTGGCCTGTCTATGTAATGTAAGAGGTACATTGCATTTCAAAAGAAAAAAGTTCCCTTGGCTATCTGGATGTGAAGATCCATCACTGTAATCTTTGTTTTTGTTTGTTTTGGTCGTTGCAGCACTGTATTGGGCCTTTTCCCTATTCTCTTATTCCAACATATATTCACATGCAACTCTTCTAATCTCTGATGTAATCCACAGGTATATAATTAGTACATTACTACAGCCTAGCCAAGCATCATTACATCACCAAGATCTGATGATTGAGCTAGTGCATCTATCTCATGAGCCACCATGTAGCTTCCTGTACACAAGAATTGGAACATCTAACTAACAGTGCCTTAATGTCTCCGAGGTCATGACACGATCTGCAGTGAGAAGGATCAACAATTTTCAGTTTGTTGACACATCAGAAAACTACATGGGAGTTGCACAACTCCAGCGCTAACTGAACAACAAATCTCAGTGCGCAAGCATTATCATATCCAGGTAAAGTTCTCAATGAACAGAGTTTGTGATGGACGATTCTTTAGTGAATTGCAAAATCAAGAATTCAAGGTATAGTTCGTCAGAGAACATAAGCAATAGCATTCCTTTTTGCATAAATAAAAAAAGAGGATCGAAACAATTAACAGAAGAAAGAACCACCTTTTGGTTGGCAAGCCTTCCCTTTCAGGGAACCCACCCTTGTTAGGCAAGCCTTGTGGCATCTGTAACCCTGAAACCACACATAACTCACCATCAGAAAACAGAACTTTCAAGCTTCCTATTAAGGGTTATTTGGATTTCTAACATCCAGCAAAAGAATTAATCATGCAATCAAGATATGTAGGTAAACAAAAGAAAGAAAGCTCTTCACTACAAATCTCATCTAACTTTGTCATATTCTCTACTCTCCCTCATGTAGTCATGTTTATAGCATCAAAATTTGAGAACTATACCTTGGGCATAAAAAGGGCGGAATATAGTTCATGCATTATTGCATCAGCTTTAAGGTCCGTCAATCAAACAAATCCCAAGCATACGAATTGAACAAACTACTGACAGAAAACTGAAAGAACAAAGTAACATAAAAACACTTTGACTAAAAAATGTAGACCTACTGTAATCGGCACTCAAACGGTGCAAATATAAAATGATGCTAGCCACTGATTATTCATGAACCCAAACCATACAGATGACTAAAGTGCAGAAAACTGAGTGTCCAAACATGCATAATTATTTGTTTGACCAACAACTCCCCTATTTCAGTTTATTTTGAGGCCAGACCAGGTTCAGAATAATAGCAATGCTAGACAAGACGATAATGAGCTTCTGACCATGTTGTCGAGCAGCAAGTAGTCGGAGAAGGCGTGGTGGCCGCACTCGTGGGAGATCACCCAGATGTCGTCCATGACACAGCACTGCACGACCCAGTAGAGCGGCCAGGCACCCAGCTGTTGCATGCTCGGGAGTGCTGGGATCCAGACCAACGCGGCGTACAGGAGGGACGCGATGATGACGAGGTCATAGACCACATAGGAGAAGGACTTGATCACCGAGCGCTGGAAGTAGTGAGGCGGGATTGCCTTCTTGATCTGGGCCAGCATGAACGCCGGCTTGTCCATCGGCGCACGCTGGAAGATCTCACCGGCGCCAGCGCGGCCGAGCAGCTCCTGCTTCTCCCGCTCCTTCTCCGTCATTCTTCCGCCGGCACCCATGATGCCGCTGACAACAACAAAAAGCACTGGTGATCAGACAGTGTGCATGAAGGTATATATATAGTATATCATTCAAGAACGAAGATATATTCTGCGTTGTGTGTGTATCTGTTTGTCAAATGAGGCTGAGCTAAACTTCAGTTCAGGTTCAGTCAAATTTTAGACCCAATAAAGAATGACAGGCTGGACTGGACCGGCTTTCATTCATGACAACACATGTCATTCAGTAAGCTGTACTTGGATAGTTAACTGATTGCCAAGCTAAGTAAATAAGAACTGAAACTGTAATTCAAGACTTTTGATTTCAAATTCAACCAAAAATACAACTGATTCAACGCTGTAGGTCATATGTGTCACCAATGTAAAGAAGAGCTTGCAATCCGAGCCAATATAAAAGACATGCATCGTCCATAATGTTGCAAAACAAAAATCCTGAATTGGCTGGAAAATTCAGGCTAAAAAGATCAACAAGTACAGAGAAAGGACTGATTTCGAAAAGAAAAACTACTACTACAAGCTACAAGAAAAACTACTACTACAATTTAATAATTGCACTGTAAAAAGAGCTTATGTTTCACAGTAAAAACTACTGCTACAATATGTAGATCTTTAGCAACGCTTCCACCTCCAATGCATACATTTTATGCTTCCACAAATACCAGGGAAGCCATTTGGTGCACCCATCTGCAGAAGCCTTGTAGCGTCCGCTTCATTTGGTACAAGGAGATATCTCTCTTCAAAGATCTCAATGACAACCTTCACAAATTTCTTCAAAACTTATATGACCATACTCTCTGCAACTGCAATATTCGCTTATCAAATTTCTTAAGCATTTAAATTTAAAGTAGCAAAAAGCAAAACACACCCTAAATCATCACGCATAAACTGGTTTGAGTTATGGATGTGCTAAATAAGAGGTTTAGCTAAACACATTACTACAACACAGTAGTTCTGAAATTATTACACATGGAGTAAGCATGCTAACCTCTCCATCCTACATTCCAGGTATTTCTTCAAGAACATCCGACATTCAGGTTGAGCTCCTATCAATTTCAGGCAGGCAACATAGTACTTCTTCTCCTGTTTGAACCTGCAAAAATGATTGTATGCATCCTAAGTGTATACAACATGATCTCTTAACACAGTTTTATTCAAAGCATATGAACAAAATACTAATTGGACTAACTGCTACAATCATCTTTTGAACCTAATCAAGGGAAACAACATGGAGCAAAAATCTCCAAATAACACACGGCCAAAGAGAAGCTATTTTTATGCAGTGTTGTACAAGTTCAGAGAGAGAGAGAGAGAGAGAGAGAGAGTGAAGCTCACCTTGGTGTGTGACATCAGATGCGCTCGCTGACATGTGCGCAACCACCAAAGCTGCGACCATGGTCTTGACCACCCACGCTCATCGGCTCGCCGTCACCTCGCATTGACCGAGCTACCGCCTGGACCCCGGGATCTCCTCTTCCTCCTCCAGATCCTGGCCTGCTGCTTTGCAGCACGGAGGGCGAGCCTCTGGAGAGGCCGTGGCGGCAGCGGGGACGCGGGATGGAGACAGGCGGCGTATCGTGAGGGAGGAGAAGGAAGAAAGGGAGGGGAACCGCAGGAGGATGGGGAGCTGGCCGTGGGACGAGACGATCGAGGACGGGATTGGGTGCGGCGCACGCGGAGAGGATTTGGGCAGGGACGGCGCGGATCTGGTGGATGGAGTAGCGCCGACTGTCGCTGACCTCCTCGCGACGGACCGACTATTGCCTACCCTCATCGCCCACCTCCCCTGTCCATTCATCCCACCACCGAGCTCGCCTAACCCGCGCCAGATCTTGAGCCAGGCCTCGCTGACAGGCGCAGACAACGAAGAAAAGGAAGGTGAAGTGGAGGGGCTAGCGTGGTGGATAAGTAGCAATGGTGGTTGAGGAGGAATAGCAGGCGGCGGCGAGGCTCCGGGGCGGAGGCCATGGCGAGGCAAGGAGGAGGGATGGAGGAGGCGGGAGAGGCTGTGGGGATCGTGGGGAAAGGGGGCTAGGGTTTGGGTGGTGGCTGGTGCGGGAGTGGGACGAGGCGAGGATGGATTGGCTGCGGGATGCGGGGTGCGGATTGGCCAATACCTCATGCACGCGGCCACCGCCAACCCAGCCAACAAGCGCGCGAGACGAGCCCACTCGTCATTGGCCAGTCAAAACAACTGCGAGGTGAAAATCGGGTTTGACCGCGAGGTGAAGATCTGACGGCCCAGACACGCGAGAAAGCTAGATCCGACGGCTGACGAAGGCCGAATCGAGGGAGCTTCCTGGGAGCGAGTTGCCCAGCCTCATTATTGGTTTAAATATACTACTTATACTACTCCCTCCGATCCTTAATAGTTTGCGCATAACTTTTTTCTATTTTTTCCTTAATACTCTGCGTACTAGCCCTCTGCAGCCCGTCTTTCCATCTATGCCACTGCCCTTTCCATCAGGTCACTTAATTAACGCATATCAATGACCAATTGGCATGCAAGGCGTGTATGCAGGGACGTGTGCTACGAGGAGTCCAAAGAGATGACCAATCAAAAGAGCCGCAGTTATTACCCAGCAGGATATCCGGGGCATGCAGATCACATCGCGGTGGGGGTAAAATTGTCCAGTTTTTTGCAACAATGCCTCTCCTTGGTATCCGGGCGCAATGTAAAAAGGATCGGAGGGAGTACTTTTTTTTAGGGGAAATGCCCTAGGGCGCACTTTATTACTTTCAAATCACAGTTACATCGGAGATGATGTCTGGAAGAATAAAGCTAGGAGATCACCATCCCAAAAAACTACAACTTTAGAATCATAAACGTGCCTAGCTAAATTATGTGCGGCCCTATTGGCATCCCTAGGACAGTGCTGAAAACTCACTGTACCTAGTCTTGTTGCTCGCTGGAAACAATCTGCAAGTATCGCCGTGGCTGGGCTCAAAACTTCATTCACACCAGTGAAAGCTTGGATTAATTCCAGTGAATCAGACTCCATGATAACCCCATTGCATCCTATAGTTTCAAGCATTATCAAGCCCTTTTGCAAAGCTAATGTTTCAGCTGTGCTAGCATCATACACGTTATTCAGAAGCCATGAGCCACCTGCTACTGCCTCCCCCTTGTAATTCCGAATCACTGCTGCTGCTGCTCCCGACCCATCTTGGAAAAAAGATGCGTCCATGTTCATCTTGTAGCTGCCAGCTGGAGGTTTCTGCCATGGTATTTTTGGTGACTGTACGACACTCTGAGCCGCTGCAAAGTTCGATGTGATTGCGTTGATAGCGAAAGCTGTCCTGCTGGGCGAAGTCACTTGGTTTCGTTTCACAAACTCTCTCCTCTGCCACCATATATACCAAGCGCCCACGACAACCGATTCTGCAACACCAAGGTTTGGGAGAATCGGTCTAATATTTGACTTGTTTCAAATGATCTCCTCCAGGACTATGCTGCCAGATCGGTCTACCCTCAACGCATTATCTATAACTTCTGAAAGACCCAATGCATTCCAAACTTCCGTCGCACGCCGACAGGAAAATATCAGGTGCTTGATGTCCTCGGCTTCCTCTGAGCATACAGGACATTGCGGAGACACCTTGATGTGTCTATTTGCTAAAATGGATCGAGCAACAACTACACCATGTAGAGCTTTCCACGCAAATATCTTGACTTTGCTTGGCACTTTCAATTTCCAAAGAATCTCCCACACTGGATTAGTCGTCGAGGACCCCTGTCCATCACTTCGTCTGACTTGTGAATCATGCTGGTGGTGCCACTCTACATAGTACACCGAGCGAACTGTAAAGGCATATGACTTAGTAAAGTTCCATGCTACAAAATCCTCCACCACCTGAACATTCAGTGGAATTCTCAAAATCCTCTCAGCATCTATAGGGAAGAAGATGTTTCTGATGAGTGTTTCATCCCACTATCCTGAGTACGGATCAACCAATTCTTCCACTTTAGACAGAAAACAAGCTCCCTTAGGTGTCAAAACCTTTCTAGTTGGGCTGTTTGGCACCCAGCAGTCATTCCATATATTGATTTCAGATCCTGTCCCAACACGCCAAATATGACCTCTCTTGAAAGTTTGGATTCCAGAAACAATAGACTGCCATGTAAAGGAAGATCCTTTTTTGTTCCCTGCCTTCAAAATATTACCATCCGGATAGTATTTCGCGCGAAGCACATGCGCACATAACGCATCTGGATTAGAGATCAATCTCCAACATTGTTTGGCTAGCATTGCAAGGTTAAAAGCATGAAGGTCACAGAAGCCCATTCCACCCTCATTTTTTGGTATGCACATTCGCCACCATGCCCACCAATGCATCCTCTTCTGATCCTCTTCGTCACCCCACCAAAAACTAGCCATGGCATCTGTAATTTCCTTACATATTTTCTTCGGGATCTTAAACACTCCCATTGCAAAAACCGGCAGAAACTGAATAACTACTTTAAGTAAGATTTCTTTACCTCCCAGAGAAAGAAATTTCTCCTTCCAACCCTTTAGCCGAGCAATCACCCTCTCCACCAAATAGGCAAAGCTATCACTTCTGTCCACTCCAACCATAGCAGGCAAACCGAGATACTTGTCAGATAAAGCTTCGGTCATTATATTCAGTTCTACACACATACTTGCTTTTGTTTCCACATCCACACATGGACTAAAATAAATGTTGCATTTCCCTTCACTCACCAACTGTCCAGAACTCGCGCACCCTCTGCACAAATCAAGAATAAATATGGTGATAAGGGATCCCCCTGCCGGAGACCCCTAGATGGCACAAATCCCTCTGTCTCCTGGTCATTATATCTTACTCTATATTTCACAGATCGAACACATGCCATAATCAGCTCAACAAAATTATCATGAAAACCAAGCCTTCTCATCATCCTTTCTAGAAATCTCCACTCGACTCGATCATATGCCTTGTGCATGTCCAGCTTGACTGCACAGTAGCCAGTCTTTGCTTTTTTGCAGTTTTTTATCTTATGTATACATTCATACGCCACCAACATGTTATCCATAATTAACCTGCCTGGTACAAACGCACTTTGCACCGGGGAAATTATCTCATCCATTACTCTTTTCAATCGGAATGCGATCATTTTCGAGATGATTTTGTACAGGACGTTACAAAGACTGATAGGCCTAAATTGTGAGATTTGCTCAGGACTTTCGACCTTAGGAATTAGAACGATAACAGTGTCATTCCACCCCTCTGGTATTACCTTTTGGTTGATTGCATTCAGAACCTCCTCCGTCAATTTATCTCCCAATATATGCCAGCACCTTTTAAAAAAGATTGGATGCAATCCGTCAGGCCCCGGGGCCTTCAAATCCCCTATGGAGAACAATGCTTTTTTAACCTCCTCCGCTGTATACTCCAGCATCAGGGCATTATTCATATGATCAGCTACTCTAGGAGCAACTTTGTTCAACATTTCTGGATCCGGCTCATCTATTTCTGTGGAAAACAATCCTGCAAAATAGTCTGAAATAAAAGGGTTAAGCTCCGTGATGTCCTCCCTCCAAACACTAGACTCATCGCGTAGTTTTTTGATTCTGTTCTTGGACCGCCTAGCCGATGCATGGTTATGAAAGTAGTCGGTATTCCTATCACCAGCTCTCAGCCAGCCAACACGGCTCCTCAGCGCCCAATACATCTCCTCCTACTCTAGCAATTTCTCCACTTCCATTAACAAGTTTCGTTGTTTGGCCAAATTCTCTTCCGTCATAGCATCCCTTGTTACTTTTTCTAGCTCCTTCTGCACCCCCTTAATTTTCTCTTAGTACATTTTAGTACTGTTTTGTCCCAGGTATGCAGCTGAGCGTGCACAAAAGCTAGCCTCGAGGCCAAACTATCCCCCGTCGCTGAAATGTTTGCATCAGCCCAGGCTGCGGCCACCGTTTCTTGGAGGGAGTACTTAAAAAGAACGTAAGGTTCTCATTTCACCTTTCTTTTCACCACCCCTTCATCCAACCTTCCATGTATATGATAATCAATCACCTTATAATTTACTTACCTTCTAAACCAATTTCACTTTAATTTACTTACCAAACTTCTAATCAAAATATAAGGTAATTCACGGGCAGAATTTGATGAACATTTATTTACACAGTCGCATTATTATTGACAGATAAATTAGAAGATAACGTACTAAAATATTTATATCTCGTTGCAACGCGTAGTTTTTAAACTAAAATAAGCAATCAACCAAAAAGAAAACTACACATTACAGAAAAAAAAACTTAAACAATTTACAAGTGAGTGCCTGGGAGGGACATCAAGGATATGGTCAATCAATAATTTCGACTGGTTCATCGCGTACAGACATCGGTCGTGCGTAGAACAGGATAGTGTTGATAGGGGACGACCTCCCTTCATTAATTTCCTTTCGTATCAAGTTTCTCTCTGTCCTGGTCTGGGGATATGTCGTCGATGGACAAAATATGCAATCGTGGCAGAAATCATCATGAAGAGATATTTCTTCCAAATTCACAGCCACTTCCATGATCCTTGTAATATACCCCATGAATATTTTGTCAGGTCGAAAACCATAGATTGTGAGCACGGCCAAGTTATATCGCTTGAAATCAGATGGTTCCCACTCGATAAATGTTTTCTTGCAAACTAGACGTTCCCTTAGCATCTCATCCTCCAATGGGTTGCACTGGTGGTTCGATACCTGCGGACAAGAGAGGCATGGCAAATCATTTACATAGCACAGTTCGTAATGTAGCTAAGGCAAGGGGGAAAAGGTTTCAGTTTCGACAAACAAATTATCTCATGTTATTGCACCTCAATGTCGAGCTCCTCCAATAGAGGTGCGGCCTCTAGCAGGAAGAATGTCCACTTGATGCCGCATTCTTCAGGAATCTTCTGGAGATTCAGAATCCTCAAGTTGCTTAGTCGAGGAGCCAGTTGCTTCGGTCCCTCCGGCTGAATCCAGAGCTGCACACGACGGAAAGAAGATGAAATATGACGTGTTGCTCTTTTTGAAAAGTATACATGCATGCAGTAATAGTGTTCTTACCCTCTCGGAGTCGAAGCCCATCCACAGTTCACGGACGGTAGCATTGTTGTCAAGTAATTCGCTCAACCTTAGTATCTTGTAGTCACTGGTGCAGTTAGTAGCAAGTACTAGAGTCCGAAGCCGCGGGACGTGGCCAAACAAGAGTGGATCTCGTGAAGGAAGCCAGCACTCACAGGTCAGCTTCACCAGCTCCGGGAGCCACCTCAGTTCGATGGTGCCACAGGTCACGAGCTTCAGCACCGCGATCCGCGGGTGTTGGACGACCAGGGCCGTATCGCGGCCTGAATCGCAGTTGAGCAGAGAGAGGCTTTTCAGCCTGCCGCAGGTGCCGAGCACGTTGTTGATGTCCGACTGTCCCAGCATAACGCTCTCCACGTGCAGCGTCGTGAGGCCGGCGAACGCGCGGGGGCATGCGTCCAGGCAAGACAGGAAGCGCGCAGCGTGGCCGGCGAGGTCCTCGTCCGTGCACCGGGTGTCGATCTTCTCGCCCAGGATCACGAATGTCGCCTTGCCGATGCTGCAGCCGCGCGCCATGGCGTCGTCGACGGCGCGGACGATGCCCATGGACTCGTCTCCCTGGTAGAATCGCAGGTAGAGGGCGCGGACGGCCTGCCGCTGGTCCCTGCGTGCCAACAGGCTCCTTGCTGCTTCTGCCACGGACAGGTTGGTCCGAGCCTTCCTGGATAGAGCGGACTTGGAGCCGTCGTCTTTAAGCTTGTGGCGCTTAACGTCTAAGGTGATGCGACTGATCGCGAGAGGGAGATGCCTCCACCGTCTGCTTAAGATGCTGCTTCTTGCGGCGCCTCGTACGTCCAGACGATCTAGAACGGACAGAAGAATGTCATCCGGCAGCTTACTAAGCCTGTCTTCCTGCTGCTGCTCCACTTCCTGCATGGATGAATTCATTGATGTACACAAAGGAACATTCGTTACTTTATTTTTGATGAGAAAAACCCTCCGATCCATTAATAATATGCAGTAGCAGTACAAATGTCATCAAAAGTACCAAAAACTACAACCAAGTCCGTGAACACAACGACTAGAAGCACTTGAGCGATCCGAAGTCGCTGTGCTAAGACCCCAAAAGCCAGCGCATCAGAATAGCCACGATCACCGACTATGTGAAGCATAGATCGGAAGAGTCATTATTTCTATATAAACACACCAACGAAAACAAGGGCAGGCAGAATCCAAATGGTTCCGCCAGAGACAAACACCGATCGGATTCACACAGATCCGAGAAGATCGGTGTCAACCAAATTCAGGAAGATCCATAAAAAATACAGCTCCGCACGTCAGAACGGGAATAAACGAAGAAGACATTATTCTAAGATCGGGAACACCGCCACCGCCTTGCATTCCCAACCATGATAGTAAAACAACCTAGATCAAAGACAAATAACCTAATTAGTTTTTTCTTAGAGAAGAGGCTGGCGCTCGGCTTTAAATTAATGAAACCCTTACAACCAAACCTATTTGGTTTGATGCCAACATTTGGTAAAATCAAAGTTCATAAAAGTTGGCAACTTTTTATGAGATTGACAAATAATTGATAGACAACCAATCACAAGCCAATATTTGGCATTTGTCAAATATTGGCATGCCAACTTTTGACATCAAACCAATTATGCTGAGAATCTCATTGGTCGGCGAGGGGCAAGGGGCCGCGGCTGCTGCACCTCCAAGGCCCAAGGGCCAGTGGAGGCGAGGCAGACCGGCGCCGGCGCCGGCGCCGGCGAGGGGGGCGGAAACCCTAATCTCCTCCCGGGTCACCTTTTGAGGAAGGAAACCATTCGTGTTACAGTTGACTACGTATAACCCAAAGAATCTCTGTTCGCGATTCTATGCAGACTGGAAAAGTTGAGAGACGTACCTGGATGCACCGTGTGTTACTGGCCGCCGCCATGGATGCTCTCAGCTTACAAGCTAGGCCGTTCAGCGTTCAGCGAAACAGAGCGATAAATACGAGTAGCATCGGAAGCTAGGGCAAAAAGAACGTGCCGGCCCTCCAGCTTATCAGGCCGCGTACGTACGACTCCGAGTAGCGTTCAGGACAAGCGCGACCCCGACTACAACACGATGCGTTTGTTAACGTATCCTACCAGAAGTAGTTTATTTAGCCATCGAAACACAACTGTTTATACATTTATTTATTTTGGATGCTGCTAGCGAACAGATCGTTCCTGCGTCCCCCTCAAAACACACACACACACCAGCGAACCATCTCCTCCCTCTCTAGGAAAACCCTATTTGCCGCATTCTGCATTATCGATCTATCGCACACCTTCGATGCTACATGGGTCGGTTTAGTCAGCTTTTTTTTCATGCGAGCATTTTTCAGTTTCGGGAACCTTCTGGATGGTTCCTGGCCCGGTTTTCTGGTTTTGTTTTCCATTTTCACTTCTACTTTTCTTTTTCAGTTCCTTTGTTTCTTTTTTTGTTTTCTCTATTCCTTTTTATTTTCTTCGTTTTTCAAAATTTTACAAACTATTTAAAATTTGTTTCTTTTTCGGAAAAATGTCTTCACATTTTGAAAGAATTGTTTGAAGTTTTCAAAAAAAAAATCCGGTTTTCAAAAGTTTGTTCACGTATTAAAAAAATGACCGCATTTCCGAATTTGTTGGGAATTTCAACATTTGTTACCAAAATTTAAAATAGTTTGTGCTTTCAAAAAATGTTTCTGTCAAAAATTTGTTCCCATTTTGTTCATAAATTTAAAGAATGTTCATGATTTTGAAAAATAGTTTGGGAATTTCATAATTTGTTCATGATTTCAAAACAATTTAAAAATTGTTCGTAAGTTCAAACAATTGCTCAACTTTTAGAAAATTGTTCATGATTTTTTATTTGAAGTGTTAAGTGTGATACTGCATTTAGTTCTTTAAGTGTTGTGCTGCATATTTGTTGCCAGCGCTCTTCGGTCGCAGTGTCTATCAGCAAGCGCACATCAGTACGATAAACTTGGGCATATCGTAACTGCCCCAGTTGTGCCGCCAAAAGAGCCCAGTTTACTATAAACTACTTTTTTCTGTGATGTAGTCGTACATTGATGGATTGTGGAAATTGTCGTGCCGGTGGTACAAAAAAATCCTAATATTATTTCTATAATTTGCAATTATTGAATAGGACAAAAAACTTTGAAAGTTGCCATGTGACCGTCAATACACGCAGGAAAAAAGTTAAAGATGTCATGTCTTACAATATATCAAGAAAGAAAAAGGAAAGAAAACGTAAAGTTGTTATGTGACCAATACCAAAAAATTGTAATTTTTCCATGTCTTGCAAATTTCCAAAAAAGTTGCCATGGTGTGTACATGTCTCATGTTATAAAGAATGCCAAATGAATCCTATTAGTTGCCATGTGAACATTGCAGAGAAAATGGCATGTTGCTTATAATGAAACTACCATGGTAGTTTATTGGTGAAACTACCATGGTCTAATTAATAAATTGCCATGTTGCTAATAGTAGAAATTTCATGTTCTAATAACTAAAAATGTCATGACCTAATTTATAAAAATATCATGGTCTAATAACCAAAATTGCCATGGCCTAATTTATAAAATGCCATGCTACCTATAATAAAACAAGCATGGCCTAAAACTTCCATAGGCTAATTATAAAATAGAACATGTCATGGTATACTTAATAAAAATGCCATTGTCTAATTACTAGAATTACCATAGTGGCTAAAAATTTACCATAGTCTAACTAATAAACAATGCCATGAACTAAAAAAATAAAATGACATGTTGCCTAAATAGAAACTGCCATTGCCTACTTAATAAACATGCCATCATGTAAATACTGAAAATGCCAAGTTACCTATAATAAAAATGCACTATTTCTAATGTTCGTTCTACTATCATGATTGAAGATGAATAGATTG
Source organism: Thinopyrum elongatum (assembly GCA_011799875.1). Lineage (NCBI taxonomy): Eukaryota > Viridiplantae > Streptophyta > Magnoliopsida > Poales > Poaceae > Thinopyrum > Thinopyrum elongatum. The sequence continues at coordinate 486,519,392 of CM022298.1, read as the reverse complement.
GAAGTTTTTTCACAAAATAAAAATAAAAATGGCACATACCAAGATTAGGAAAAAATGTTCTCTATGAAATGCCATGCTCTAAAGAGTTAAAAAAAGTTGTGAATCGTCGGAAAGGAGCAAACTCGGGCGGCGCGTGCCCTCAGAAAAGAGCAAACCCGGACGTTCCATGCCCTCGCTAGACTACCCCAAAAGAGGAAGAGGAGGCCAATGACAGATCGAATAGCTTCGGCAGTGAGCAGACCGACTCGATCCATTTTGTCTTCAACCGCTACTTCCGTGACGAAAGAGTGTCCCTTCCTGGATGGCTCGAGCGCCCACGCTCCTCCCCGCTGCGCCTGCGCCGCCGGCGGTGGCCGCGCCCTGCTCCGACCGCGTCTTCGCGTCCTGGTTTATGCCGCTCCATCCTCCTCCTGTCGGAGGCCCTGGTGCCTCCTCTGCCGCTGTCCGTCCCGTGCTGCTGGGAAGGCCCAGGCACTCTGCATCACCGGATCCAGATCCATCGCTGGCGGGGCATGGTGGATCTGGCGCCTCTGCCTCCGAGGAGTTCGTGCCTGACTCGCAACCAGTCGTGCCGCCGCTGGGTCAAGGCCTGGCTGGGTCGAGGCTGGGCGCCCTCGCCGCCTCTCCCTCGCGCATTCAAGTGCTAGCGGGCGATGGCATTAACTGTGGAGCTACCGGGCAGCTGGCTTCCTCCTCCTCTCCTGCTCCTGGCGCACCTTCAATGCCGGACGCGGGGCGCGAGGCGGAGATGACCGGCGGCTGGCACCTCATCACATCGCGTAATGGCCCGCGCCGCCCAGCTTTGGCCGCTCCAGCATTCAAGCCGGCGCCCATCCCTCGCTGGCTCCTGGGGCGCTGTTGTCGGTGCCTCCACCACGGGCACCGGGCTGAATCTTGCCGTGACCCGATCCGCTGCTCCCGTTGTCTACGAAATGGGCACAAATTGCGCGGCTGCAAGAACAGGTGGAAGCCTCTAAGCTCTCTCGACAGTCCCCCAGTGTCTCCACCACCGCTCCCTCGCCCCTCTGCTGCTCTTGCAACCCGTGCGCCCCCCCCCCCCCCCCCCCCCCCCCCCCCCCCGCCCCGCGCCTGGGTCGAGACCTCTGCTCAACCCCCTCTGCTGTAGTCCAACGCAGAGGCTGCCGTGATGTTGTGTCTGGGCGACCCCGCTCTAAGGCCGGAGGAGGACTTCGTCGTCGTCCCGACGACTCCCGAGATGCAGGCGGAGGCGGCGCTCCTCGCCTCGCCGCCTCCTCGCCTCCAACTATGCTGTGTCCTGGCTGGAGGGGGCCAGACAGGACGTCCCCTGCCACCAGGTGGCCGCCGAACTGGCAATGGCGGCCCTGGACGCGAGGTCGTCAAGCACTACCCCGAGCAGTTTTTTGTGCGCTTCGTGCATCAACACCACTGCGCCGACGCCGTGTCTCGTGGTGACCTCCGTGGTGCTAGTCACCGCATCTACGTACGTGAGTGGAGGCTGGAGGCCCATGCGGACAATGAGGACCAACTCCGTCATGTTCGTCTCTGCCTGGAAGGTGTCCCGCTGCACGGCTGGAACCACTACATCGCCACCTTCCTCATCGGCCGCGACTGCTCCCTCGACTACATCGAGCCGCGTTCGCTTCGCAAAGAGGACACGAGGGACATGGCGCTCTGGGCATGGACGTCCAACCCCAAGGTCAAATGGCTCATGCTTCCGGCTCGTGGTCATCGCCGCCGCGGACGCCGTGGCCTCCGTCACCGCGTCCTCATCCACCTCAACCTCCACGAGGACCACTCCAAGGCTGCGGACGACGACGACAACCCACCGGCGCTGGACGTCTACGCGTTCACCTGGTACAGGAAGATGGTCGACGGCACGTACAAACCAAGGGAGCGCCGGCCCGCTCAGGGTGCGGAACACCGTGGGGACAAGCAAGAAGATGAGGGCGACCGCGACGGTGGTCGCACGCGGGAGGGCTGGGGCGCCAGGGTTTGGTGCTCGCTCTCCCGAAACCCTCAGGGCCGGCAACAGGAGGAGGTCCAGGACCGCTCTAGGGACCGCTCCGATGGCCGTCGACGCGCTGGCAACAGCCAGGTTGCCTCGCCCACGCCCCTTGGTGGTTCTGGTGCAACTCTGGTGCTCAGGGGCTCGGGCTCAGGCAGTGCGGCACCTGCTCGCGCCCTCGAGATGTTGGCCGTTCCCGGGCGCAGCCCGACGCATCCGGCCTCGCCGCGCTCATCCAGGCGCCGCTCGCAGGACGAGAGGACCCCCCCGGCGTCCCCGACGCTCTCTCCGACAACCGTTCTGCCACCAAGCCCGATCTCCAAACGCGATGTGGACGCGGCTTCCCGCCTGGCAAGCCCTACGCCCAGCCAGGCCATGGTGGAACTCTGCGCGCCTGCTTCGCTCATGCTGCCCCTGCGGTCGCCCTCTAGGCCGTCGGGGTTCGAGTCTTCACCCACACCGCCCCTGATCAACGCCGGCTCCCTACAGCGCACGCCCTCTCTTGCTCGGGGCCAAGCGGCAATCTGCTCTGAAGATGCTCTGGAGCCATTCTTTGTGGAGCGCCAGGGAGGCATTCTTGCTTTGCCGGACTCCCCTCCCCCTCCCAGGCCACCTGCAGCTCGGCGGAAGACTATTGTTGGCATGAAGATTTCCAATAGGGGGCCCCTCTCTCTGCAGAAAATCAACCGTAGGGGTCCTCGAGCAACCGTGGTTCCGGCTGCCAAGGTGGCGGAGAAGCTCGTCAGCCGGTCCCTGGGAATCACCAGAGATGGAGAGGACGTGACAGAGGCCACACTTGCTGACTTCACAGCCAAGTTCAGAGAGCAGCTTGCTCCGGAGGTGATAATGGCCATGAGAGAGTTCTTCCACCTGGACGACGTGGCTGTCAATGGCGTTGAAGACGCGCTGATCGAGCATGGCGGGGAAGGTACCCTGGAGATGATCCAAGAGGATGGTGTGGCCCTGCCGAGCCTGGGAGCGCAGTAGGCGGCTTGGTAGTCTGTCGTTTAAGGGTTGTTCTAGTTACCTATGTTAGCAATCTCCTCCACGGTTGTATGAGTTTGCCTGTTGGCTGTAGGTGGCCTTCCCTTGGGTCTGCTCAATGTCGTTTGGCTGGGCCATGTGTGTGTGTTCGTTCGTTTACTCCCAGTATGTGTGTGCCCCGGTGGGGCTTGTATCCTCTTTCAATTTGGTCAGACTGTTGCTACTAGCTGCTTGTTGTTGGCACCCCTGGTCTTGCCAAAGTGTCTGCTTGTTTGCTCAATGACATCACAACCTGTCAATACCTCAAGCTGGAATGTGCGGGGGCTTAACTGCCCGGCCAGGAGGGCAACAGTCAGTGCTACGATTGCTGACTCCTCGTGCCAAATTGTGTGTTTACAAGAGACGAAGCTTGATAATGTTGATAAGTATGTGGCGGCCTTTCTTGGTGGCAACCGATTGAAAAGTTTTGCGCAGCGCCCGGCCACGGGAACTAGGGGTGGTATTTTACTGCTATGGGACGACAATGTCGTCGAGATTTCCGACATTTCTACCTCGGCCTTTTGTCTCTCTGCCATGGTTTGCATCCGGGCGACAAATGTGTGCTTCAAGTTAACATCCGTCAATGGACCGACTGACCATGCCAGCAAAGATTCCTTCTTCACCGAGCTTGTCTCCCAGAAGCCTTTATCGGGCGTTGCTTGGTTGGCCCTTGGGGATTTTAATCAAATATACCGCGCAAGAGATAAGAATAAGAGAAGGGTAAACCGGAGTAGGATCAACCGTTTTCGTGCAGCTCTGCAATCTTGTGAGCTCAAAGAGATTCATCTCCAAAATAGGCGCTTCACTTGGAGCAACGAGAGGGAAAACCCCACCCTCTGCAAGCTTGACTCGTTTTTCTGCAATGCGGATTGGGACATGTCTTTCAACACCCATGTGTTGCACGCTTTATCATCTTCCCTCTCCGACCATTGCCCCCTCCTGCTTGCCGATGATAAGGGGCCGAGACGGCCGCGATCCTTCAAATTTGAAAATTTCTGGGTATCGTTACCCGGATTCAATGACGTGGTTCAGAAGGCGTGGGATGAGCGGGCCAACCACACAGAGCCTTTCCAAATCCTTCATCATAGGCTCAAGAAAACTGCGACCCGTCATACTAAGTGGAGCAAGAAGTTTTTCTCTAAGGCCAAGATCCAACTCCATGCGGCTCGCCTGGTGATCCTCCATTTGGATATTGCGCAGGAGGATAGGGCCCTCTCCCCTGCGGAGCGAGACCTACGCGCTAGGCTCAAGCGTAGAGTGGTTAGCTTGGCGGTCCTGGAGCGGGCCCGAAAGAGCCAATGTGCTAGGTTGGCAAATCTGAGGGAGGGTGATGCCAACACCAAATTCTTCCACCGTCGCATCAATGCCCGTAGGCGAAAAAACCACATTCACTGGTTAAAGCATGCGCGAGGTTGGGTGACTGAGCACAAAGAAAAAGAGAAGATCATCCACGACCACTTCTCCAAGGTCATGGGGCGGGCAAGTACGAGCAACAAGGATTTCAATTGGGAGGAGTTGGGCATCGAGAATCATGCTTTGCAAGACATCGACTCCGCCATCACCGAGGAGGAGGTTTGGGAGGCTATAAAGGAGATGCCTAGTGATAAGGCACCGGGTCCGGACGGATTCACGGGGATGTTTTTCAAGAAGTGTTGGGGAACCATCAAGCATTCGATCATGGAGGTCATTCAACGATTTGATTCTCTGCACACCTCCAACCTTCAGTGGCTAAACTCGGCCAACGTTGCTCTGTTGCTAAAGAAGGATGGCGCGGAAGACATCTCTGACTATAGGCCCATTAGTCTCATCCACACCATCGCTAAAATCATTGCCAAGATTCTCTCGCTCCGGCTTGCGCCCCACATGGATGATCTTGTCTCCAACGCCCAGAGTGCATTCATCAAAAGGAGAAGTATCCATGACAACTTCATGTATGTTCGAAATTTCGCCCGACGTCTTCACAAATGCAAAACGCTCGCGCTCCTCTTCAAGCTTGATATAAAGAAGGCGTTTGACTCGGTCAAGTGGGGATACATCCTGGAACTTCTGCAACGGTTGGGCTTCCCACCAAAATTCCGGGCTTGGATTGCTGCGTTATTATCATCTTCTTCATCTAGGATTATGTTAAATGGGTTGCCCGGTCCTCCGGTCAAGCACGGTCGTGGATTCCGGCAGGGAGACCCCATTTCCCCCCTCCTCTTTGTTCTGGCAATCGACCCCTTGCACAAGATCCTTGACCTGGCGACGAGAAAAGGGCTCCTCCACAAGATCCGTGGTCGCGGGTCCATGGTGCGTACCTCCCTTTATGCGGATGACGCGGCGGTCTTTGTGGCTCCCATCAAGCGGGGCATCGACAATCTCACCTCTATTCTGAGAGGCTTTGGGGACGTGACGGGCCTTTGCTCCAACTTCCAAAAAAGCTCGGTCGTGCCTATTCGTTGCAACCACCTCGATCTTGAGCAAATCCTTGAGAGTATGCCAGCAACACGGGCCTCTTTCCCGGTAAAATACCTTGGCTTACCACTTTCAGTTTGGCAATTAAAGAAGGTGGATTTCCAATACCTTGAGGATAAGGCAGCCGGGAAACTAGTTACTTGGGAGGGACAAAACATCACTACCATTGGCCGAACGACACTTGTTAGGTCGGTCATCTCCTCCCAAGCGGTGTTCTCCATCACTCCCCTCGTCGTGCCTCAAGGCTCTCTTGATAGCCTAAATAAGATTAAGAGGGCTTTCCTTTGGTCCGGTGCGGACAAGACAACGGGAGCCAAATGCAAGGTCAACTGGGAGGTGGTTTGTAGACCAAAACAATACGGTGGCCTTGGAGTGCTCAACACCGACAAATTTGCGCGTGCTTTGCGGCTTCGGTGGCTGTGGTTCGAATGGAACGATCCCCGCAAATTATGGGTTGGTCTGGGAAACCCCTGCACCGGGGAGGACTAGGAGTTTTTCTATGCCTCTACGACTATCACGGTGGGAGATGGCGCCAAAACGCCTTTTTGGGACTCCCCGTGGCTTCTTGGACGCAAACCCAAGGATATTGCACCTCTCATCTTTGCGGCCTCGACAAGAAAGAACTGGAAGGTTCATGAGGCCCTCAAGGGGAACACTTGGATCCTCAAGATCAGCCACGTCGCGGTTGTCTCCGCCGCCCATATTCAGGATTTTTTCACTCTATGGATGCTCCTAAATGACTTTCACCTTCATGAGCAAACCGAATATACCATCGTTTGGAAGCACGCGAACGACGGGATATACACGGCGGCCACCGCGTACAAGGCTCAATTCCTAGGCTTGACTTTCCCCCCCTTGGATCGTATGGTTTGGAAGGCATGGGCACCTCCAAAGGTCAATTTTTTTGCATGGTTGGCATTGCAAGATAGGATTTGGACCGCCGATCGTTTAGAGAGGCGAGGTTGGCCAAATTGTGGCCTCTGCAAGCTTTGCAATAGGGAACAAGAAACGGGTGCCCACCTTTTCTTCAAGTGTCGCTATACGATTCGGCTATGGAAATCTCTCATTGAGTTGCTTGGTCTCGCGCACATGGATTCATCCGAGTGGCACATGGACGAATCCGTCTTCGAATGGTGGGACAAGAGAACCAACAACCGTAACCCCAACCGGCAAGCTTTGGCCTCTCTCACCATGCTTGTCTCGTGGACCATTTGGAATGAAAGAAACGCTCGGGTGTTCCGTCATAAGAGTGTGCCACCGACCATCCTACCGCCGCCATCGTCGACGAGGCCAAGCTTTGGGTGACCGCCGGTGCAAAGAAATTAGGGAATATTTTTTGTGGGCGAGTAATTGTCATGCCGTACCTGTGGGTGTGTTGTAAAACTCTAAACTCTATTCTCTCCTTATTTAATAGATGAGGCAAATCTTATGCCTCCGTTTCGGAAAAAAAAACTTCCGTGACGAACAATGAACTTTCTCCATAGCTCATAGCTCAATAATGGTAGACCTACAAAACTCTTCAAATATTTTACTTAACTTTCCAAACTGACCCCCCCCCCCCCCCAATTCAACTGGGGTGGGCCTCTTCATCCCCCTATTACCAATCATAATTCTCCACATCAGCTTGTTTGTATAAAAATTAAGTAACTTTTTATGGATGTAGCATTATTCCTCATAACTAGTACATCATGTCAATTTTTTTAGCCCGATGACATGTAGAACTACATAGGTTATTTTAACGTTGCATGTCATTGCATGGATTTAAGAATTTGCTAATAAGGTACTATGGACACGGACATCTAAGGGGTGACCAGTCACTGTCCGCGAACACATGTGGGTATTTCTGTGGAAGTTCAGAGAGACTGGATTTGCTAGCTGTGGCAGTAGATGCTGTAAGTTGTAGAAATAAGTCAAGATAGGTGGATCAGATTCCCGGCCAGAGCTGTGCAATCCATATTATCTTCCTATAAGTATCATATTATCTTCAGTTCATTTTTGAGAGATCCAATATATTACAACCAATGCAAGACACGGGCATTTGGTTGCTGGGTGTATCTACACCTTATATGGAAAATAAATTTAGTAATTCAACAAAAAGTCAAAAAAGTCTGAAAATATTTTTAAAATAAAGTTGACCTTCCATTGTACTTGTGAGAAAAATTCCATAAAAAGAAAATCGCCCTTTGACTTGTTTTAAAAAAAGACAAATTTTTAACCCTGGAGTCAATGTTGGTTTTCTTTTCATGAAAATTTATATACTAGTGCGAAAGAAAGTCAAGTTTATTACTTTATTCTAAAAACTTCTAAACTATTTTGATTTTTTGTTTAATTATTAAAAAATTCCTAATATAGAGCGTATATACAACCAGGTTCCGGAGTGTAATTTCCCAACCAATGCATCGGTGGTTTCATTATGGGTGTGGCTAGGTCTCAGTCAACTGAGACTTAACCAAGTCTAAGTCAAGTGATATAGCATGTAAGAAGAAAAAAGAAAAACTGAAAAGAATATTTTGCATGAATCTTCATGCAAAATCAAAAAAAGATATTATCGACTGAGACGTAACGAAATCTAAGTCGACTGATCCTTAGCAAAACTGTTTCATTATTGATTCCTATGCGCGCTGGTAGTGTCGGGCACCCACTGATCTGAGACGAGGAGGAGGTGGTCGCCGTCCCTGACCAGCCTCACGTCGTCGATCTCGGCGCCGTCGCTCGTTATTACCCTCGTCGCCGCGAACCCGAATCTGTTCCCCCCGAGCTCGAGCAGCTGCAACATCGTCTCCGGCACGAAAACGAGCAGCCTCCTCTCGCCCCGTCCCTGTTCAGGGCACGAGATGGTCACCCTGACGTGGGAGCTGATCGGATTCCTCTCGTGGCGATGGTGGAAGCTCGTACCGCCGCCGCCGTCGTGTCGGTTTCCGTGGAACGACGAGGAGATGACGCCGAAGAGGGAGTTCCGGAAGCTGGCCATCCGCTGCGGCGTGCTGCGCGCCGACGAGGAGTTTGACTGGCGGCCCGCCCGGTTCGGCGACGGCGACGGCGACGACCCGACGCTACCGCTGGGCGGCAGGACTCTCGCCGACGGCGCGTTCCTGAACCTCGTGACCTGCGGAGCCGCTGGCGTGACGGCAACGCCCTCCTCCGTCGACGAGGGCTTCGGCGCTCCCTGCTCGTCCCGGTGGCGGTGCGACGCGAACAGTTGCTGAATGTCGGCGTGGGCGTGCCGGTCGGCCAAGGCCGTCGGCGTCAACCCGCGGGCGTCCTCCCTGTCAGGATCAGCGCCGTGCTCCAGCAGGACCCTGACCATCCTGGCGTTTCCGTCCAGGACGGCGCGGTGTAGCGGGGTGGTGCCGTCGCTAGAGCACGCGGCGGCCACGTCCCCGCCGCACCGGGCGATCTCCTCCAGCAGCACGGCATCGTCCTCTTCGACGGCGACGCGAGCGTACATGGCCCCGTCCCCCGCCGTCAGGTCCGCGCCGGCCTCCACCAGCAGCTGCACCACGGGCTGGTGCCTCCTGCACAAGGCCTCCCACAGGGGCACCTTTCCTTCTGGATCTGCACATCAACCAACATCCTAATTTGATACTAATTCTACTTAGAAGTTAGAATTCAAATTATTCAGCAAATGACATGTAATTCTCATAATCATGTAGTAGTAGGTAACAGCGCATTTGCCGGGATTTTCAAAACTTTTAGATTTTGCAACGCATATATACCTCTGGCATTCGCATCAGCACCATTCTCCAACAGGCGTCTGACGCACCGCTCACTCCCATTGGAAGCCGCTATATGCTGTTCACAGATAAATAATCAGATCATATTTAACTTGAGCCATTCAGATCCATGAACAAAATTAACCAAAATGAGCATTCTCAGAACAAAAAAAAAAGTGGCTCGTGATTACCAGTGCTGTACGGCCGCAGTTATCGGTTTCATTGGGGTCCAGGCCGCGCTTCAGCAGCTGGTGCATCAGAAAATCGTCTCCTCTGGACGCCGCGAAGCAGAGTGTGATTGGCAGATCAAGCTGGCCTGTGGCTAGCATGCGCTCGATGTCCTTGGCGATGCCAGAGATCACGCCGTCACCCTTGTGTTCCTTGAGGTACTGCATGGCCAAAAAACACCCCCAAAAAATCAGTGTTGTTGTGTTGCCCTTTTAATTTGTTGATGCTGGGAGGGAGGGAGCATACTGAAAATTGACCTGGATGAGGTTGTTCATGATTATGGTGGCATCCCCAACATTGGACTGGACGACCTTGAGGAAGTCGGCGCGGTCCAGGCGCAGGAGCTGGCACAGGGACTTTGTCCTGGCCGTGAAGAGCTGAGGCCTGTAGCACAGGACCCCGATCTCGCCGATGACTTCGCCGGACTTGGCCATGCTGGCCAGCTGCATATACATGCTCACTCAGCTTGTGTAGTAGTAGTAGTAGTGGCAGCAGCAAGAGCTGTAAAAAAGGAACAAGCCGTAGCTGGACAGACTTGCCTGCTCTGCACCATTCTGGATTTCCAGCAACTCCTGCAGATGCGCCACTTACATGGATCAGCGAGAAAAGTTGAAGATAACTGAGGATCGGATCATCAAGAGAGTGTGATTATTTTTACCACACTACCAGTGACAATAATGTAGAAATCCGAGGGCGCTTCGTTCTGCAGTATGACGTCTTCCCGCGGCGCAAAGTACTCGGCGCTCATCTCAGACACCTTCCCAAGCAATTGCGCAGCAGAAACCAGTTGAGCAAATTCCCCAGTGAATGGCATCATCATCATCATCTTGTTAGATCTCTGTTAGTAATGAAGTATTACCAGCTGAAAGATGAGGTCATTGGAGACCCCCTGGAAGAGGTAGGCGTTCTGGACCAGCCCGAAGAAGAGGTGGTGCGAGATGCTGGACCTAAGGGCTTTGGGCAGCGCGTCCAGCGTCTCCTGCTGCTGGAGCCCCTCCGAGTGCGTCCTGAATTTCAGGCTGACGTGAGAGATCATCTGATCCTGGAGCCGCTCCGGCAGCTCGTGCCGCTGCGCGAAGCTCGTTGCCGCCTGGATCTTGTCCCTCTGATCGATCAGATGACCAGAAGTCAGTCGTCAGTATTTCTGGCCATCTTGCAAGAGGTTGCAGCTGTAAGACTTACGTATTTCCTGGTGCGGCTGGTGCCGTGGACGACGAGGTTGGTCATGTTGCCGATGAGGTAGGCGGTGAGGCCGAGATTGAAAAGCATGTAGAAGGTGGTGAAGAGCATCTCCCTCCAGTTGACGGCGTGCATGTCGCCGTAGCCCACAGTTGTGAGGGTGGTGATGGACCAGTACATGGACGCCACGTAGCGGTTCCAAATGCTCTCGTTGTGGAACTGCGGCATGGAGATGCTGATCCAGGTCTCGGCCGGGTTCGGGTACCGGTCGGCGAGGAGATAGTAGAAGCACCCAGAGCAATGCACGGCGAAGAGCGTCACGGCAACGAGCTTGGAGCACCGGACCCAGAAGTAGCTGAACTTGCGGTCCTTCTCCATGCGCGACAGGAGGGCACCAACGCGCCGGAGTCGCCAGAGGCGGAGCATGCCGAAGACGCCGTAGGTTCGGAGGTCGGGAGGGAGGATCCGGCGGGAGAGCTCGGTGGGCACGGTGGAGGCGACGTCCAGGACGAGCCAGGTGCTGGCGTACCGCCAGGCGATCTTGGCGGGGTCGTCAACGAGCAGGTAGGTCCTCTTGTCGGTGTAGGCGACGAAGAAGGTGAGGACGATGTCCATGGCGAAGAAGACGTTGACGGTGTTGTCGGCGATGGCCAGCGCGCCGTGGGGGTTCTGGAGGAAGCCGAACTCGAAAGGGGACACCCACGCGGAGTAGAGCACGAGGCAGACGAGGTAGCTGTCCCAGAGGCGGTAGCGAGGGTCGTAGGGGGACACGACCCAGCGCCGGACACTGGTCCGTCTGAAGCTGTGGCTGTGCGCGCCCAGCGACGGGAGGATCGCCGTAAACACGCTGAACCGGCCGCCGCCTTCGCCGCGAGACTGGACCCCGCCGCCCCGGCCCCACGGCGCGCACCCGGACCCGGACGTCATCGTGCGCCTGTCCGTCGAATCGAACGGCCGCGGTCACGTGACCGGCGCCGGCGGCGAGCCTTTGCATGCGACGGCGACGCGATGCCCAGGTTTCCCTCGCGGCGGCGAGACGCGCGGGCGGTCGATCGTTGCACCAGTGGCTTGCGATGTGCTGTCCGCGCCCGGGTTGCTTTATTTAGGCACACAGAGTGGGCGCGGTGGACAGTGTCACTCGCTCGCTCGCGCGCGGCTTGGTCTCGTGTCTCTCGCCGGCAGGGAGGCAACTTCTCTCGCTGTTTGCGGCGGCTGCTGTGCTCGATCTCAACGACAACGCAGCGACTGCCATCCAAAAGGTACTCCTAGTTTCCCACTGCTAGCTAGGATCCAAAAGTTGCTCCTAGTTTCCAACTCCTAGCATCTTGTTGTGTTCGAATTCAACGCCAACACAACAACCGCCGTGAAAAGGTAGGTTATCTATATCTATATGTATTTCAATGCTAGATAGATCCGCGACAATTATTTGAATGAAGAGAGTACACTTTGTGTTTTAGAAATGGATTAATTACGTAAATCTCTATTTCTAATGGAGCAGTTGGTGGGATTGCGTTCAGGTTTTTTTTTCGTCCCACCAGTTTCGTTCGGTTTTTTTTTCGACTGGTTTTTTTCGTCCCCCATCCCTCCACGTTGGTTTTCTCCCTCTCAATAAAACACCCATGTTTGACTAGTTTTTTCGCTTGCCTCCCACACAATGGGAAAAAAATCTGAATGGATCTAAACTTTCCATGCGAACAAAAGTTATTTAGTAATATCTTAATGTGAAAGAATCAATCAAGATTAATCTTTAATGAATCTTTAAAGACCAAATCTGAATTAATTAATTTTACCATATGTCGCTCAATCACATTAATTAATATTTCCATACATCATCAAAATTACATTAATTAACATTGCCCGTCGTAAAAAAAATGCTGAACCGGGCTCCCGCAGCGCCTCCCCTAGGTTTCTATGCCCGTCGTCGCTCGACTTCCATTATCCCCCGAAGCCGCAGCCGAGGCTCCACCCCTTCCTCCCTACTCCGGCTGCGGTCGTCCAGGTGTCGCTGGCCCACGCACGCCGCCTGCTCTTCAGGCGCCGCCGTCGCCCGAAGTGAGTTGTCTGCCGTCCACGGCTCAACGCGCTGTTGCCGCCCACGCATGTCGTCTGCCCCTGCACGCCTCCACACGCCGCCGACGAGTTCGTTCTTTGCCAATGGGATCACCGCAAGGTGAGTTGAATCAACCTGGCCCGCAATGCGGTGATTGGGAGATGGGAACTTCTGTTGCTTATGGAGATTGACTGAATTGGTATGCATGTCTGCTCGCCCTGACATCCTTGGGCTTAGATCTCGCGGGCCTATATTCGACCCACACTGTTTAGTACTACCCCAAAGCATCTTTAGTTTTAAGTAATCACCTCGATTGGTACTGGCCGTGGTCAATTTCTCAGTAGTTAGCTACAGGGAGTAGCTTTTTGAATCGTTATGTTCAACATAGATATATTGATCTCGTAGTGACATCTGAACGTCAACATAGATATATTGGTATGACATCTGGACGTAGCTCGGTGGCTAATTAGCCAGTTACACACCGCAGCCACCACCATGGCAGCAATCCCTGTGTGAATTGTTAGTAAGGCCGCCTACATCCACTCGTTTTGTTGTGCCAATTGAAGGGATGACCTATTTCTCATGCTTCCTTGTTTGACACATCAACTCACATTTACACCACAAATACAGTTATACCATCTGAGATTACTACGTGGCATGGAAATTAATCTCGGCATGCCCATCACCTATGATTAATTGTTAAAACTATGAATCAATCATACTATGTGGTAGTTTTCTTGTTTTCGATTCGACTCGATCTATAACTTCTGAAGCCGATAAGTTAGAGTCTTGGTGCATTTCTTAATAGCGTAATTCAGCGATGTACCTTGCCTATAGGAATCTTTTGGCTAATATTCTAACACAAGCCATTCTTCAAGATGGCTTGTGCATTCAATTTGTCCATTAGCATTGCATTTTATTTGGATAGGGTATAGAAGGGATGCCATCAGGTATTTGATGTTTGGTCTTGTTTCTCGTTAGATTGGTAGACAGCGAGAAGGAAACGGGTTTTTGCGACACTGGCTGCTCTCATACCAAGAGCATCCTGTTACTATACCCCCGTTTACAACTAATCAATTGTTTCGTTCTTCTGCAGCTGGCTTTTGTGTTTGATTCTCAGTTAGATGTCTGATTCAATCCATTATTAAACCATGATCTATGAATAATGTTTGCTTATTGTTTATCTGAACTCAGTTTTTGTGTGTTTACCCGCTTTTTTGTTTCGTAGTTCTTAGTTCTCTGTGATGATGGAAACAGATGACGAGTCTGATGTCATCCATTCTATTAAACCATGTGGTAGACATTTGTCTCAGAGTTCATTGGTTAGTTCGTATGTTTTGTTTTTCTTGTTCTTTTAGTGTCGCCGGCATTATGGGGAAGACAATTGGTGTCCGATCTATTTGATGATAAATTTCTCCTCGTTTTGAATGTCTAATCGGCATCATACATTCTGTCATGTCAATTGACACGTTGACCAATGGCAAAGAACTCCTACAAGAGATGCACAATAGGTGTCTTTTCCTACAAAATAAAGAACTCATATACTGTATATGTATGACTTGATGGGAGAAGTGATGATATCATAACCATATAACATTTATGCATTCACTGTGATGATCAACTTACATCATGCACTACCATCTGATCTCCCATTGCTATTTTTATAGTTGAGATATTTTTATACGGTTAAACTTTTCAGTTCTCATAACATATGGACTGAAATTTGATATTGGTATGGCAATTTCATCGCAATGCAATACTTTTATGCGATTCCAAGTCAAAAGTCTCAACCACATTGCTTTATTTCCTTCTATTTTTGTCTTCCTGTTTTTTGTTTTCATTTCTCATGAGTTGAATGGATGTGAGGATCCTTTCCCCAAATGATCGACTGTGATTATAATATGCGCAAGTGTAATCCCATGAGGATTCCAAGCCAAAAATCTGATCCATCATATTAACTTTTCGCATTAGTCTCTTTTGATGTTTACTCCTGGTGAATATTTTGAATGGCTATGATGGTTCTTTTTTTCCATATTATCATGTAGTACTTAAGAATTTCTCCAACTGATACCACAAATCCAGTTACATTATGATGATTTCTTCAACTTGGCATCGAACTCTGGATCAATCATACTCCATGGTAGTATTTTCTGTTTTTTATTTGATTTAGTCGATAATTTATGAAGGCAGTAAATTAGAGTCTCTGGTGCGCTTCTTAGTAGCGTAATTCAGGGTTGTATGTTGCCAAGAGGAATCTTTGGGCTAAGATTCTGGCACAAGCGATTCTTCGAGATGACTTGTGCATTCAACTTATCCATACATATCTTAGCATTGAACTGAATTTTGTTTGTTTAGGGTAGAATGGATGCCATGAGGTATCTGATGCTTGGTCTTCTTTCATGGCCTTGTTTCTCGTTAGATTGGCAGACAGTGAGAAGGAAACGAGTTTTTGTGACACTGGTTGCTCTCATACCAGGAGCTTCCAGTTAATATAGCCCCGTTTACATCATATTAGATGTCCGATGCAATCCATTCCATTAAACCAAGGGGACAAAATGAGGCAATTGTCTGAGAGAGCATCTTACACTTTTGCTCTGTCCAAAACACATTTTTCTGTACATTTCTGCCTTTTTAAATTGTAGTTCTTAGTTCTCTGTGATGATGAAAATAGATGACGAGTCTGATGTAATCCATTGTATTAAACCATGTGGACAATCAAGGCATTTGTTTGAGAGATTATGTGCTTCCCCTTACTTTTATTTCAATTTATTTTACTGTATGATAGTGTTGCTGGCATTATGAGAAAGACAATTGTTGTCTGATCTATCTGACAATAAATTCCTCCTGCTCATTTTTAATGTATAATCGGCGCCATACAACCTATGCCAAGAACTTCTACACTGTGTTGATAGCATAAATTTTATATTGTGTGGTACTACAACTTGCTTTATTTTGTTCTATTTTATTTTTCTGATCCATCTTGCTTTATTCTGTTCTATTTTTTTTCTTCTGATTTCTCCCTGTGATATTTGTGCAGGTACCTTGCAGAGTTTAAGATTGGTGCGGAGAGGAAAGAAGCTGCCGAGAGCACCATGAACGCGTACAAAGCTGATGCTCTGGTTACTGGCAAGGCAATTTTTAAGTGTACATATAGACATGACGAGTAGATCCTTCAGGCTGAGTTTTGAGCATTTTTTGCAGGACATCAGCCCTTGTAGATTTGGCTCTGACCCATCCCATCAGGCTTGGGCTTGCACTCAACTTTTCTGGCTTCTACTATGAGACCTCGAACTCCCCTGACCAAGCCTGCAAAACAGGTTTGTTGCTTCTCCTTTCCTCTCCATTTTTTTAGTTATCGCGATTGTCAGCCCATTAATCCTCTAGCAATCTATGCTTGTGTAGGGAAAGTTGATAAATCTTTGGTAGAACTCCCCCAATTTTTTTTCAATTTGCCGTCACCATGGAAGTTACTATGCTAGGATTTTGTTTATTTTTTTACAGTAACTTTTGAACTGCTCAATCTTAAGGTATATGATATAAGGAATCCATACTAGCATGCTAAGTTTATTTATTTATTTATTGACTGAATATTGTGTCGTAAAAGGGGAGTTGGTATCTTGCCCCATTTTTTTTATATCCAGCAACAACTGATTCCCCACATCCAACCCAAGCGTGGGCCATAACCGACCTTCAGCGAAGCACCACGATGAACGCCAGGTTCAAAGAATAGTGATGCCATATATTCAAAATCTGTCTTCTCATTATATGCTCTGTTCAAAATCTACCATGTTCAAAGAATAGTGATGACCGTTGAAATCTCAATACCATTACCTTAAGTAGCCTGTGAACCCTAAATTATTTCTTGAGAAAGTAAACATATTTTACCACATACTCCCTCCGTCTCAAAATAACCGTCACTGATTTACTATAACTTTGTACTAGATCAGCGACACTTATTTTGGGATGTAAGGAGTAGTTTTCTTTTTGTAAATTTGGATCATAATAATTGTTCTCTGAGCTCTGTAATAATATTTGTCATTAATCTGTTTTTTGTGCAGGTAGAGGAGGATAAAGAAATGGTATCTAGGATTGTGTAGAATGTAGATACAACCATTGTATTAAGGGTTTGGCTAGCTATTTCTATTTGGAAGCGATTCCTTCATGAACAGATGATTACATAGAAAGTAATCACATCCGACTGCTATACTAACATCGGTAATTATGAGTTCGTGCTAGCTATTTCTGTTTTGAAGCAATTCCTTAGGAACAGATGATTACACAATATCTTTTTTATAGGAAATATTGGATAAAAGTCGCCAAAAAATTGATCATTCCGTTGCACCTAGCATCTGATTTCTATTATCATAAAGAAGATGTTTGTTCTTACAGGAACATCTATAAATAGAAGATTTGCCAATAAAATTTGAGTCCCCGATGAGCAGAATAAATTTTCTACTTTAGAAAATAAGGCAAATTGCATTTCATTAGAGATGGCTTTATAACAAATTGAATGAGCGAGCGGTTATTTTTTTATCAAGTCAGTACAATTTTTTGGTTAGGATAGAAGGGCAAATACATTGATTGCTTTAATAGTTAATAATGGTCACGGTGGCGTATGAGTTGCATGCCCAACAACGGACATCATATTTTTATTTCGTCGTAATGCATGACATTAACTGTATGTTACAATGTGGCAATGACTTAAGAGACATCAGATCTGCCTTCTTGGCTCGGGGGTGTCACGGGCTACACACGCCTCCTCCCCCTTGATGGCGGTGTCGAATTAGTACAAACACGTGGGGAGTGAATCATGGCGGAAAGCAATGCGGTCGGCGAGGGACTTCTCCTTGGCGGTCCGTGGCGAAGTACGGTGTAAAATAGAGGGCGCCATGGCGAAGGTAAGGTGGGTGTCATCCGGTTTTAAAGAAGAGGGCTCAAACGAGAAATGTCATGTTACGGCGAGAAACCCAGTAGGAAGGAGAGGGTTCGGCAGGAAAATAGAAGAGTGCTTTGTGGGGTGGTGCTTTTGCGTTGGACATGGCTATTGAAGATAACATGATGGATAATCCGGATAACCATATTTCTCCCTCACATGGTCTGAATTTGGGGTGTCCGGACAGTTGAATTTTTGGTAGCCTATTGGGCACCCGTTTAATGTCGAACACGCTCAAATGTACGAGGGAGAAATAAGCTTCAGCCTTGAAGACGACCTTCGTTATTTGTTTGACTTATTCATATGCATTGTAGCCCGTAGCAACGCACGGGCATTCTACTAGTTAAATACTAGTGCTTCACCTGGCACCATAAAAAGTTGGAAGCAAATATTTTCAATTCTCGTTTAAAGTACTATGATTGTAGGAAAAGTGTTCAAATCACCCGGATGATTTTCTGGACAATTCATCCGCGTGCCACGCGTCTAGGCGCCTGCACCGCGTCCCACACGTGCCACGCGTCTAGGCGCCTCCATCGCGTCCCTCTCCCTTATCTTATTGTCTTCTTCCCTGCACCGGCTGTCTGCAAAATTCCCCTTTTCTTTCTCCCACCTCTCCCTTCTTCCCTGCTCGTCTCTCTCTCTCTCTCAACCTGCCCGGTGGCCACTAGAGCCGCGAGTCGCTGATGCTACTGCATCAGTTGTTGCAACACATGGAAGGGAAAGTGCAGTGCAGCGAGCGCCTGAGGTACGACGGTGATGAGATCTCAGACCCATAGCACTGTTGCATGCCTGCTTCATCCCGACACCGGTGTCCCAATGGAGCTTCGCCGAAGTTGCATTGGAGCTTCGCGAGAGGTGCTGGTGCTGCGTTGGAGCTCCTTCCGGGCTGCAATGGAGCTTCACTGGAGTTGTATTGGAGCTTCGCGGAGCCGCTAGTGCTGCGTTGGAGCTCCCCCGGGCTACAATGAAGCTTCGCCGGAGTTGTATTGGAGCTTCGCGGAGTTGCCGGTGTTGCGTTGGAGCTCCTCCCAGGCTGCAATGGAGCTTCGCCCGAGTTGCATTGGAGCTCCGCCGGGGGCTGCAACGGAGCTTCGTCGGTCGCGTCGGTGCTACCATGAGCGTCGGGGCGCTGGTGGTGCATACGATGGTCGCCTGTCGACAACGTTGACAACTGCTGCATATGGTGGCGAGCGTGGAGCAGAGCCAGTGCTGCGATGGAGCATCACAAGGGTCACCTGTGCTGCAACGGAGCATTGTCGGTGCCGCCGCCCGCCGGTCTGGTCGTTGGTGTTGTGATGCAGAATCGCGACAAGCTATGCAGAAGAGACAAGGTCAGGAGGGGGGCTGTCCTCGTGGAATTCTAGCGAGAGGAGGAAGATGGGCTGCGAGGCTACAGAACGAACGACCCCGTATGCCAAATAAGACGGCTCCCCAGGCGGATGATTTTTTGCAAACATCTGATGTCTACTACGCAACCTTCTTTTTGTAGACTCGTGTTGGGCCTCCAAGCACAGAGTTTTACAGGACAGTAGCAAATTTCCCTCAAGTGGATGACCTAAGATTTATCAATCCGTGGGAGGCGTAGGATGAAGATGGTCTCTCTCAAACAACCCTGCAACCAAATAACAAAGAGTCTCTTATGTCCCCAACACATCCAATACAATGGTAAATTGTATAGGTGCACGATTTCGACGAAGAGATGGTGATACAAGTGTAGTATGGATGATAGGTATAGGTTTTTGTAATCTGAAAATATAAAAACAGCAAGGTAACTAGTAACAAAAGTGAGCAAAAACGGTATTGCAATGCTTAAAAACAAGGCCTAGGGTTCATACTTTCACTAGTGCAAATTCTCTCAACAATGATAATATAATTGGATCATATAACAATCTCTCAACGTGCAACAAAGAATCACTCCAAAGTTTCTATCGGAGAACGTAGGACGGAAGCGTGCATCAACCCCTATGCATAGATTACCCCAATGTCACCTCGGGAATCCGCGAGTTGAGTACCAAAACATACATCAAGTGAATCAATAGAACAATTATTGTCACCACAGATATCTCATTGCAAGACATACATCAAGTGTTCTCAAATCCAATACTCAATCCAACATAACGAAACCTCAAAGAGTAAGACTCAATTCATCACAAGAAGGTAGAGGGGGAAGAACACCATATGATCCAACTATAGTAACAAAGCTCGCGGTATATCAAGATCATGCCAAATCAAGAACACGAGAGAGAGATCAAACACATAGCTACTGGTACATACCCTCAGCCCCGAGGGTGAACTACTCCCTCCTCGTCATGGAGACCGCCAGGATGATGAAGATGGCCACCGGTGATGGTTTCCCCCTTCGGCAGGGTGCAGGAACGGGCTCCCGATTGGTTTTTCGTGGCTACAGAGGCTTGCGGCGGCGGAATTTCTGACCTAGGTTTCTTTTCGGGGGTTTCTATATTTATAGAAATTTTTGGCGTCGGAAACAAGTCAGGGGGGTTCCCGAGGAGTCCACAAGCCAGGGGGCGCGCCCTAGGGGGGAGGGGGGCGCCCCCCACCCTTGTGGTTACCTCGGGACTCTTCTGGCCTAACTCCGATGCTCCGTGGGCTTCTTCTGGTCCATAAAAAATCATCGTAAAATTTCAGCTCGTTTGGACTTCGTTTGATATTCCTTTTCTGCGAAACTCAAAAATAAGGAAAAAAACAGAAACTGGCACTGGGCTCTGGGTTAATAAGTTAGTCCCAAAAATAATATAAAATAGTATATTAATGCATATAAAACATCCAAAACAGATAATATAATAGCATGGAACAATAAAAAATTATAGATACGTTGGAGACGTATCAACATCATCCGGACAATTTGTAGCAGCGACCATGATTGTATTGCTATATTTGGGACTGGGAAACATGTACATAAAATATAACCGTAATAACTTTTTTTCAAATATATGGTAGTAGCAATTTTTCACCATTGTATACAATCCTTAACTATTGTGAAAGTGATGATAAAGCCGAAACAATAGGTGTATTTATAATCTACATGAGTGAATGGACTGCAACTTTGTTTGCTATACACACATTTTCAAACAAGCATATTCAAACTTATCTGTAACATTCATGGTGACCATATACACATTTCATAAACTAAAACTTAATGATACAAATGGATCCTGTCATATAGAGTGAAATGCAAAATGCCACCACAATAGCGGTCACATTAGCAGAAATCACCAATTTACAATTCGCCGCAAAAATCACCCCACGGAAGGCAACAAACATTAAGTATATTTTTAGCGTGTTTTTGACCTGGCAAATCACTCATGTGCTAATTTCGGGCGGCGACGCTAGGAAACTGCCGTTAGCGGCCGATCATGACTGGCTCGGTGAGAACTTTCCCTTTAGGAAAACAACCGCTCGCTCCCTCTATCACCTCTCGCTCTCTTTGCGACTCCTCTCTCATTGTTACTCCACCGTCGCCTCTGAACCGTCACTGCCGCCATGGTCTCCTGGAACGACAGAGAGAGCACTAAGGACTCCATGGAGGGGTTTGACTCAAATGTAAGCACCCTCTGTACTCGGGCTAGGGTTAGGGTTCTTGTTAGGATTTGGGGATTTTTTGATTGGGCACAATTTGGACCAGTAGTCGATTTGACCATTTTCCATTTGAAGTCAACACAATTTTTCTCTCTGCATGCATACTCTTTTTCTCTGTGTTATTATCTACTCTATTTACAATTTCAGTAAACTGCTTATTTTTTTAAAACGTTTGTTCATTTAGTGTCATCTATCTAAACAAGGTATTATATGTGAATGGAATAAGCTAAAGTTAGTTCTGTGTGGATGTTGTCTATCAGTTAAGCTATATAAGCTGGAGTTAGTGTTAGTGTTGTGTGACATTTATTCGTACATGTTTCACAGAAATTGATAGACACAAGGTTGTCAGAATCGCGATTCTTTTGTAAGATTCTACGACTTTATGATCCAAACTGACTTGCTGGTTCGTAGAATCTACGCTTTTACGATCCTGATAATGAAGGTTCTACGATTTGCGATCTTGTCATCCAAGCTCCAATCAGATTCAGATTCAAAATCACGACTATGATATAAACAGGTGATAAAAATTATGGCGCATGGGAGAAATAAGACTCGTGTGGTTACTTCTCTTTTGTATGGTATATTCATACCCTCCTCAAGCTATTCCTTGGGCCTTTGCTCACTTTGCCATATGTCTTCATCCATTGGCTGGATCAAATCAGGTTCTTCCACACACAAAAGTATTGGAGTGCAAAAGAAATCTTCCTCATATTCTTCATTCTTCCCCTGTTCTTTCCTAGCTCTTGTTACCATCTTCATTTGATGAACCGCCTCCCTTTTTTCTTCCCAAATGATAACGCCCACACGTGTGGCATATTTACACATTGCCCACACGCCTTGATCCACCTTAATTCTGTTTTGCACGGATCCTAAAGGAATCTGAGTGCCACGTAGGCATAGCGTCTTGTGTGGGCGTTAGAGCGCTCGCCCACATGACCCGCAGCACGCGGTTGCCAGCTGCGTCGTGTGGGCGAACCAGTTCCCGCCCACACAGTCACCAACCAGTCCACGTGCGTGTGGGCGAACTGCTCTTCGCCCACACGACGCTCGTACGGTGATAGATGGCAACTGCAGTTGCGCGTATGCGGCAACTAGGTAAACATACATGGCAACTATGATTCGTTGGCAGATGGCAACTGCAGTTGCGCGTACGTGGCAACAAGGTAAACACACATGGCAACTACAATTAACCATACATGGCGGCAACTATGGCTGGACCACATGTGGCAACTAGGTAAACACACATGGCAACTATTTGTTTGACCACATGTGACAAGTAGTTAATCACACACGGCAACTATGATTTGATTGCACGCGGCAACTACCATAAATTAGACATGGCAACTATATTTTAACCAAAACAGAGAGAGTTGCATGCTTTTACAGCTACATTTGCCATCCCGGATGGCAACTAAAGCATCATCCCATGAGTAACTAACGTAGCTGCGCCAGGACGTGTGGGCAAATTTTGCTTCGTGCCACACACGCGGGGTGGGATGAGTAGTACTTGTTGGGCGTGTGGCACGAAGTAGCTGCGCCCACATATATGGGCAGTTCTAATTTCGCCCACACATGACCTGTGTGGGCTGCCTCCTGCTCACGCCACACACGACGTGTGGGCGGATGTCTAGTATGCCACACGTGTGGGCGTTATCAGCGTCTTTTTTCTTTGTGTAGGAGTTTCTGTTTCTTGCTCTCCTCCTTTTTCCTACGCATATCTTTCAGTTTATTCATCTCTTGCTCCTCTAGAAGTGGTCTCATCTCCCCATGCCTCTCAAGAGGATCTTGTTGCTCAAGCATCATCTTCCTAGCTTGCTCCTCTTGCTCATACATCTGGTAAAGCTTCTTGATCAGGTTCTTCACAGGGTCAGTAATATCTAGAAAATCAACACCAAGAACAACGTACAACTTCTCCTCTGTGAACTTGAAAGAGACATAGAACCATCACTCGGTAAAGCTCAAGGCGACTGTCCAAGCCATGTGCAACACAAACAGAAATTCATCAAGCTTAACACCAAGTCGATTCACGTACGACGTGATATAGATCCCCTCGTCTTTGGGCAACCTCCTGATGATGGCGACCTCGTTGAGTGGTCTGAGCCAGCCGTCCTCGAGGACACCCACTCTGCGATCAGGCCACCTACACTTATAGTCGCTACCATATGAGATGGCACCCGGTTGCCCGTCCTCACCCGCCTCCTGCAGACGAGGCCCTTCTTTGCCGCCGACGAGACGGGCCACGCGCAGAGCGCCGGTGTACCCTGCCCGCTCCGAGGGGGAATGGGGGTACTCCTTCCGCCACCACGACACCTTGGCATTCCTGGCCGATGCCTTGATCTTGAAGAGAAGGAAGGTGGTCGCATCCGGACCTCTTTTCTTCCTCTCGTCGACGAAGCGACCAAACGTCTCCCATTGGCATAGCTCATGATCAAACCGCCGTCTGTCAAACGAGGAGAGGAGCTGCACATGTAGAGTGGATAATACGATCTTGTACATGGTGAGGAAGTTCTCTGCAAGTGAGGCGGCGTCCTCGTCCCTGACTCCCTGAGGCCCCTCTCGACTCAGGGTGGACACGGTCCGGGCCGGTCCGGTCCTGGTCCGAGCCGTCGTTTGGACCGGCCGCTGGCGGTCCGGGCCAGACCGGACCGAGCTGGCCAGCGGTCCTCTTTTCAGGGACCGGACCGGCGAGGCAAAAGCCCGGGCTGGACCGGTGGACCGGCCAACCACTCACCGGCGGCGAGAGGGTGACCATGGCGTCGGGGAGTGAAGGCTCTAGGCCCTAATCAGAAGGGGGAGCAGAGCGGGAAGGTGCAGTGACTCACGTAGAACACGATGGTGTGGTCGGGGAGGCCGGGGAAGCAACGACGGCGACATAATCGACGATGAATGACGGCGGCAGGAGTTCGGTAAGGAGGAAGATGGCGATGGCTTCGGAACGAATCAGGCCGATTCATTCCGTGGGGACGTAGATCTCATGGTCGCGAAGCTCCTGGACATGGTGGTTGGTCGTGGGGAGGCTGGTCGCCGCGTCCGAGAGAGGTTGTGCACTGGACGGCGGCGGCCGCGGCACAGGTGCGTGCGTGTGTGCGTTTTTTTGAGCGAAACGTGTCCTGCAGAATCGAGGCACTGGGAGGGATGGAGAGGAGAGCTCAGCTGAGTGGCTGGTGGAGTGGTGGTGCGGCGGGCGGCGCTCGCCGCTGGGATGGGAGAGGAAGACGGCGGCGTCGCCGCTGTGATTCTCGGTCCGCTCGGTTAAAGCCTGGACCGGACCGAAGCTTTGCCGGGCCTGATTCTTGAGCTCGGACCGACTGATTTTTTGAGCGGGCTAGGCCCGAGCTGGCCAGGACCGAGCGGGCCACGAGCCGGTCCGAAAGACCGCTCGTGTCGTCCACCCTGACTCTCGACGGCGAGACAGTGGACGTCGTAGTCCGTCAGATTTGACCAGACGGCGACGCGGAGGAACTTCCGCACCTCCTCGGCCGTCAGCCCGCTCCGGACGGCGACGGAGAGGGCCTCCTCCAACTCCCCCGCCGGTTGCCAGCTCGCTACCTCCTTCCCCTTCTCCGGCTTCCCCACCTTCTTCCGGTCAGCGACGGAGAGGGCTTCCTCTATGTCGAGCGGCCGCTGTGATCGGACGCAATCAACCCCCTTCCAGTTCTCACGATCTGTCCGGGCAGCAAGCGAGAGGGCCTCCAGCAACTCCCTCAACTCCTCCGCGAGTTGCCGTCCCAGAACGGAACCAATCTCCACCCCCTTCTCCGGATGCTTCATCTTCTTCCGCGCGACGAAGGGGTGGGCCTCATCCAGCTTCTCGGCCGATCGCCGCCCGCTGGCCTGCGAGGAATCGATCTCCATCTCCATCTCCTTCCCCGGCGTGGTTGATCGATAGAGACCTCGCCGCCGACGCGAGGTTAGGTTTTTCTCTTTTTGATTGGGGTCGCGAGGTTAGGTTGTTTCGTTTCCGTTTTCTTTACTTTTTTTTAGGGGAGTTTTCTTTACTTTCCTTGGTTGGACTTTTTTTTTCCTTGGCTGGACTTGGTTGGACTTGGTTGGAGGAAGGAAGGCCTCCGTTTCGGTGCTGACTTGCTGGGCCCAAAATCTCGAAAAACAGGTAGTTGGCCCAGAAAGGCCCAGTTTGAGCGCCGGCTCCACTCGCAAACACCCTTCTCCCCGTGAGGTTTTAGCTCTCGCCGCCGCCCCTGCCGCCCCCGCGCCAGAGAAGTGAGGTCTTAGCCCCGCCTCCACCGCGAGTTGAAGTAGCCGGAGAGATGGGGAAGAAGCAGAAGAAGCCGGGGAAGGGGAAGGAGAAGACGGAGCGTAAGACGGCCAAGGGAGAGGAGAAGCGCGCCCGCCGCGAGGCCGGCAAGGTCGGCGAGGAGGACGACATCGACGCCATCCTCGTCAGTATCCTCTTCCTCTCCGCCTCACCTCTCCGTTTACTTCGATCAGCTTGCTTGCTTCACTCTGCTGCTGCTTGTTGCGTTCTGTTCAGCTGCTGCTCTGCATCTGCTAATGAAGTCTTTTAATCGAAATTATGGAACGTTTGTTTAGTATACGCGTTGCTGTACTTCATCCCCTTTTGCTTATTTTCCCCTGTTGGGCTTTACTTTACTGCAGAAGAACATACAGAAGGAGGAAGCGAAGAAGAAGGAGGTTCATGTGGAGGAGAATGTCCCTGCGCCATCTCCCCGGTCCAATGGCTCGGTGAGGCCTTGCAGAGACTCAAAAATATTGACAGTTACTGAAAGAATCTTCGTAGTTGAAGCCGTGTAACGTTAATTTCTATGCTTGTGAATCTTGTGATGGTCATGTTCAATTAGGTGCTTAGAAGTTAGATAACTCAGTCTCATTGTATATGAGCAAGGTCCGCAAAATCTCTACGAGGCTATGATAATTTTTAGTGGAATTATTTTAAAAATGATGATCATTACACGATTGAGCTATGTCCAAATAAAAGTTCTTCATTTTGTGGAGTGCTTTCGACATGTTTTTTTTGTTAAAATATAATAATTAATCTGTGTGTTACTTATATTATTGCAAATGCTACACAGAAGATATGTATATGACTTTTCAGCCGAGCAAATAGATTTTATGGAGATTTAATTGCCAAATTTGACGTTATTCTTTCTCATATGCAGCTTACCATAAACCCATCGAAAGATACAGAACTAATTCTGTATGGTGGAGAGTTCTACAATGGTAGCAAGGTGGAGAACATATCTTCTGTAATCTGGACATTTTGCCTCATGTGACATGAATAATATGATAAATATATTTCACCGATTTTGCCATGCTCTTTCATTTATGGGTATTCCTGTATATTCTATAAATTTTATCTCCTGTCATTGCGCTTCCATAGTAATATAATTGTTGCTTAATGTTTTTCCTTGATAATTTTAATAAGTTCCCTCTTGAAGGCAAATAATTTCAGTAGTGCTGAATATTGTCTATATGTTTCTGCAGACCTTTGTTTATGGTGATCTTTATCGTTACGATGTAGAGAAAAATGAGTGGAAGTTGGTATCTAGTCCTAACAGTCCACCTCCACGAAGTGCTCACCAGACAGTTGCATGGAAGAATAACGTATACATGTTTGGTAATAAAACTTTTACACTTATGAGGACATTCTACGAGTAAAGGTGCTATTTCAGTCAACTGGATTTATCTTTCTTTTTATTGATGTTTCAGGTGGGGAATTCACTTCACCAAACCAAGAACGTTTTCATCATTACAAGGTAGAAGACTAAGTATGTTAGTCTAAATTTTCTCATAACTGCCTGGGGATTTTTTCTTGGCATTAAGCATTTCACATATCCGTCATGATAAACTGTCCCGACAGCTTCGGCCTCCGAAGATAAATTACATTTGGCTTGTTTTTTCAAATTTGAACCAAGAGAGATGCTAATCCTATATGGGATATGTCTATGAAAGTATATGTTGAAATGTCATTTGTAGAGATTAAGCCTGGGAGTTTGTTGCCATTTATAAATCAAGGAATAAAAGGCTCTTTACCATGGTCCGCCTGTCTTTTATTTGGATGTGCTACACATGATAGATGATACAATTTATTTTGTTCCTGATTTGCTTCTTTCTTTCTGATTTAATATCAGGGGTTATCTGGCTGTAATATGTATCTTAAGTTTAGCAGTCATAAATATGGTGCATCTCTTATCCCTTGGCTTGTTTTCTACTGCAGGACTTCTGGACACTGGATCTCAAAACAAATCAATGGGAACAAATTCTTGCCAAGGGATGTCCAAGTGCACGTTCAGGACACAGAATGGTTAGTGTCTTTAGGTTGAAACCACTTGTTAACTATTACGGTCCCGTTTTCCTTAATCTTTTCTGCATTATAAGCACCAGGCTACCAGCATAGTTGTAGGAAACATGTGGTTGTGATGCAATCATGTTAGGTAGTTCTGTTGAATGACCATATTTGGACAACCTAGTGCCTAAATACAAGAGATATTGAATCAGGCAATCTATGGAGTGATCTGAATAAATATGTAAATTAATATAGTTGGCCGATAATCTAAATTTGATCCTTTTTTTTCTTCCTTTAGTCATTTGTAAACTGGCATGTGTTTCTTTCCACAGGTCCTTTACAAGCACAAGATTGTGCTATTTGGTGGCTTCTATGACACTCTTAGGGAAGTGAGGTTAGTACGTTTAGCTTGTGGTGAGGTTATTTTAGTAATATTTAATAATGTATGATATTTTTATAGAAGTATTAGGAGTTATGTCCTAGTTACAAGTTATGTCCTAGTTACAAGTTATGTACCAATTGAGTAGTAGTGTAACAGTCTTACAGTTGATCATCCAACAAAGAAACACAAAAAGAACTCGTGGCGTAGAGTATATTGTGAACAGTTAAGAACTTAATATGATATGGATTCAATTGATAATCATATCTTCTGCAGGTACTACAATGATCTGCATGTTTTTGATCTGGATAATTTCAAGGTGAGTACACCATGTTGTTTTTCCGTCAGTACTGCTAGCAACATAAAGTATATATTAGTAACATGTAAAACCATGTAATTCAACATTCTTACTGATGATGTTGATGTTTTAGTGGGAGGAAATTAAACCTCGTCCTGGTTGCCTGTGGCCAAGTCCAAGAAGTGGCTTTCAGCTTGTTGTTTACCAAGATCAGGCAAGCCTCTGTTTTTTTACCTCAATAGTTAGTATGCTGATACTTCATAAATGGTGTTTAATGTAACTCCATAACAATTTTTCAGTTATTAATAATCACATGTTATTTGCTACTGGGAGTGCTCTTGTTATGATTGATAATTTCTTACGTGGCAACTGATGTTTTTGCCGTAACAAGGCGTCATAAGAAAGAAATATATTTCTTCAAGATGATGACATGGTGATAGATTGATGTACTGCACTTGTTTGCTCAACAAATATCAAAATTTTGCTCTGTTTAACCAGTTTTGGCAACCTTTAATTGTTTGTGTCAATAACCATTCAATAAGTGTGGCAAAATACCTGACAAAATGTGACCTGTTATGCTGAGTCCTTTATTATTTAATATGTAGCTATGTAAGTTTATTAATGGTTGTTTTTCTGTAGATATATATGTATGGTGGATATTTTAAAGAAGTTTCTTCTGACAAAAATGCATCAGAAAAAGGAACAGTTCATGCAGATATGTGGTCTCTTGATCCTCGTACTTGGGAGTGGAATAAGGTCAAATCTTGCATTTCTCTATAATTTGGTATCCACTGAGTTCTGTACTCCCATGTACTTAAGTCCAAGGATTTATCTTGCCAATGTTTTAAGTTTTTATTCCAGACCTGCATATCCCCGCTGAATGTCTTGCAATGTTTACTTGTTTCCCACTTGAACCCTTGATAGGTTAAGAAGACTGGGATGCCACCTGGCCCCAGAGCTGGGTTTTCAATGTGTGTTCACAAGAAAAGGGCTGTCCTTTTTGGCGGCGTAGTAGATATGGAAGTCGAAGGTAAGTTGAACCGAACTTTGCTTGCACTGTGCTTACCTACTTAGATTCTTCTATTTTATATTTGAAATATCATGTGCGCTATATTTCATCTTTTTGGCGATTATGATGGTTATTCTTTTTTACAAACCAAAGAGCTGCTTCAAATCTTCAAACTCTAAGGGGTATTTCCATATGCTGTGAAACTAATTTCACTCCCATATTTCTATTTGTAGCTGATGTCCTTATGAGCATGTTCATGAACGAGCTGTATGGATTCCAGTTGGACAATCATCGTTGGTATGCTTTATTTTATCACCATTTGTGCTAATTTAACATTTGATTTTTTTTATTTAATGGAAATAAAATTAGCTGCAAAAGACTCAGCCAGACAGGCACTAGCACCTGGTAACATTCTTTAAGAAGAACGACCGAGACACCAGTTACTCTGGAATAAATTCAAATTGAATTATTCATGACCCTGCTTATTCGTCTGTCATTTAAGGTTGGTGGCATTCTTTAAGAAGAATGACTGCGACAACAATCACTTGGTGGAATAAATTCAGATTAAATAATCCTGCTTGTTTGTCTTTCATTAATTTGTGCTATTGTGGGTATTTAAAAGAAAAATGGATGTGTCAGCTTGGTCCGGCAAATTACTGTAGCTGCTGCAACAAAATATGTTAGCAACATTCCATAGTCAGGCATACCATATGTTTTGCTCTTGGCCAACTTTTAGTATCATTGAATTGAAGCAATAAACTATCATGTCTTGGGTTGAACTTTCCCTTTAATCTTCTTGTGCTTATCTAGATTCTAGATAACTTATTCTGGAAATTATATAGTACTCCCTCCGTTCCATAATACTTGTCGTGGTTTTAACTCTTGGGATCACTTTTAATTCCCCAAGCATATGCTTTGCTTTTGAAAAATTGCGCAGTGACATTGGATGTCATTGACAGTGACAGTCTAACACTGGTTACACTTCTACTGGTTTACAGCTCACATATTCTTAGTTTAAATGCTAACAGTATTACAGTAAAGCCTAGATGTGAAAGGTTGTTCTTTCTTGTAGTTTTTGCATTCTGTTTATGTGTTGAATATATTGCTTTCCTTGGATGTCTCAGGTATCCTTTAGAGCTCAGGAAAGACAAGCCTGCTAAAAATAAGGTGATTCCTCAAATTAACATAATCATGTGATCAGCCATGTCCTGTTTATAATTGATAATCTGTAAGAAATCAAGCTGCGTACCAAAGTGGTCGGCCCCTTCCCCGGACCCTGCGCAAGCAGGAGCTCATTTTTTAAGAAATCAGGCACAAAGCTACTGTACCAATTAATCTGCAGAAATGCCTTTTATTAATTGTGAGATAGACAGCTAATTTTGTGGTATGGGGTATAGCTGTTGTGCATAATTGCACAAATTTTGAACTTAAATATGTAGTGATGTTTGTAACTCTGCCTAGCAAATGGCAAATTTAGCTGTCTTAAATGCTTATTTAGTTATTTATTATAACACTATGCTGACAGTGGTTTACCATGCACAGACAAAGGATACCAAAAGAAAGGAAACAGCAAATGATTCAGAAAGTAATATTGGTAATGAGGATGATGATACCATGGACTGCTCGGAAGAAGCTACTGATGTTCAATCTGAAGTCGGTGGAGTTTCTAATCACTTGACCAAGAGTCTAACCTTAAATAAAGTTGGCTCAAGCCAAAACTCTGAGGTCATGTCTGATTCAACAGAACAAGAAGCAATTCCAGAGGTTATTCCCATGCCGGACAATTATTCATAGACCATCTTTGATGTTTATACATCCTAATGACACTTCCGTTGCTCACTTATTTTTTGGTAATAACAGGCAATTAAGCCCATTGGTCGTATCAATGCATCAATGACTGTAGGGAAAGATACGCTATACTTATATGGAGGAATGATGGAAGTGAAAGATAGAGAAATTACTCTTGATGATCTGTATTCACTTAACCTTAGCAAACTAGATGAGTGGAAGTGTATCATACCGGTCAGTTGAAGATTGTCTTTCCCTGATATAGTTCATTTTTATTGGAGTACGCAACAAATTATCTGCTAGTTGTTTCATAATTATTCCCCAAAAAATATCAGAACTTACCTTTGCTTTCCGTTTTTGTGCAGGCATCTGAATCCGAATGGTTAGAAATGTCCGATGATGACGATGAGGAGGATGAGGATGAGGACGATGAAGATGATAGTGCGGATGATGCTATGGAGACAGATGAAGATGAGGAGGAGGTATGCAGTTGGATTTAAGGTTCATATTGTGCACATGTTCAGGAGAACAGTATTACCCACTTGGTTTCCCCTGCTTACAGTTATACTCGTACTTCTTAAAATCTTGCTAAGTTTGACGTGGGTTGTGGCTGATTAATCTGATTATAGCCAGTTCTATATACTTCCTGTAAGTTTTTTTTTTTTTTTTGTAAAGCAAGGGAATATTTTAGTTTGATGTTTTCAACAATTGTTGCCATAAACCAGATGAGCTGCTAATTTCCAGCCTGTTTTGTCTCAAGAATACACGTTAGTATATGCGTTAGGCTAAAATTCTGCATGATAGACGAGCCGGTGAGAAACCGTTCCAGCAACACTTTCCACTTGAGGGATAGCAATCAATGTTTTAAGAGCGTCATAGGCGAGCATTTTTCCATAGATCCAACATTATAGTATTTTGTGGAAGAAATATTTGGAACTACGGAGGCCCCAGTCTTAGTTTGTTGGTATATGTTGTCATTCATGAACGCTATATTAAAGTTGGGCTGTTGGTAAAGTGCTCATTTTGTATTGACTATTGCACTCAAGAGTTACCCAAATGCCTCTGGCAGTTTGGCATGCTTGCCTGAGCTGTCAACTTGAGCTGCCAGTTTTCCGTAATTATTTATTGTTGTTGTAGCTTTTGGTTGGTACAATAATGACAGGAAATTGTAAGTCGTTGATAACGCCAGAGTCTCTTTTTTGTGATGAATTAACCTATTTGACAAAAATGCTAAATGGAGGACGAGCTCCATGGAGCTCTTTATTTTGAAAAAATTTCAAAATCACATTTTGAAGTTTCAGAAAATTCTAAAAAATATCACACACATTCATACGGATGTATACTACATGTGTGTAAAATTTGAAGATGATATACATTATGGTGAGAGCTACATAAAAAAGACAAAATTCTGATTTTGAAAATGGTGAACAGTACACGGACTGTTCACTATTAAAAAAATTGCACGATTTTTTTGTTTGTAGCTCTCACCATAGTGTATTTCATCGTCAGACTTTACACACATGTAAAACACATCCATATGAACGTGTATGATTTTTTCCAGAATTTTTTTGGAACTTCAAAATATGATCTTTTGAATTTTTTTTAAAAAAAAGAGCTCCATGGAGCTTAACCTTCAAAATGCCCTACTCCCTATTTGGAGGTTATAAAAAAAGTAGGTATGCATGGTTAGTCCAATGCTGGAGTTTCTCACTTTCTGAGATTTATGCTGATGTTTATCTTTCTTTTCCTTTGTGGTCAGTGTTTTCACTCATATTGTTTGGTTATTAATTTGTATTCCTCCTGCGTAGTCTGATGAAGAGGCTGAGAAGAATGTAGCTGTGTCCGGTGCTGTGGCTCTACTGAAGGGTGAACGTAAGAAATTGCGCAGAAAAGAGAAACGTGCCCGGATAGAACAGATCAGGGTCATCCTCGGTCTTTCTGATTCTCAAAGGACACCAACGGTAATGTTGCAATTGATTAGCATTATTTATTCTTTGTGGATTTGTTCCTGGCTATGGGTGTGGTGTCTGAAGTCATCCTTCGGATGTTTATCATGGAGCAATTTTTGGCCAGCTGCTTGTTACCTGCAGCAGACTGAAAACCAAATCATTATTTATTTATTGATTCCCATCTTTTTGTGTTTGAAGCCAGGAGAATCACTGAGAGATTTCTACAAGAGAACAAATATGTACTGGCAAATGGCTGCCTATGAGCACACACAACACACCGGAAAGGTTGCCCTTCGTTACTTATTTGAGTATTCTGTTCTAGGCTGTATGCTGTATTTAATCTTGCACACCCGATGCCAGGAGCTCCGCAAGGATGGCTTTGATCTTGCCGAAACCCGATTCAAGGAACTGAAACCCATACTCGATGAGGTATTTTTCTTTTCATGCTAGAGTATTTTGCTTGAAGTGATTCCAATATATCTGATCAATCTTGTTTTATGAATTTACATGTCAACTCATTCTGTGCGCATTTTCAGCTGGCCGTGCTGGAGGCTGAACAAAAGGCAGAGGAAGAGGCCAGTGCGTCGACTAGTTCCAAGAAAGACCCGAAGAAAGGCAAGCAGAAGAGCGCGGGAAGATAGCTTTGGTTCTAGAAACGGGGCTTTGCTTTGCTCCAGAGCTCGCCAAAATTAAAGTACAAATTCTTCCGGTGTCTGGACCCATAGTGTAGATTTCACGACTTTTTATGCGATCGGAAAACGAGAGAGACCCTTGAAGAGTTTTTGTAATGTGTGTAGTACATTTTTGTTTACTTTTCATATGTATCGGAGGAAGGTGCATTCACCATATATGCTATGCATGGCAGGGTTAAGAATATCCTTCATTGTATTATTCTCTGCACATGTTTTCGTAATAGCTTGACGATCATGTACTGGTTTGGTTGGTTGATAGGGGGAGACGCATGTGTTTGGTTCCGACACCAAGAACGTCAGCACGCAAAGAGCATGCCGCGTAATTCGTGTGGCACGAAAGCAGAAGCAGGGGATTCAACTTCAACTACTACGCCTGCCATCCGTGAGATTTTGACCACCCAATTTACTCTTCAGCCTCGTCAACTTTCAACCCCCACACAACCTGCATGCATTGCATGTGAGAATGCTTAGATACATGGATAATGTGCTACCGGTTACCACACACACGTAGGGGTTGTTGGAACAAACGTTTAATAATACAGTATAAAATTCTCCTAGAAAATATTATGGCAAAAAATAAAAATAAAAACTGGGTAGCATGGCATGATATCCCTACCTGTATCCTACAATGTGCTGACGATCACTTCTGCAGCTGGGAATGGGATTGCCTTTGAAATCCCTGCATGTATTCGTCATCCATCCGAGGATTCCAATATTATGTTAATGGCTTACAAAAAAAATTATGTTAATTAATGTACTAAGTTAACAGCGTTCCAGCAAGTGGCGCTCGACCCCACAAAACTCCACGGCAAGCAGCCAACCATCATCCTCTTCCCGGGCTATATATGCATGGCCGTCGACCGCACCATCGGCCACCAGCTTGAGCTACACACCTCCCCACTGC
Source organism: Thinopyrum elongatum (assembly GCA_011799875.1). Classification (NCBI taxonomy): domain Eukaryota; kingdom Viridiplantae; phylum Streptophyta; class Magnoliopsida; order Poales; family Poaceae; genus Thinopyrum; species Thinopyrum elongatum. The sequence goes on along the minus strand of CM022298.1, from coordinate 486,484,944 downwards.
CCAACAGTCTCACCGTAGCGGCCGCGTGCACGCGCTCGCTTCCTTCCCATCGCATGGCCGGGGCAAGCGCGCAGCCGGCGTGGGCGCAGGCGCTCGCGGCGGTGGGCCTCCTCGTCGCATCGCGCGCCGCGACGCGCCTTGCGCTGTGGCTCTACGCGGCCTTCCTCCGCCCCGCCAAGCCGCTGCGCCGCCGCTACGGCGCATGGGCCGTCGTCACGGGCGCCACGGACGGCATCGGACGCGCGCTGGCCTTCGAGCTCGCCGCCGCCGGGCTCGGCCTCGTTCTCGTCGGCCGCAGCCCCGACAAGCTCGCCGCGGTCTCCAAAGAGGTCAGGGCTAAGTTCCCCGGCATCGAGGTGCGCACCTTCGTCATCGATTTCGCCGCCGACGGGCTCGCCGCTAACGTGGCCGCGCTGGCGGAATCCATCCGGGGACTCGACGTCGGCGTGCTCGTCAACAATGCGGGTCAGGGCTACCCGTACGCGCGCTACTTCCACGAGGTGGACGAGGAGCTCAGGAGGAACCTCATACGCCTCAACGTCGAGGCCGTCACCCGGATGACGCACGCCGTGCTCCCTGGCATGGTGGAGCGCAAGCGGGGCGCCGTGGTGAACATTGGATCCGGCGCCGCCTCCATCATGCCGTCCACCCCGCTCTACACCGTCTACGCCGCCACCAAGGCGTGAGTACTGCTCGGCCCTGTCCTTGAACCACTTTTGAAGTTAGTTTCATTCTTGCTATAGGTGTTAAGGGCCCGCTCCGCTCAGCGCTGGAAAAACTGACAAAATGGCTGCTCCGCAAATTTGAACTGCGCGCTGCTCCGCTCCACTTCAGCTCCGCGGAGTTGGGAGCCGGAGTGTTCCCGAACGGGCCCTTAAATATGAATGGATTCACAAACCTAAAAGGAGTGCATTTTAACCTTGATTTCCGTTAGATGTCGTTCACTCGTCATAGGTTTTTGCTCCTTTTGTTATCAACAAATCACATCACACGTAACTAGGAACCCCCATTTCATTTGAATCAGTTGCATAATTCATCAAATTTGCTTGACATGTGTTCAGTACTACGATAGTGTGTCACATATAAGTAAGCTGAGTGTTAATCGATTTCAAATGATCTCTATATGCATTCATGGTATCATGGTATGTATTATTTCATATTTTGTCCCATTAACCACTTTTCTCCCTCCTGACATGTCAAGCCCACGGTTAGACTCAGAGGCCACGTAACATATATTGGAAAATAATTACACAAATTCTCTTAGAACTAAAAATTATATCTCACCAATTTTATCTCCAAACTTTTCTGTAAGCATAATGTAAACACATACTCCCTTTGTAAAGAAATATAAGAGCGTTTACAACACTAAAGTAGTGATGTAAAGGCTCTTATATTTGTTTACAGAGGGAGTACCGAATTTCCTCATATTTATTGTTTTCGTTCTAAATAAGGCACATCTCAGGGGTAACAAAAATGGATAAATTCTAAAATTGAGTATCATTGGCACTTCGATGCCAATGAGGCCAGTAATGAGTGAATTATACCCTTGATTAATACAACAAATTTACTTTAAAGAAAATATGGCAATTTGACCTTGCTCAAATCTCCGGACCCTTGCCATACGGGTAACACACCGTATTTGATTTCTTCACAGTAATACCAAAGCGATTACATCATTTGGTATAAATATAAATTGCACACGCTAGGATAGGTACAAAGATTTCGCAAAAAAAAAAGAGGATAGGTACAAAGATGATATTTCATTTCTCTATATTTTTAGTTTGCAGGTCACTGGCTCTCTAGATTATACACCATGCATTTATTTGTTTCAAAAGTTGACTGTAGATTGTAACTAAATACGAACTGCGAACTTGGAAGAAGTTAACTTTTGGAACAATCTAGAGAGCCAGTGACATGCAAACTAAAAATATAGTCAACTTTTTCGCAGAACTCTAAAACAGAAAACACAAAAATATAGTGAACTAGCTCTCTAGAAATAGTTGGAGTTCAAACAACAGAAAACACAAACAACAGAACTCCAACTATTTCTGAGAACAGGTAATGAAACTAATGTGTTTCCATTTTGTCAGGTATGCTGATCAATTCTCGCGAAGCCTATATGTGGAGTACAAGAACAAAGGCATCGATGTGCAATGTCAGGTAGTAGCTAATCACTCTTGTAGAAGGCTGTTGCATTTCAGTTATCTCCGTTATTTTGCATGCAGGCATCGCGATGTTCCTGTATATTTAGAGGAATACATTACTACTCCCTTCATAAACTAATATAAGAGTGTTTATCTAAATGCTATTATATTAGTTTACAGAGGGAGTATTTTGGTATTTTTATGATCTACCACCCCACCAGTTAAAAGTCTTTGCTGGCCCTCCCAACGAAAACATTATTTTTCTCATGGCGGCACGAGTTAGTTCAGATAGTTGTAGACCTGTACTGGATCGTGCAATAGACAGATACTGGTGCATGGGCGCGAGCTAGTTCAAGAAGAAACAGAAATCATGACGTGTAGAAACAGTAGGAGCACTCAATTAGTGTCAGCTCATTCGTCAAACTGAATGAATCTCTCTTATTTGGCAGGTACCCATGTACGTGGCGACGAAGATGGCCTCAATCAGGCAGGCGTCCCTGTTTGCCCCGTCATCGGAGACATACGCCCGCGCTGCCATGCGCTACATTGGGTACGAGCCTCGATGCACGCCCTACTGGCCGCATGCCCTCCTCTGGTTCCTCTTCTCCGTGGTGCCTGAGCCCCTCGTCGATGGGTACGTCCTCGGCATGTCCCTCGGCATCCGCAAAATGGGCCGCGCCAAGGAGGCCAGGAAGAAAGCGGTGTGACACGCGCCGTGGAAGAAAGGGCACGTGTAGGCTCTTAAAGATCGACTCAGATGAAAAATCTATGTGTTAATTCTATGGCCTTCATAACCAATTGTAACAAGACGAACGACTGAATGCAGTCTCCCTTCCCCTTCCAAGCAATTTTATCTGTATTAAGACTTAGTTGTGATATATATCCATGCCTCACCAACGGGCCAAAACCGTCCAAAAGATCATGAAACTGAATTCATATCTTGAATGTGTTAAGATCAATCATAGACGACTTTGTAAAGGCATCATAGGAAACTAACAACACTGGCTGCCCTCCGAAAGTCCAGGGGCCTCCTTCCATGACTTTATCCCAATCTTCAAGGCACGAAAATTGCATGGTGTAAAGGTTATTACCCAAAGATCGGAAATTAACAGCATGTGTGCAAGATTCCATGAGATTACTCACATTCTTGTAAAACTAGATATCCCCATACTCACGGTTGGTGTGGACCTTGCCGATCGCAAGCCAACGTGCCTCCATGGTTTGTTCTGGCATATATAATGTCCTCATACACTACATCATCCATGTCTTCCTCAATGATGCCCCGTTCATTCAGGCCCTCAAGTTCCTTGTACTCCCATGCCGCAGACACAGACGCGGCACCTGCCATCACCAAGCTAGGGTTTGCATGATCCCGAGAGTGTCCGCACCGCCCAACCTTAAAACCGCGCCATGCCAAGGCCGGGAAGCAGTGCAAGGCTGCCGTTTAATCAGCCCGAGCGAGGGAACATACGTACAACTAAAAATGTTGTCATAATCGTTCAAAATGCCATGTGTTCCTGGTGAATGATCGCCAGGTAACATTACCGAGAAAAAAGGATGCATGCTAGCCAAACCATCCCAACCTGGAAGAATCATTCCGCCAAAACTAATGGCATGGTAGCCATACTTCCGCTAAGTTTCAAACATGCTAGCAGCACCGTGCTAATCACCTTCCGCCAAAACTAATTGCAGGATCGGCCTTCCTTTATCCGGATGGAGAGAAGAGAGGTACATGATGGCTTTTGATTGGGTAAACGGATGTCCGAACTCACGCAAATTTTCCTTAGGTTTACTTCCGGTTTACAGGAAAACAAACGCGCTGACACTTCGACGGACAAATACTGGTCTGTGTTGGATGGTAAAGTGCGTCGAGATAGTTTGGTCCCGACGTTTGCAGGCTATTTGAGAGTCTGTGTTGCAAATGATCTTATTGCCAAGGAAAAGAAAAGGAGTGCCACCTCTGGTCCGAACAAGTGTAAACATGAGCTCCGTTCCAACACAGAGAACCTCAACATGCAAAGAGCATGCTGTGGCACAAAGCAGCTCAGATGTCAATTTATGGGTAATCAAGTATTATGCTGGCCATCCATGAGATTTTGACGGCCAACAATACTAGAACCTACTGCGAGCATGCTCATGTTAAGAGACTTGCATAATGTGCTACCGATTACCACTTGTATGGATGGTTGGAACAAGCGATTTTTACGGTAGGTTTTTTCTTTGAAATTGTTCACAGCAGTTTCTCAGGATTAGCATCTTTTTATAAAAATATTATCGGTTGTGTGAGCGCGCAGGTACACACATGGTGTTTCCTTGACAGTGGTAATTTTGAGTGAGTTTGCGCCAATCCATGATCCCCCAAGCCTCAAACTCGGCCACCTAGCTCTCATAGCCTACATTATTCACTATAGGTTTGTGACCAAATTGTGGTTTTGCTGGGATTGCCTCAGAAATCTCTGGATGCATTCGTCATTCATCTCCCAGGGTTTCATGTTTTTGTTCAGATTGCACATTGCCATTTCCTTTGAGAAGTTCAACACTCTTTGTCCTTCATCTTCTCTGCGATGAAAAGTATATCGTCCATAAATTTCATGTAATGCATTCAAACAGTTATGTTTCCTAGTCTCAGTATTTCCAATTTCCTATAGAAATTCGTAAGATGTGACACACAGTCTGTGATTTTTTTTGACAGAAAGATTCTGTGAAATTGTTTTCTGTACCTTCCTTTTATTTTCAAAAGATCTTCATTTCAAATGATCTTTCAATTATAGATTGTCATGATATTATGTTTCTTCAATATAAAAACAATTCAACTAAGAGGATTCTCGCAAAAAAAATATACTAAGAGGAACCCCTGCGGAATAATACTTAGTAGAGAGCTACTTCCTCCGCTACTAAAAAAAAGTGAGTTTCAACATTAACTTGATCTTAAAATAAATTAATAAATTTAACTACCAGTTTCTGTTGGGGTATATGTATGAAGACCAACAAATATAATAGTCTGAAACTGCTCTTGAGACAAATCTTTATATATTGTTTTCAAGTTTTCAACCGCTGCACCAGCGCCCTTCTCCTGTTCGCCATCCGAAGAGGAGAAGACTCCGTCAGTTAATCGCAACCAAAAAATAGTTAATTAAATTAACAACGTTCAGCATGTGGCGCTCCGACCCCGCGAAACTCGGCAAGCAGCGAACCATCATCCTCTCCCCGGCCCTGGGGCTATATATGCATGGCCGTCGATTGCATCATCGTCCAGCTCGAGCTACACCTTCCCACTGCCCAACCGTCTCACTGTTGCGTCCACGCGCGCGCCAGCTTCCTTCCCATTGCATGGCCGGGGCAAGCGCGCAGACCGCGTGGGCGCAGGCGCTCGCGGCGGTGGGTCTCCTCGTCGCGTCGCGCGCCGCGGTGCGCCTTGTGCTGTGGCTCTACGCGGCCTTCCTCCGCCCCGCCAAGCCGCTGCGCCGTCGCTACGGCGCCTGGGCCGTCGTCACGGGCCCCACGGACGGCATCGGACGCGCGCTCGCCTTTGAGCTCGCGGCCGCGGGGCTCAGCCTCGTCCTCGTCGGCCGCAGCCCTGACAAGCTCGCCGCGGTCTCCAAAGAGGTCAGGGCCAGGCACCCTGGCGCCGGGGTGCGCACCTTCGTCCTCGACTTCGCGGCCGACGGGCTCGCCGCCAACGTGGCGGCCCACGCTGAGTCCATCCGGGGCCTCGACGTCGGCGTGCTCGTCAACAACGCCGGGCTCTGCTACCCGTACGCGCGCTACTTCCATGAGGTTGACGAGGAGCTCACGCGGAACCTGATACGCCTCAACGTCGAGGCCCTCACGCGGATGACGCATGCCGTGCTCCCTGGCATGGTGCAGCGCAAGCGGGGCGCCGTGGTGAACGTCGGGTCCGGCGCCGCCACCATGCTGCCGTCCGCCCCGCTCTACGCTGCCACCAAGGCGTGAGTACTCCTCTCGGTCCTTTAAAATGCTCCCCACGTCGTCCCAGGCTTTTTTTGGTTATCTTGGCATAAATCACATAAGTAGGGACCCACATTTTATTTTGAATCAGTAGAATATTTCATCTGATTTTTTTATATGTTTTCAGCACCTACAAATAGTGTCACATTGTTAAGCCGAGGGTCGATGTTTATCTAATTTACAATTTTCCCTTTTCATTATCATTCTACAATGTTGGTGTGTATCATGCTATATTTTATCCCATTTAATTACTGTTCTCCCTCTTTTGAAGGCCACGTGACAGATATTGGAAAAGAATGCATGACTTTTTTGTAACTATAAAAAATCTCATCATTTTTAGCTCCAAATTGTTGGATAATAATCATAATGTAAAATCATACTAAAATTTTCCCATTTTTTCAATTCTGATTTTGTATTTAAATTAAATTTAAGACAATAAACATATAAAAATCCTTAAAATAACCCAAATGATAAGTGCCACAAGTCAGGTGCTTGGCGCTTTGGCCCTGATGTTTTTCGATGGCAATTCTAGTCACGCAAGGATGGCAAATTCCAGTGACACATGACATGTTTCTGTTCAAAATAAACTAAAGCACGAAAGTTGTCATGCTTGGCAACTAAAGTTGCCAACCTCGCGTCACTAAACTTGCCATAAAAATCGTTTGAAGTTGCCATGTGCTCGTACCTGACGTGTGTCACTTATCAGGGTCCAAAAATAAACCCTTGTATGTGTAACTTGGAATATTATAGTAAGGATTTATGTGTGCGTGTGGGGGACGGGGTGTTGTTAAAGAATGACATATATTCAAATTTGGAATTAAAAAATGAAATCACAATGCATGCATCATAGATTGCAATTTTATGTTCTTTTGGACAAGTATCACCTGTTTCCTAGTAAACATGCACTAGTTCTATTTTTTCTCATCCGAGGTTTTACATAGCTCTTGTAACCAATTGCCATCACGGAATGTCAAGAAAAATCAATATGTGCAATGTGACAACAATGTGTTGTCCGAGTTAGTTGCCGCATGGGACCCGACAAGTGGGCCTCAAGTGCGAAGATGATGGGTACGGGTTAGATAGGATCAAATATGAAATAAGGCACATCTTAGGGGGGGGGGGGGGGGGTTGGTGGAACAAATAAGAGCTTTGATTGCCGAAGGGAGACAGTGCGGAGCGACTCGAAACCTTCTTCCCCTCCCCCGAGCCGCTCCCGCGAGCGACCTCAGGGGCAACCCTAGCTGCCTCCTCTCCGTCCCCTCCTCCCGGCGTCCCTCCCCCCACCCCCCTCCCCCGCCGCCGCCGGGCAAAGTCCGGCCGGCGTGGGTGGCGGCGGGGAGTCTCTCCCCTCGGCATGGTCGGCTGTTGCCGCGGGATAGCGCGTGGCGAGGGGGCGTCGGGTGGCCATGGGCCCGGCAGCGCACCGACGCTCTGGGGCCTGGACGGCGCGCGACGGCTGCGGTGGGCCCTCTTCCCCAGGTGGCGGCGCATGGGGCGGCCCGGGCCAGATCTGGCCGGATCCGGCGCCGGCGGCTCGTCCTTCGGCGGGGGCTGTGGGTGGCATTAGCCACGGCTGGCCTCTCCCTGTCGCAGGTAGGGGTCGCGTTGTGGTGGCGATGGTGGTGGGGTGGACTGGGGCGGCGGCGAGCGGCGTTTCATGCTGCAGGCAGAGTTCCCTGGTGCCACGGGCTGCGCTTGGCCTGGGCCACGGTCGACTGTTTCCTCTTCACAGCTCGGTGGAGGTAGCAGCGGTGTGGTAGTGCGTCGGTGCGTGCCCGGCGGCTCCGATGCTTGGAGCCCGCCGGGTGGGCAGTGGCCCGGCGTGGCTGCTTCCCTTGGCGGGTCGGTTGCGGCGGCGGCTCGTCTGTAGGCAGCCCGTTGCGATCTTCGAGCGCTGTCCTCGTCATTCGACGCAACCTTCGTAGAAGGGTTGGCCCTCCCCCAGCTACGGTCCATCACGCGTCTCGCACCCGGCAGCAGGACCGAGCTCGTCTCGCGCCCAACAGTAGGACTAACCTTGTCTCGCGCCCGACAGTAGGACCGAGCTCATCTCGCGCCCGGCAACAGGACCATGCTCGTTTCGCGCCCGACAGCAGGACCGAGCTCGTCTCGCGCTTGGTGCCGCAGACGGGGCGATGGAGGCCAGTTTCGGCCGGCCTATCGGGTCTCGGCACTGGGGGTAGCCCAGGGGTGCGAAAGGCGGGTCCTTTCCGCTCGTATCTTTGGTTGGGGTAGCGGCAGATCTCGGGTAAGGTGGTATCAAGGTCTTGGATGCCGGGGCGGCGGCCCTGGTGGTTGGTCCGTGGTGCCCATGGGCAGAGCCCGTGGCTTGGTGCTGCCCAGTTGCCATGGCCGTGTGGGCGGCGTGGTAGTGGGGGTGTGGCGTTCGGCGGCGGTGAATGGTGGCCGGGGTGAAAAACTGCTCTATCTTCGGACGGACCGGCGGCGGCGAAGCTCGTTCCCTTCTTGAAGGCGTCGTCACGGCTCTCATTGCCTATAGTGTTGCTCCAGGGGAAACTCTGATCCTCGGATCGGGCGGTGGCGGCGCTCCGGTGTCGTCCCCTTCCTGAAGGCGCCGCCTAGGAGCCCACGGTTCGTCATATGTGGTTTCACCTCCTCGCGTAGTGCTAGGGATGGTGTTGCTGTGCTCAGCGCCTATGTATCCTGCCTTGGGGGTGTGTGTGTGTTGTGGGGGCGTGCGTTTGTACCGGGTGCTGTTGTTTGGTGCTTTATATATAAAGCGGGGCGAAAGCCTTTTTCGATAAGTGTAACATTTACTCTTGATTTGAATATCAGATATATTTGAAGGACACTATATATTGTCATTTGACCTTGTTCAAATCCACAAACCCTTGCCATACGGGTAACACACCATATTTCATTTCTTTGCATCTATACCAAAGCAACTACATCATTTACAATACAAATGCATTTGCACACCTTTGGATTGTTACAAACGTCCATTTCTCTTTTCTTTGTGTATGTCACTGGTTTTCCAAGATTATTACACAATAGATTTTTTTTGTTGGGGGGGGGGGGGGGGGGGGGGGTTGGGGGGGGGGGGGGCCTCTGGCGAAGTGATTTTTTACGAAGTGATTTTTTTTGTTGCTATTTGTCTGAACTTAACCATTTCTGACAATCGGCAATAACGGTACTTTGGTCTATCAGATACGTCGATCAATTCTCGTGAAGCCTATATGTTGAGTACAGGAACAAAGGTATCGATGTGCAATGCCAGGTACCAACTAATATCACTCTTATAGGTTAATGCATTTCACTAACCGCTCAAAAGAAAATCTTATTCTTAACGTTTCTTTTTGTTTGATTTTTAAAATATTCCTGCCATCCTGCCATGTTTTCATACTTGTTGGTCTCATGTAACCCTTTCGAATTCTCCTGCATGGAGTTGATAGTGGGCTGCTGTACTGAATTTCAGTTATCTCCATAAATATGGAAATGCATTTGCATGTGTCATCGTGATGTTTCTGTATATTTCATGGTAGGCAACACTTTGGAAAATATAAACGATAGTTTGACATTTTTACGGTTTGACACTCCACTTGTTAAAGGAATCAGGAAAGTAGTTGGCATCAGTTCAGTCGCAACTGATGGAAGAATCTCTGTGATGTGCGCAGGCACCCTGGATCGTGGCGACGAAAATGGCCTCGATCAGGCAGGCGTCCCTGTTCGCCCCGTCACCGGAGACGTATGCCCGCGCCGCCGTGCGCTACATCGGGTACGAGCCACGGCGCACGCCCTACTGGGCGCACGCCCTCGAGTGGTTCCTTTTCACCGTTGTCCCCGAGCCCATCGCCGACAGGTATGTCCTCGGTGTATCCCTCGGCATCCGCGACAAGGGCCGCGCCAAGGAGGCCAGGAAGAAAGCCATGTGAGTGACATGCGCGGTGAAAGAAAGGCTCATACGCTCTCAAAGATCGACCCAGATAAAATTCCGCGTGTTAAATTCTACATGCCAATTGTAATAAGATGAATGATTGCGCAGCTATTTCGGTTGTCAGTCATCTTATCATGATGTCCTGACAGTGTGTATTGTGGTATTGTGCTTGCACGTACCGCATGTTTCTTGGATTTGGATGGCATATGTACCATCCTGTTCCTCCTAGCTAATAAAAGGTCGTGTAAATTAGCAATACCGTTCTTTTTTATGTCTCCCTCTGATCCAAATTAATTGATGCACCTCTATACAATGTAAAGAGGAGGGAGACCACGTGACATGTGGTAAGCAATTCAAATTAATAAAAAAAGGTAAAGTGGAGGGAGTACAAAAAAATCTGCAACAACGTGGTAACCTAGGGGTGCAGCTATGTATCGCCTTGAGCGAGAATGAGCAGCCACTCACCTACAACGAGTGTCCAGTTAGGACGGGAGAATATCTGGTACTCTCATCCCTAGGGTGCTTCCGGTGCTCCAAACTCGGTAGCATATTTTTAAATGGTCGAAAAATTCTGAAAAAATTCAGCACATTTTTTTTTCTTTGAACATCAGTACAGACATAAGCGCTCATATACACGCGCATACACTCACCCCTATGAACGCACACACGCATACCCTACCCCTATGAGCATCTCCGAAAGACTGAGCCGGCATATCATCTTGAGATTTACAAAGTCCAGCACATTGACACAACATCAATGTATGTTGTCAAAAAAATTCAAATCAAAATTCAAAACTTTGCTCGAGATATAAAAATGACAAAATCGACATCAATATGATAATGAGCCAAATCTAAAGCCCAACTTATGTTGTGTACTGTTTACTGTCGAATTTGTCATTTATGTTTCTCAAGCTATGTTTCGAATTTTGATTTCAAATTTTGTGACAACATATATTGGTGTTGTGCCCATGTGCTGGATTTTTTTAAGAATTTTTTGACCATTTAAAATTGTGCTACCGAGTTTGGAGCACCGGGAGCACCATAGGGATGGGAGTACCAGATATTCTCCCTAGTTAGGACGGCCAATTAGCTTCCTACAGATTAGTTTCATTTTCATTTGTTTTTTAAAAATTTAATTTTCTTTTCTCATATTTTCAAGAAAAACCTGAATACTTATATCCAAAAATTATAGTTAGTCCATATAAACACTTATATCTTCTTAAAAATATTAATATCACAAATTTTGATAAATGTTAACACAATATAATTTTTCTGTTAGTGTAACTTAAAAAACTGTTGATACAATTCAAAAAAACTTGTTCATGACTTTTAAAAAATGTTCACGCATTTGAAAAATATTTTTTGACATTTTTAAAAATGTTTAAACAATGTAAAATATAATAAAGGTTCATATAATTTTTAAAAAGTTTTGTATCATTCAGAAAAACGTTTCTATGTGTATTTGACAAATGTTTAACACATATTTTGTTGAAAATATGCCCTAGAGGCAATACTATTTGTATTATTATATTTCCATGTTCATAGTTAAGAGTTTATATTTTATGCTATAACTGTTATGATCCCGGAATATGCGATTCAGTGGAAAACTCATATGCACGTGTGAAATGATAAACGGTTAACAATAGGTTCCCGGTCTCGCCTCTAAGACTGGCTCAAGTGTTGTCGTGATCACGTTTTTCGGATCTTAGGATATCGTTAAGTGTAACGATAGTCCTAAAACAACATTGAGGGTATGACGTTAGAGGAACGATCATATTGAATCAACCCAATACTTGTCTGTTATACTTTGTGATTATATCGTCTAAAATCATCTGTTATAACACGGAGTGTTAGCATGTGTTTTTGTTTCCTCATACCATGAGAGTGTCTCAGTCACTTCCTACCAGACGGTGGACTTTGGGGTTGCTCAAACGTCATCTGTAATAAGGTGATCATAACGACAACTTTTAGGTTCACCGGAAAGTTTGACAAGTGACCGGATAGATCAAGAAATGCACTCTTCACATCCATTTGTTGCAATTTGAAATCATGATGAGATGCATATGCAAGCAACATGCGAATAGATTCAAGACGGGGGCAAAGGTTTCACCGTACTCGATACCCTCAACTTGGGAGTAGCCTTGTGCCACCAATCTTGCCTTCTTTCGAACAACCACACTGTTCGCATCTTGCTTGTTCTTGAAGATCCACTTGGTCCCAATGACATTGTGGTCCTCCGTTGGCCTTGACACTAATTCCCAAACTTGGTTGCGCTCAAAGTTGTTGAGTTCATCATTGATATGCCCATTTTGCATCATGCTTTTATTTTGATATTTATTGCGTTATGAGATGTTATTACACTTTAGGATACAATTCTTATGCCTTTTCTCTCTTATTTTACAAGATTTACATGAAGAGGGAGAATGCCGGCAGCTGGAATTCTGGACCAGAAAGGAGCAAATCTGAGATACCTATTCTACACAACTCTAAATGTCCTGAAACTTTACAGAGAATTGTTTTGGAATATATAAAAAATATTGGGAGAAGAAAGATCAGAAGGGGACCCACCAGGTGGCCACAAGCCTGGGGGGCACGCCTTACCCCCCAGGGCGTGCACCCTGAGCTTGTGGGTCCCCTGGCCAGCCCAAGTTGTCCATCTTCTGCTATATGAAAGGTTTTGACCTAGAAAAAATCAAGAGAAGGCTTTCGGGACGAAGCGCCGCCGTATCGAGGCGGAACCTGGGCAGAAGCAATCTAGGGCTCCGACAGAGCGATTCTGCCGGAGAAACTTCCCTCCGAGAGGGGGAAATCGAAGCCATCGTCATCACCAATGATCTTCTCATCGTGGGAGGACCAATCTTCATCAACATCTTCACCAGCACTATCTCCTCTCAAACCCTAGTTCATCTCTTGTATTCAATCTTTGCCTCAAAACCTCAGATTGGTACCTGTGGGTTGCTAGTAGTGTTGATTACTCTTCGTAGTTGATGCTAGTTGGTTTATTTGGTGGAAGATCATATGTTCAGATCCTTAATGATATTTATTACCCCTCTGATCTTGAACATGAACATGCTTTGTGAGTTGTTACTTTTGTTCATGAGGACATGAGAGAAGTCTTGTTATAAGTAATCATGTGAATTTGGTATTCGTTCGATATTTTGATGAGATGTATGTTGTCTTTCCTCTAGTGGTGTTATGTGAACGTCAACTACATGACACTTCACCATGATTTGGGCCTAGGGGAAGGCATTTGTAAGTAATAAGTAGATGATGGGTTGCCAGAGTGACAGAAGTTTAAACCCTAGTTTATGTGTTGCTTCGTAAGAGGCTGATTTGGATCCACATGTTTTATGATATGGTTAGATTTATCTTAATTCTTCTTTGGTAGTTGCGGATGCTTGCGAGATGGGTTAATCATAAGTGGAAGGCTTGTCCAAGTAAGGACAGCACCCAAGCACCGGTCCACCCACATACCAAATTATCAAAGTAACGAACGCGAATCATATGAGCATGATGAAAACTAACTTGACGATAATTCCCATGTGTCCTCGGGAGCACTTTGCTTTATATAAGAGTTCGTCCAGGCTTGTACTTTTCTATAAAAAGGATCGGGCCACCTTTCTGCACCTTTGTTACACTTGTTACTTGTTACTCGTTACGAACTACCTTGCCACCAAACTATCTGTTACCGATAATTTCAGTGCTTGCAGAAAATACCTTGCTGAAAACCGCTTGTCATTTCCTTCTGCTCCTCGTTGGGTTCGACACTCTTACTTATCGAAAGGACTACGATTGATCCCCTATTATATTGCATAAAAACACTATAAATAACAGTAGGAAAACATGATGCAAAATGGACGTATCAACTCCCCCAAGCTTAGACCTCGCTTGTCCTCAAGCAAAAACCGATATCGAAAATCATGTCCACATGTTTAGAGAGAGATGTGTCGATAAAAACAAAATACGGACATAGTAGCATCATGCTTATTATTATAACAGCAATAAACTTTATCAGAAAACTTCTCATGGGCAAGTAACAATTCATGACAACATCGAAGTATGAAGCATAAACTTTATTGAAAACCAACAAACTATGTTCTCAGTCAACTTTGCAATTACAATTCATCATATTTTCAGGAAGGGTCTCGTATCAGGGCCTTTTGGCAAGTCCACATACTCAACCATCATTTAATCTTCTATGATTGCTAACACTCACAACATATATATGAGCAAAAAGTTTCAATCAGACACATAAAAAGATAGGGGCTTATAGTTCCGCCTCCCAACTTATTCACCTCAAGGGTGATGTCAACAATAATAACTCATGATCACTCATATCCAACTGGATATATGTACCTAGATCTTTCCCCAACACATGATGCTTGCAAAAGAGAAAATAAAAAGGAATGGAGGAGAACACGTTGACTCTTGCATAAAAAGTAAATACATAAAAGTAAAAGATAGGCCCTTCGCAGAGGGAAGCAGAGGTTATCATGCGCTTTTTGGTTTTGTATGCACAATCTCTTAATGCAAAAGAACGTCACGTTATATTGCCCCTTATGATAGCAACCTTTATTATGCAGTTTGTTGCTTTTATTACTTTGCCATCAAAAGTTCGTACAACGCTTATTTTCCTTTACACTAAAAGATCAAACACATTTAGAAGCAATTTTTATTGCCTTATGCACCGATGACAACTTACTTGAAGGATCTTACTCAATCCATAGTTAGGTATGGTGGACTCTCAAAGCATGAATTTTGGTTTAAGGGTTTTGGATGCACAAGTAGTATCTCTACTTAGTGCGGATTTTTGGCTAGCAAAGATATTGAGCAAGCACCACATGTTGGAGGATCTATGACAATATAACTTCTATGTGAATATGAACAAACATAAATCATTACGTTGTCTTCCTTGTCCAACGTCAACAATTTGGCATAAGATATTTAATGGGGGCTCACAATCATAAAAGATGTCCAAGATGGTATATTTGCATATGAATCTTCTCTTCCCTTATTAATTCTTTCATGAATTGCATCATTGACCAATGCTATGTTTGTCAACTTTCAATAAATTTTATCACTTATACTTTTCCTTATGTGATGTCACTACTTACCATAAGATTATCATATGATCTTTTTCATTATTTCTTTATTTTGATTGAAACATAAAAGTAAAGAAGCAAAAACTGAAACTAAACTTTATTATATAACTCTCACTCGATTACATAGATAGATAGATCATGAAACTAGCACTCGAAAATAGATCATACTAAACTTTTATTCAACTAAATCACGAAATAGCTAAGGATCGAACTAAGATAGGTAAAGGTAATAAAAGTGATGGTGATACGATATCGGTGCATCTCCCCCAATCTTGGCAGAAGCCAAGGGGAGTGCCCATACCCGTGTACTCAAGTCTCCTTCTTTGGTGAAGATGGTGATGGTGGTGGTGATGAGGTTGTAAGCTTGTCCTTCGGCTTCCATGGCAGGGGTTCACCATCATAAGAGGATGCACGAGTCTCCTGAGTCCTGAAATCGGCAGCTAAACTCATACCTTTAAATCTTGCTTCATACTCAAAAACTTGATTTTGAAGATCATAGATTTGGCTTTGCAGAAAATTGATACGCTCGTTGAAGGTGAAGACGATGTCCTTCATAGACCAGCCATCCACCTTGTGATCACGGGTGAATTCTGTGATCATGGAGTGATTGGCACTGAGTCCACGCTCCACCATCCCTTGGCACTTGAAGATCTTCTGCTCCACCGCCTCGAGCCTGGCCTCCACGCTTCCTGTCTTCTTGGGCCCTTGAACATCTCGGATGTGGAGCACCCCCTCACGCATCTCAATGGCTTGAGGGTGCTTCATCACCTCCGACATATAGGGATTGATTACCCTCTCGAAGAACTTGTCCTTGGAAGAGCTTGGTGCGGATATGGCGATCTAGATCTGTCAGAAAAACAGCCCGAAACAAGAACATAGGATTTCTCCGCGATGCGGTGGTCAATACGTCTGGGGGAGTATATAAAGAATTTTTTATCTTGGGAAACAAGTATACTACAGGAAAACGGAGTCGGGAAGGTGTCCGAGGGGCCCACTACCCACCAGGGCACGCCAGGTGGGGCAGGCGCGCCCTAGTGCCTAGTGGGCACCTGGGTTGCCTTCCCGGTTGTTTCTTACTTTTTATTTTTTTTCTAATATTCCAAAACTGACAGAAAATATTTTTGCGGAATTTTTGGAGTCCGTTTACTTACCGTATCACGGACCTCTTCCTTTTCAGGTTCTGGAGTGTTCTGGAAGGTCTCTTTTATGTATTCCTCCGGTGTCATGGTTTGAATAATATTAGTTTCAAAATTAATAGGCGTACCTGAAATATAGTGCTTAATTCTTTGTCCATTGACCACCTTCGGCATTATTGATCTTGATAGCTCTAGAGCGATAAACTTCTTCGATGATATATGGTCCTTCCCATTTGGAAAGAAGTTTTCCTGCAAAAAATCTAAAACAAGAATTGTACAATAGAACATATTCACCAACTTTGAATTTCCGCTTTTGGATTCTTTTGTCATGCCATCTTTTAACTTTTTCTTTGAATAGTTTGGCATTTTCATAAGCTTGGGTTCTCCTTTCATCTAGTGAGCTAATATCAAATAACCTCTTTTCATCGGCAAGTTTGAAGTCATAATTGAGTTCTTTAATTGCCCAAAATGCTTTATGTTCTAAATCAAGAGGCAAGTGACAAGCTTTTCCATAAACCATTTTGTATGGAGACATACCCATAGGATTTTTATAAGCTGTTCTATAGGCCCAAAGTGCATCATCGAGTTTCTTAGACCAATTCTTTCGGGACCTATTGACAGTTTTTTGTAGTATTAATTTTATTTCTCTATTGCTAAGTTCAACTTGACCACTAGATTGAGGATGATAGGGTGACACAATTCTATAGTTGACATCATATTTAGCAAGCAATTTACGAAAAGCACCATGAATAAAATGTGAACCACCATCAGTCATTAAATATCTAGGGACTCCAAACCTCGGGAAGATAACTTCTTTAAGCATTTTAATGGAGGTGTTATGATCACCACTGCTAGTTGGAATAGCTTCTACCCACTTAGTGACATATTCAACAGCAACCAAAATATGTGTATACCCATTAGAGGAAGGAAATTGTCCCATATAATCAAAGCCCCAAATATCAAATGGTTCAATAACAAGTGAATAATTCATAGGCATTTACTGACGTTTACCAGTATTAACAATTCTTTGACATTCATCACATGATAAGACAAACTTACAGCCATCTTTGAAAAGAGTAGGCCAATAAAAACCAGATTGTAATACCTTGTGCGCAGTTCTATCTCCCGCATGATGCCCTCCATAAGCTTCAGAGTGACATTTCCGTAAGATTTGTTCCTGTTCATGCTCAGGTATACAACGTCTAATAATACCATCTACTCCTTCTTTATAAAGATGGGGGTCATCCCAAAAGTAATGTCTTAAGTCATAGAAGAATTTTTTCTTTTGTTGGTATGTGAAACTAGGTGGTATAAATTTAGCAATAATATAATTAGCATAGTCAGCATACCAAGGAGTATTATGAGAAGCATTTATGACAGCTAGTTGTTCATCAGGAAAGCTATCATCAATAGGTAGTGGGTCATCAAGAATATTTCCTAACCTAGAGAAGTTATCCGCTACGGGATTCTCAGCTCCCTTCCTATTAGTGATGTGCAAGTCAAATTCTTGTAGCAAAAGAACCCACCTAATGAGTCTAGGTTTAGCATCTTTCTTTTTCATAAGATATTTAATAGCAGCATGATCAGTGTGAACAATTACTTTAGAATCAACTATATAAGATCTGAATTTATCACAAGCAAACATAACTGCTAAAAATTCTTTTTCGGTAGTGGCATAATTTCTTTGGGCACTGTCTAAAGTTTTGCTAGCATAATAAATAACATTTAATTTCTTATCAACTCTTTGTCCTAGAATATCACCAACAACATAATCACTAACATCACACATAATTTCAAAGGCAAGTTCCAATCAGGTGGTTGAACAATAGGTGCAGAAGTTAAGGCTTTCTTAAGTGTTTCAAAGGCTTCTACGCAATCATCATAAAAAACAAATGGAACATCCTTTTGCAAGAGATTAGTAAGAGGCCTGGAAATTTTAGAGAAGTCTTTAATAAACCTCCTAAAACCAGCATGACCAAGGAAACTACGAATACCTTTAATGTCTTTAGGACGTGGCATTTTCTCAATTGCATCAACCTTAGCTTTATCCACCTCAATACCTTGTTCAGAAATTTTGTGCCCCAAGACAATACCTTCATTCACCATAAAGTGGCACTTCTCCCAATTTAAGACAAGATTAGTTTGTTCACATCTCTGCAAAACTCGATCAAGGTTGCTTAAGAAATCATCAAAAGAAGTTCCGTAAATGGAGAAATCATCCATGAAAACCTCAATAATCTTTTCACAAAAGTCAGAGAATATAGCAGTCATACATCTTTGAAAGGTAGCAGGTGCATTGCATAAACCGAAAGGCATACGTCTATAAGCATAAGTTCCAAAAGGGCAAGTAAAAGTGGTTTTCTCTTTATCAGGTTGTGATACATGTATTTGAGAGAAGCCAGAATATCCATCCAAAAAGAAAAACTATGTGTTCTTTGACAATATTTCTAACATTTGATCACTGAAAGGTGATGACCCACAAGTATAGGGGATCTATTATAGTCCTTTCGATAAGTAAGAGTGTCAAACCCAACGAGGAGCAGAAGGAAATGACAAGCGGTTTTCAGCAAGGTATTTTCTGCAGGCACTGAAATTATCGGTAACAGATAGTTTTGTGATAAGATAATTCGTAACGGGTAACAAGTAACAAGTGTAACAAAGGTACAACAAGGTAGCCCAATCCTTTTTGTAGCAAAGGTCAAGCCTGGACAAACTCTTATACAAAGCAAAGCGCTCCCGAGGACACATGGGAATTATTGTCAAGTTAGTTTTCATCATGCTCATATGATTCGCGTTCATTACTTTGATAATTTGATATGTGGGTGGACCGGTGCTTGGGTGCTGTCCTTACTTGGATAAGACTCCCACTTATGATTAACCCCTCTCACAAGCATCCTCAACTACGAAAAAAAATTAAGATAAATCTAACCATAGCATGAAACATGTGGATCCAAATCAACCCCTTACGAAGCAACACATAAACTAGGGTTTAAGCTTCTGTCACTCTAGCAATCCATCATCTACTAATTACTTTCCAATGCCTTCCCCTAGGCCCAAATCATGGTGAAGTGCCATGTAGTCGACGTTCACCTAACACCACTATTGGAAAGACAACATACATCTCATCAAAATATCGAACGAATACCAAATTCACATGATTACTTATAACAAGACTTCTCCCATGTCCTCAGGAACAAACGTAACTACTCACAAAGCATATTCATGTTCATAATCAGAGGGGTATTGAATATCATTAAGGATCTGAACATATGATCTTCCATCGAATAAACCAACTAGCATCAACTACAAGGAGTAATCAACACTACTAGCAACCCATAGGTACCAATCTGAGGTTTTGAGACAAAGATTGTGTAGCGACCCGACCCAAATGGATCAAGTCTCTGTGCTTAAGTGTCATCCCTGGATCGGTATGCTGACACACACAGTACTCGAGGATTTATAACAGAGGTAAATCACATGTATAAAGTAACGTAAATACTATTACCTCAATCCATATAGCGGAAGTAACAACAAGGTTGTGGAGTTCCCAACAACACCAACGGCAAAGTTGAGTGTAGACATCGTAACCCTAACGTATCACTTACTCGTCGTAAGAATTCCTGCAACATGAGACGTTGCAGCCATGTAGGTCAGTACATTGAATGTACTGGCAAATTCACACCATAGGATAATGATGAACAATATCTATCACTACATGCATATTTGGCTGGTGGAGGCTCTAAGTTTAATTTTGCATACAACAAATGAATACTTTTTTTTTCTACCAAGTTGATGCCGTTATTGAGAAGGTTCCTCCAACTCAATCCCAAATTCCCAAATCATTAATAACCCAACAATTTCATTAAATAGAGTGATGAGATCAAATCAATAATTCAAGTACCAGATACTCAAGATGTCCATAACCGGGGACACGGCTAATCATGATTAGTTTGTACACTCTGCAGAGGTTTGCGCACTTTTCCCCACAAGACTCGATCTCCTCCGTTGGATTTCTCGCACGACACGGTGTTTGAGAAATGGATGACCGAGACACAGTCTTTCCGAAGCGTTAACTCTCTACTCTTGGTGGACCGGTACACCTACTTTCCCCTACATCTGCTAGTCCACCTCTTCAAGAGCTCACACAACTTACTCAACTATGCCAGAGCCCATAATGGCTTGTGGCTGCACACGGAAGTTTCTAGGCATGAAAATATCATTTGATCCCTTTGAGCCTGGGTGGCATTCCATAGGATGATCACACGGATACCCCGGGATCTCCTAGGACAACACTGGATTCCCCAGGTGTCCGGGCAAGCCACTGGTATCCCCAGGGTGCCCCAACCATTCCACCCAGATGTGTATTAAAGTAGCCACCTTAAGTTTTCCTTAGTTATTATCTCTCACAACTTGCACGATTCTCACATACCAATCCACGTCTACGAGCATGGCTAAGCAATAAGTAACAAAACGTATATTCCCGGGGTGATCAAAAAGGTAATAGGTTCCTACCTCATCAACTACATAGCAACACCCACATATTCCCAATCCTACTCATGCAATATTTGAGGGTGAAACTAATGCAAGTAAAACTGGGTATAAAAGAGTATGATCAAAGTGTGAACTTGCCTTGTACTGTTGATGAAGATTCTTCGCACTCATAATTCCTGATGGTTCTACTCGTCACACTCCGATCAATCTATCGTAAGCAAACAATTTTATCCACACATAAGCAATCACTCAAAGACCAAAAAAAATGCAAAGGAAGATTGCGGAAACTCCAAAAGAACCAAATCAAATTATTTTGCAAGATCAGATCCTAATTTCGGTGAAAAAGTGTGGTGATGGCTCAAGATGTTAGATTATGCCTAGGGATTCAATTTGAAAAAGGAATCAATTGAAAAAAGCGCTACAGTTTACAAGATATGATCAAGTGAAGCTTCGAGTTCAAATTTGAAAAGATCAAAAGTTGAAACTAATGATGCTACTGGATGTAGGAAGTCAGTACGAATATGTAGGAAAAAGAATTACTAGATTGAAAATAACGGATCAAGTAATTCAACATAGCATTGAATCTGCTTAGAATATTGTGTAACAACTCTTTGGTGAACTAGTAGAGTAACGGGTTAAGACCAAAATTATATGTTGGAAAGATGACACTAATTGTGTGAATGAAAAGATTACTTCAATACGAAACCAATGCAGTTGGGTTCATCGGAAACGGAGGTACGGATAAAAAGATATGATCGAAAGAAATTTGAGTATGAATCTGAACAAATTTCGTAATTTGAAAGTTGCAAAAAGTTTATTTGATAGATTCACTAGATAGGTGGAATCAAGACGAAAATATTGGTGTTGGTTTCGTCTAATTTGGATGAACGAGTAAAAATTTATGGCTATTTGAAAAATCAGGGTCAAGTTGTTTTACGGAAGAAAAAGAGCTATGGCTAAAAGAATTCTAGTCCTAAAATGTAAATACAGGGAGTAATTTATAAATCTAATTATTCTACCGTACTAGTCTAGAAATAATAAGCTACGGGAGTATATATAAAAAAATATGAATAAAGATACCTTTATAAGGTAGAGAAAAGACGACTTCGGAGAGAGGAGACGACTTCCAGAATTCCCACCGGAGAGAAGAAATATATTTTTCTTTAATAAATCTAGTCAAACCAAAATATATTGATTTAACCCGAATCAGATGATTTTTATAGGCTCTATGGGTCTATATTTACAGATGGAAAAGAGATTTAGGGGTCAAAGGCTAGGCAATGTGGGACTAAACGTAGACGAACAAATAAAACGAAGGGAATCGCATGGCTAAAAACACCACGGGCTGGCCGCGCGCACGCTGCAGTTTTTTTTATTCGGTCAAAGGAAAAAGAAAAAGAAAAAAAAACCGAGAAGGAAATTGCTGGCTGGGCCTGGCCCATGTAGAAAAAAAATGGGGCGTCGCTGCCACTACACTGCGCATGTGGGCGACATATAGTTACGTCGTATGCGCACTTTTTTTTTAAATAGAAACATAAAAGGAAAAACTGAATAACGAAAATAAAAATAAAATTGTACGTAGGCATATTATATATCAAAATTTTTAGAAAAATATTTCCTAAAATATGAACATATTTTCAGAGGCAAATAAATTCCACGAAAATTTAAATAAAGCAAACAGTGCTACTGGTTCATTTAAAAATCAAATAAAAATATTTTAAAATACCAAAATAATTTCAAATTTATTTCTCTCCATTTTTTCTACTGTAGGGAATCATTTTACCCTATTTTCCATATATTTTATTTTTGGAGAAAAATAATTTGAATTAAACCCAAATAACTCCAAATTGAAAATGGTTTTCAAAATAACTTCAAAGGGACTTTAAATTTTGATTCTTTGAAACTTCCAACTCATATTTCATACGATTTGAAGAAGTCATTTTATCTTCTCTCATGAAAATCATTGAGTTGCATAAAGTTTCTGAATTTGCAATATTTTCAAATGAAATTCAAATCTTTTCGAAACCCCTTTTAAAATAGAAGAAGTCATGTTATCTTCACTCTAGGGTTTGTAATGAAATAGATTTGAATTCAAGGAGATCATAAATGCAAGGTGAAAGTTTTGGGAAAGTCATTTTATTCCCTCTCATTCAACTTTCAAAAAGTTTCAAATTTCACTCAAATTCACACAAGCAACCACACCACAATCAAGCAAACAATCAAAACTATTTATTTAATATAACATTCCAAAATTTAGAATTTTGGGATGTTACAAACCTACCACCCTTAAAATGAATCTCGCCCTCGAGATTCGGAGAGGCTAGCAAGAAATAGGTTAGGTTCGGGGTCTCCTCAAAATCCATTGATTGTCGCGAAGATCTGGGGTGCTACCACCCTTAGAAGCATGGTTACGGTTCCATCAAAACTCATGTACTCCATCCTTATTGTTGACAGTGTCGATCTTCTCAGATCTTCAGGGTAATTTCCTTCTCTGGGCTCTTCCGGTAGTGGCATAACCTTTTCCTCAATCCTTGTGTCCTTGCATCATGGTAATTAAGGTTCTTCGGAGACTGGGTCTTCTTTAGCTGACAGGTCTGGCGCCAATACTAAACAACTATCGATATCTCATGGTGGCCATCAAACAATTTGACTGGGTCCCTGCAGAAAACGGGTCTGGGCTTCATTCTCACCGTATGACCTACGATTGGCAACAGCTGCCTTGTACAAGGGAAAATTGTCATACCATTCTAAGGTTTAAACAAGGTTTTGATCGTCGTCGCTCTACTATGGGTAAGTCACTTAGATTTACCATCCCATATAGCAAGGCGAATAATAAGAGTAAGTCGGTATGGTGATCAATCCATCCCGCACCCAAATCATTTCCTTGTATATGGTTTAGCGAATCTCGCATTCTAACACTCGGTCATCCTCACAAGCATTGCAGAATTTCTCTTGTCGACGAACCAAGTTCGGATAAATCCATTGATTCTGCAAGCCAAATGAACATCTATCGTTTCTTCACATCTTTCATGTTTTGCGTTACTCCTATAAGATCGTCTGTTGATAAAGTCGTATCTTCTTCTAGGGTTTTTCCTTCAGCAAGAGTGTGCTTGCTTCTTGGCAGGTCCTGGAGCCTGTGGGTCATGGGCTCACCTCCTCACGTTTATAGCTTCAACTCATACTGGGGTTATAATTGCTCCTTATTACCAACATTATACTTCCTTTATATCCAATAGTACTTCATCCCTTCATATTCTTGGGGTATCCCACATATCGAGATAAAACTCATACTTAGTTTGTCCGAAGTCCACTCCGTGGAATATCATTATCCTTTCCAGGGGTCAAGTGTCCTCACAGGGTACAACCACCCTTGAAATGCACAAATTCTTCCATAGACTATATTTCTCATATCCTCGAAAAGGGTCAAAATCTTTCTTCATAGAGTAACAACTCATAAAATTCAACGTATGAAATCATGACACATGAACTTTATTGATTTCATGAATTTATTACAATCTCTGAGCACCCATTACATAATTCAACTCATCGAACTTATGAAAATAAAATTGCTTTCTACTACTCTTATTATCCATATCGAAATCTCAACTACTCAGCTCCAGCTTTCATCTGATCTAAACATTCCCTAGCAAAATGTCCCGCTTCTTTGCAGCGAAAACAATTGACTTCCGACATGTCTCGGGGCTTCTTTGTGATTATGTAGGCTCCTTGGATTTTTTTAGCTTCTTCTTCGGACATTTATAAGCGTAATGACCTAAATCCTTGCACCTGTAACATGTGATATGACTCAGGTCCTTCTTTGTAGAAATTGGGTTGTTCTTGGGATACATTCTGTTTCTCTTCCTGGACTTTTTCGTACCAATCAGGACTTCTATTTCCTGTGGGTCATAATCTATTTCCACTGTCGGGAATTCTACTAGATACTCTTTCGGACAATACTGGGAGATGTGTCCTTCTTCTCCACATGAATAGCATGACTTGGTGTAAAGTTTAATTGGATCTTCTTCGGGTGTGTCCCCAAAATCTTCCTTCATCGCATGTTCTTCTAAAATTTCCACGAGGGCTTCTTTCATTGCTTCTTTCTTCTGCTGGATAGTTCGTTGTACCATGGGGTAAATATGACACTGAGCAGGGCAGTGGGTAGTCCCTTCACACAAGAAACAAGTAATCTGCCTAGTTGGGCATTCTTTAGCTGGGTGACCTTCTTCACAATGAGGGCATTCATCCTTGTGCTCTTTATGGTTGTGTCCTATTTCTCCACAAAGCTTGCATGCACAAGGTTTCTTCATATCATTTCCATAAGGCTTCATCTTCTGGGACACAAGCCGAGACTTTAGCCGAGTCAACTTAAATTCTTTCCAAGTGGTTTACTCCTTGCCATCCATTGATGGTTTGGTACATCCTCCACCAAGTAGCAGCACCTCTTTCAAAGCACTGAAGGGCATGCTGGGTCATATCCCTTCCGGGTATAGTGTTATTCTTCATGTGATCTTCCATGTTCTGAATCCATCGGTCCGTCTCCAATTGAGTCATCGGTCTAGAAAATATGAGTTCATCTCCATTCATCCTCTATTGGTTCCAAGGGTTTCGGGGTGAGATAAGAGAGATAGAGAGGGATACACACAATACAAACAATAGTTTTGAAGAGGCAGATTTTATTTTGTGGCTGTCGGAAAAACATCAAACAAATGACAGCTCACAATCGTCGCATCTAACGTAGGTATAACAGGGGTTTGGTCTTCTAAAGGTCAATAAATCTTCAAAGTCGCCAAACTCTTCAAGTCTTGTTCATGTCTCCGATGGCTTCTTCCGATCGTGCTTGTCCTTCTCAAGTTCTTCTGTCAGGTCATTTCTGTTGACGCGAAGTTTCTCGTGACGTCCTTTAATATTCTGGAGTTGCGTTCCGAACTTCTGGGTTTCAACATCCTTAGCAATGAACCATGGTCCTACTGTCCTTCAGTTCCTGACGAATCTCCGGTATCTCGAGGTTTTCCTCCTCCAGCTTGGCTACTTTCAGCTTCTGGATCCCGAGTTCTTCACGAAATGCTTCCTTGTCAAATACGGCTTCCTGAAGGTCCATCTTAATTTTTTTGATGTAATACTCCAGATCCTGTCGATACACCAGCTAAGGTTAAACTTCATCTTTTGCTGATAGATGCTCCATTAGCCCTTTTGTCATCCAATCCTTCCGACGAAATGCATGCTTAACTCAGCACGGCGACAATAGCATAAGCGGGCGATAACATCATGGATAGCAGTGTTTCTGCCCTTGTCATTGCCACGAGCTATCATTCCATAGTTGATATCTCCTGCCTTAGGGTTTTCTTGACAAAAACTTTGAGTTTTAACGCTCCATGTTCCGGTCTTTCTCCGACACACCTTGATCTCGGGTATTGACAGCTTCAATAGTCTAACAAATTCCATAAGGGTAGCCTTCCCAGGTCATACCAATCTGGAAATTCTTCAGAGCCTTCAAATTCTCCTAGTCTTCGGAGTCTTCAACCGTTGTAGTTTCCATTATTATAATGCTCGGTAAAATCCTCTTCATTCCGAAGTGGTCTTAGTTGTCCGTTATCTTGTACTTCTTGGATTGGTCTCATCAGTCGAACCTTCGTGTGGTCAAGAGGGGAAAGGGTATAGTCTAACTATTTGAGATGAGAGGGAAATACTTGGAAAAGATGAGAGTTAAGGGATCTCTTTTAAAAATGAAGTTTTAGAGAAATCCTTTCCTATGGGCTTGCCAGTTTCTAGGGGTCACGTCCTACAGTCAACATGTGCTCTGATACCATTTTGTAGCGACCCGACCCAAATGGATCAAGTCTCTGTGCTTAAGTGCCATCCCTGGATCGGTATGCTGACACACACTGTACTCGAGGATTTATAACAGAGGTAAATCACATGTATAAAGTAACGTAAATACTATTACCTCAATCCATATAGCGAAAGTAATAACAAGGTTGTGGAGTTCCCAACAACGCCAACAGCAAAGTTGAGTGTAGACATCGTAACCTAACGTATCACTTACTTGTCGTAAGAATTCATGCAACATGAGACGTTGCAGCCATGTAGGTCAGTACATTGAATGTACTGGCAAATTCACACCATAGGATAATGATGAACAATATCTATCACAACATGCATATTTGGCTGGTGGAGGCTCTAAGTTTAACTTTGCATAAAGCCAATTTTTCCCTACAATAAAGGAATACTTTTTTTTCTACCAAGTTGATGTCGTTATTGAGAAGGTTCCTCCAACTCAATCCCAAATTCCCAAATCATTAATAACCCAACAATTTCATTAAATAGAGTGATGATATCAAATCAATAATTCAAGTACCAGATACTCAAGATGTCCATAACCGGGGACATGGCTAATCATGATTAGTTTGTACACTCTGCAGAGGTTTGCGCCCTTTTCCCCACAAGACTCGATCTCCTCCGTTGGATTTCTCGCACGACACGGTGTTTGAGAAACGGATGACCGAGACACAGTCTTTCCGAAGCGTTAACTCTCTACTCTGGGTGGACCGGTACACCTACTTTCCCCTACATCTGCTAGTCCACCTCTTCAAGAGCTCACACAACTTACTCAACTATGTCAGAGCCCATAATGGCTTGTGGCTGCACACGGAAGTTTCTAGGCATGAAAATATCATATGATCCCTTTGAGCCTGGGTGGCATTCCATAGGATGATCACACGGATACCCCGGGATCTCCTAGGACAACACTGGATTCCCTAGGTGTCCGGGCAAGCCACTGGTATCCCCAGGGTGCCCCAACCATTCCACCCAGATGTGTATTAAAGTAGCCACCTTAAGTTTTCCTTAGTTATTATCTCTCACAACTTGCACGATTCTCACATACCAATCCACGTCTACGAGCATGGCTAAGCAATAAGTAATAAGACGTATATTCACGGGGTGATCAAAAAGGTAATAGGTTCCTACCTCATCAACTACATAGCAACACCCACATATTCCCAATCCTACTCATGCAATATTTGAGGGTGAAACTAATGCAAGTAAAACTGGGTATAAAAGAGTATGATCAAAGTGTGAACTTGCCTTGTACTGTTGATGAAGATTCTTCGCACTCATAATTCCTGATGGTTCTACTCGTCACACTCCGATCAATCTATCGTAAGCAAGCAATTTTATCCACACATAAGTAATCACTCAAAGACCCAAAAAAATGCAAAGGAAGATTGCGAAAACTCCAAAAGAACCAAATCAAATTATTTTGCAAGATCAGATCCTAATTTCGGTGAAAAAGTGTGGTGATGGCTCAAGATGTTAGATTATGCCTAGGGATTCAATTTGAAAAAGGAATCAATTAAAAAAAGCGCTACAGTTTACAAGATATGATCAAGTGAAGCTTCAAGTTCAAATTTGAATCGTTCAAATTTGAAAAGATCAAAAGTTGAAACTAATGATGCTACTGGATGTAGGAAGTCAATACAAATATGTAGGAAAAAGAATTACTAGATTAAAAATAACAGATCAAGTAATTCAACATAGCATTGAATCTGCTTAGAATGTTGTGTAACAACTCTTTGGTGAACTAGTAGAGTAACTGGCTAAGATCAAAATTATTTGTTGGAAAGATGACACTAATTATGCGAACGGAAAGATTACTTCAATACGAATCCGATGCAGTTGGGTTCATCGGAAACGGAGGTACGGATAAAAAGATATGATCGAAAGAAATTTGAGTATGAATCTGAACAAATTTCAAAATTTGAAAGTTGCAAAAATTTTATTTGATAGATTCACTAGATAGGTGGAATCAAGACGAAAATATTGGTGTTGGTTTCGTCTAATTTGGATGAACGAGTAAAAATTTATGGCTATTTGAAAAATCAGGGTCAAGCTGTTTTACGGAAGAAAAAGAGCTATGGCTAAAAGAATTCTAGTCCTAAAATGTAAATACAGGGACTAATTTATAATTCTAATTATTCTACCGTACTAGTCTAGAAATAATAAGCTACGGGAGTATATATAAAAAAATTTGAAGAAAGATACATTTATAAGGTAGAGAAAAGACGACTTTGGAGAGAGGAGGCGACTTCCAGAATTCCCGCCGGAGAGGAGAATTTTTTTTTTAATGAATCTAGTCAAACCAAAATATATTGATTTAACCCGAATCGGATGATTTTTGGAGGCTCTATAGGTCTATATTTATAGGTGGAAAAAAGGTTTAGGGGTCAAAGGCTAGGCAATATGGGACAACGTAGACGAACAAATAAAACGAAGGGAATCGCATGGCTAAAAGGCACCACGGGCCGGCCGCGCGCACGGTGCCGTTTTTTTTTATTCGGCCAAAGGAAAAAGAAAAAGAAAAAAAATTGAGAAGGAAATTGCTGGCTGGGCCTGGCCCATGTAGGAAAAAAAATGGGGCGTCGCTGCCAATACGCTGCGCATGTGGGCGACAAATAGTTACGGCGTACGCGCACTTTAAAAAAAAAATAGAAACAGAAAAGGATAAACCGAATAACGAAAATAAAAATAAAATTGTACATAGGCATATTATATATCGTAATTTTCCGAAAAATATTTCCTAAAAGATGAACATATTTTCAGCGGCAAATAAATTCCACAAAAATTTAAATAAAGCAAACAGTGTTACTGGTTCATTTAAAAATCAAATAAAAATATTTTAAAATACCAAAATAATTTCAAATTTATTTCTCTCCATTTTTCTACTGTAGGGAATCATTTTACCCTATTTTTCATATATTTTATTTTTGGAGAAAAATAATTTGAATAAAACCCAAATAACTCCAAATTGAAAATGGTTTTTAAAATACCTTCAAAGGGACTTTAAAATTTTGATTCTTTGAAACGTCCAACTCATATTTCATACGATTTGAAGAAGTCATTTTATCTTCTCTCATGAAAATTATTGAGTTGCATAAAGTTTTTGAATTTGCAATATTTTCAAATGAAATTCAAATCTTTTCGAAACCCCTTTTAAAATAGAAGAAGCCATGTTATCTTCACTCTAGGGTTTGTAATGAAATAGATTTGAATTCAAGGAGATCATAAATGCAAGGTCAAAGTTTTGGGAAAGTCATTTTATTTCCTCTCATTCAACTTTCAAAAAGTTTCAAATTTCACTCAAATTCACACAAGCAACCACACCACAATCAATTAAACAATCAAAACTATTTATTTAATATAACATTCCAAAATTTAGAATTTTGGGATGTTACAGATTGAATACAAGAGATGAACTAGGGTTTGAGAGGAGATGGTGCTGATGAAGATGTTGATGGAGATTGACCCCCTCTCGATGAGAAGATCGTTGGTGATGACGATGGCTTCGATTTCCCCCTCCCGGAGGGAAGTTTCCCCGGCAGAACAGCTCCGCCGGAGCCCTAGATTGCTTGCGCCCAGGTTCCGCCTCGAGACGGCGGTGCTTCGTCCCGAATGCTTCCTTATGATTTTTTTTTCCAGGTAAAAACCCTTCATATAGCAGAAGATGGACACCAGAGACCTGCCAGGGGGCCCACAAGCCCTAGGGGTGCGCCCAGGAGGCTAGTGCGTGCCCCTAGGCTTGTGGCCACCTGGTGGGTCCCCCTCTGGTATTTCTTCGCCCAATATTTTTTTTATATTTTCCAAAATAATTCTCCGTAAATTTTCAGGACTTTTGGAGTTGTGCAGAATAGGTCTCTCAGATTTTCTCCTTTCTGGTCCAGAATTCCAGCTGCCGGCATTCTCCCTCTTTGTGTAAACCTTGTAAAATAAGAGAGAAAAGACATAAGTATTATACCATAATGTGTAATAACAGCCCATAATGCAATAAATATCAATATAAAAGCATGATGCAAAATGGACGTATCAACTCCCCCAAGCTTAGACCTCGCTTGTCCTCAAGCGGAAACCGGAATCAATAATCATGTCCACATGTTTAGAGATAGAGGTATCGATAAAATAAAATATGGACATGAAAGCATCATGATTATCTTTAGAACAGCAACATATATTGTCATATAATTTCTTTTGCTAAAGTAACAATTCATTCACAAGGTAAAGTATGAATAAAAAACTTTATTGAAAACCAACAAACTATGATCTTGGTCATTGAAACAATTGCAATTTATCATAACGTCGGAAAGAGCCAATGTAAGAGCTTTTGTTTAGCAAGTTTCACATACTCAACTATCATTTAGTCTTTCACAATTGCTAACACTCACGCGATACTTATGAGATCAAAGTTTCAATCGGACACAGAGAAAGATAGGGGCTTATAACTTCGCCTCCCAACCTTTTACCTCAAGGGTAACGTCAACAATAATAGTTTATGAATATCTACATCTGAGTGGATATATATATATATCTGGATCTTCCCCCAACATATAGTGCTTGCCAAAAAGAAAAAAGTATAAAAAGAAGGTGATGATCACCATGACTCTTGTATAAGGGTAGAAGGTAAGTAAAAGATAGGCCCTTCGCGGAGGGAAGCAGAGGTTGTCATGCGCTTTTATGGTTGGATGCACAAAATCTTAATGCAAAAGAACGTCACTTTATATTGCCGCTTATGATAAAGAACTTTATTATGCAGTCTGTCACTTTTATTTCTTCCATATCACAAGTTCGTATAAAGCTTTTTTTTCCTCACACTAAAAGATCATACATATTTAGAGAGCAATTTTTATTGCTTGCACCGATGACAACTTACTTGAAGGATCTTACTCAATCCATAGGTAGGTATCACTACTGCAGGATGCTGCTAACGCGACACTACGATCAGAGACCCTTCGACGAAATTGTGTGCGATGCAATAATCACAAACGGTGGTGTAAAAAAACCGTCAAAAAAGGTGCAAAACATTTGCGATGACGGATGCATCAAACACGGTTCAGATTTTAGTTGCGTGTGCGATGCAGGGCTTACGGTTCAGTTCAATTAACTGTTTGTGATGAGGAGGAACAAAAGAAAGGGGCAGCCAGATGAAGGTGTGTGCGATATACAGCATGCGGTTCACTCGGATGAACTGTTTGTGATTAGGCAACACAAAAGAAACGGTCAGCCAGATCATGGTGTGTGCGATATGCGGCATGCAGTTCACTCGGATGAACTGTTTGCGTTGAGACAAGAGAACAGAAATGGTTCAATATAACAAGATGTGTGTGATACGCGGCAAACAGGTCTGTAATCAGAAATGTGTGCGAAGACCGATAATAACACAGACGATTGCTGCTAATAAGGCATGTGTGTTGTGTGATGGGATTGCATACAGAACAACAACATATATATATGCACACTTATAAGGACATGGTTGCATAACCAAATTAAACATCCAATTACATAGGTGGCTACTACAACCATGGCATTTGCACACACCAAAGTAAACTATTACATGCATAATTACATAGGTGGCTACTACACACATGACATTTCCACACACCAAAGTAAACTATATATTACATGCATAATTAACTAGGATAAACGATCATCTGATCATCATCTACTTCTTGTGATGCTTGCCGCTACTGCTCTGCTTGTGGCTCGATCCGGCCTCATCGATTTCGGTAACGAGGCACTTCCTCATGTCAATGATCCGCCTGTGCATCTCGTAGCATGTGTACACGCTCTTGGCCGCGAACCTGAGGTGAGGTTCATCCAGTTGCCGCATCCAGGCCCCATGCCAGGATACGGGACGTGTTCTGTTGGCATCCTACTTCATCTTTTCGTAGAATGGGTCGATGATCGTCGAGGCGAGTTCAACCAGGGAGTCCTTCTTCGTGCTGCCCCATACCCTATAGTGCTCACGGATTTCGACAAGGTTCTTGCAGGCCAAGCCCGTAACCCTGAGTGCTTTTACATCGTCGGTGGTTTCCACCTTAGCGAACTTGTAGTCGGTGCTGTTGACAAACCTGGCGAAACGGTCGGAAAGCTCTGTGGCCATGCAGTAGTGGTAGATGAGGCCATGATGGCGCACGCACAACTGGGCGACGGCAACCTTCTGATCTATGTTGGGACGACCGGCGGTGTACTGGAGGTCGATGCCGACCACCTTGTACTTGTCTCAAGCAAGCAACTGCTCAACGGTGTTGATGTAGTCGTCCACCACAGCCGGGTCGATGGTGTACACCACCGAGAGATCCGTCTCCCTCGCGTGGGTCTCCACTTTATGCTCGCCGAACTCCATTGAAGCGCCGCTAGACATCCCTTCTCTATGTGTCGTTGTGGGTGTGCTTGTTGTGTTGTGGGGCGCGATCGAAAGGTTGAAGAGACTAAGGTTATAATGGCCGCGGGAAATAAAGGGGAAGCCCGACGGCCTGGAATATTGGCACGCCCTGATGGCAGTTCTAATTTGCAGCGCGTAACTCCATCGTGCCGCACGTAACTGCATCGCGTGGCGACGCGCGTGGTGCAATCGCATGCATATGGGGCCCCCGACGTGATCGTGCGCAGGCCCAACCGCTGGCAGAGCGCGCGCGGAGGGACGCGAGCAGAGCGCTCCGCGGTCGCTTCAACGGCGAGCAACCATATATATGCATATAGCAGTTGAACACGCAAGGAAAACCTGTCCACAAGCCGAGCGCGCCGACGGACGCGAGCAGAGCGCGCCGCGGTGCCTAACAGCGAGCACAGCGCGCTGCAGCGCCTAACGGCGAGCAGAGCTTGCCGAGGGACGCGAGCAGAGGCCGGCATAGTGATATGTGGTAGATAAGATGAACTGTGCGAGCGATGTCGGAGACATCAAGCACGAATCAGATTAGAGTTACGTGTGCGATACGTGGCATACAGTTGATTCATCCGAGCTGTTTGTGATGGAATAAGCCGTGTGTGTTGTGGGCAAACGCTTGCTGGTATATAACCTTAAATTTAACCAACAAAATGTTAATGCTTGTTACAAAAATTATATAACTGGAAACTATGTTCAAATACGAATCCAACGATATAATCTTTGGCGACCTGCATTCGTATTTTATTAGTTAAATCCTACTTATAAACCAGGATGAGGGTATAGTAGGTAATTAAATCACAAACGTTTTTTTATTAACCGTATGTGTACGTGTCCTTTCATCCTCCTCTCGCACGTCTTGTCACCCCGCTGCCGCAGACGTCTTTGAGCGCAAGCTTGAGCAGAGCGTGGGGGCGTTCTTTTGGCCAAACGGTGGTGAGCCCGTTCCCGCGCAAGCTTCCTGCCCGACTCGGTAAAATCCCCCAAAATTCCAATGCTTACCAGCCTACTATATAAACCCTCATGGCCGGCGAGTCCTGCGTCGCATTTTCCCCTCCCTCCCTGTAGCTTATCTCGTCTGCTTCTCCCACAATCGCCAATGGCACCGGTCCGTTGTCGTCGCTCATCCACTCCGCCGTCATCAGAGGACAGCTCCAGCTGGGAGGCTACACTGCGGCGGCGGCGCAGTCCCCAGCGTAGTGTAGTGCGCATGGCGTCCCTGTTGGGTGTGCGCGGAACACCCACCACACGCTCCGCCGCCGCTGCCCGTCGGCAGCTATTGCCGGCCGCCGTTGCCGCCACACCACCGTCGAAAGCCAGGGCCATCGCCCGCTCCGCCGCCGCGGCCCGAAGGCGGGAGGTGGCCATCGTGGCTGCCACCCCACTGCCGGCCACCGTGGCCATCACTCGCTCCGCCACCGCTGCCCGAAGGCGGGAGGTGGTGGTCGTGGCCTTCACCCCATCATCGGCCGCCATGGTCGCCAGCCCACCGTCGACCGCCGGGATCATCACTCGCTCCGCCACCACCGCCCGAAGGAGGGAGGCGAAGGTGGAGGCCCGCACGTGCGTCAGCGACCTTGCGCGCTACATCGAGTTCCTGTGGGAGGAGGAGGAGCGCCTCGTCAAGCACGCAAAGAGCCTTACCGCAGCCGTGGCCGCAGCACATGCCGATGCAGAGGCGAGGAATCAAGAGATCTATGAGCAGTCCGGCCGCTTCAAGAGGGGTCGTCTGGAGCGGCAGAGGGCGTTCGAGGTGAGCGTCGCTGAAGGTGCAACAGCGTCAGGCACCGTATTGCAGTTGTCCAGCTCGTCGGTAGGCTCCTCCTCCTCTTCCTGTTACTGAGCGCGCTCGGCAGAGGAGAGGCTGCCAAAAGTAGTACAAAGCCCCTCCGTAGTAGTAGTATTTAGGGGCTATTTTGTTTAGTTCATCTGACTATAGATGTGGTGGAACTGTACAACGTACTTAAAATTAGCTAGTATATATAGTTGAACTAGCTATTTCAGTACGTGATTGGCAAAAATTGGGGAAAAGTTTGGTCGGTTCCGTTGTCGAGTTAAACTGTTTGTATAAATTAAGAACTACTGCTTAATCTATGAATGAAATCTATGCTTAATTACTGAATTTTAGTTGCAAAAATTAGATTGTGCTAGTGATTTTTAGCTGCCGAGGGGCCCACTACCCACCAGGGCGCGCCAGGTGGGGCAGGCGCGCCCTAGTGCCTAGTGGGCACCTGGGTTGCCTTCCCGGTTGTTTCTTACTTTTTTATTTATTTTTTCTAATATTCCAAAACTGACAGAAAATATTTTTGCGGAATTTTTGGAGTCCGTTTACTTACCGTATCACGTACCTCTTCCTTTTCAGGGTTCTGGATTGTTCTGGAAGGTCTCTTTTATGTATTCCTCTAGTGTCATTTTTTGAATAATATTAGTTTCAAAATTAATAGGCGTACCTGAAATATAGTGCTTAATTCTTTTTCCATTGACCACCTTCGGATTAGTGCCTTCGACATTATTGATCTTGATAGCTCCAGAGCGATAAACTTCTTCGATGATATATGGTCCTTCCCATTTGGAAAGAAGTTTTCCTGCAAAAAATCTAAAACAAGAATTGTACAATTGAACATATTCACCAACTTTGAATTCCCGCTTTTGGATTCTTTTGTCATGCCATCTTTTAACTTTTTATTTGAATAGTTTGGCATTTTCATAAGCTTGGGTTCTCCATTCGTCTAGTGAGCTAATATCAAATAACCTCTTTTCATCGGCAAGTTTGAAGTCATAATTGAGTTCTTTAATTGCCCAAAATGCTTTATGTTCTAAATCAAGAGGAAAGTGACAAGCTTTTCCATAAACCATTTTGTACGGAGACATACCCATAGGATTTTTATAAGCTGTTCTATAGGCCCAAAGTGCATCATCGAGTTTCTTAGACCAATTCTTTCGGGACCTATTGACAGTTTTTTGTAGTATTAATTTTATTTCTCTACTGCTAAGTTCAACTTGACCGCTAGATTGAGGATGATAGGGTGACGCAATTCTATGGTTGACATCATATTTAGCAAGCAATTTACGAAAAGCACCATGAATAAAATGTGAACCACCATCAGTCATTAAATATCTAGGGACTCCAAACCTCGGGAAGATAACTTCTTTAAGCATTTTAATGGAGGTGTTATGATCACCACTGCTAGTTGGAATAGCTTCTACCCACTTAGTGACATAATCAACAGCAACCAAAATATGTGTATACCCATTAGAGGAAGAAAAAAGTCCCATATAATTAAAGCCCCAAACATCAAATGGTTCAATAACAAGTGAATAATTCATAGGCATTTACTGACGTTTACCAGTATTAACAATTCTTTGACATTCATCACATGATAAGACAAACTTACGGCCATCTTTGAAAAGAGTAGGCCAATAAAAACCAGATTGTAATACCTTGTGCGCAGTTCTATCTCCCGCATGATGCCCTCCATAAGCTTCAGAGTGACATTTCCGTAAGATTTGTTCCTATTCATGCTCAGGTATACAACGTCTAATAATACCATCTACTCCTTTATAAAGATGGGGGTCATCCCAAAAGTAATGTCTTAAGCCATAGAATAATTTTTTCTTTTGTTGGTATGTGAAACTAGGTGGTATAAATTTAGCAATAATATAATTAGCATAGTCAGCATACCAAGGAGTATTATGAGAAGCATTTATGACAGCTAGTTGTTCATCAGGAAAGCTATCATCAATAGGTAGTGGGTCATCAAGAATATTTCCTAACCTAGAGAAGTTATCCGCTACGGGATTCTCAGCTCCCTTCCTATTAGTGATGTGCAAGTCAAATTCTTGTAGCAAAAGAACCCACCTAATGAGTCTAGGTTTAGCATCTTTCTTTTTCATAAGATATTTAATAGCAGCATGATCAGTGTGAACAATTACTTTAGAATCAACTATATAAGATCTAAATTTATCACAAGCAAACACAACTGCTAAAAATTCTTTTTCGGTAGTGGCATAATTTCTTTGGGCACTGTCTAAAGTTTTGCTAGCATAATGGATAACTTTTAATTTCTTATCAACTCTTTGTCCTAGAACAGCACCAACAGCATAATCACTAGCATCACACATAATTTCAAAAGGCAAATTCCAATCAGGTGGTTGAATAATAGGTGCAGAAGTTAAGGCTTTCTTAAGTGTTTCAAAGGCTTCTACGCAATCATCATAAAAAACAAATGGAACATCCTTTTGCAAGAGATTAATAAGAGGCCTAGAAATTTTAGAGAAGACTTTAATAAACCTCCTAAAACCAGCATGACCAAGGAAACTACGAATACCTTTAATGTCTTTAGGACGTGGCATTTTCTCAATTGCATCGACCTTAGCTTTATCCACCTCAATACCTTGTTCAGAAATTTTGTGCCCCAAGACAATACCTTCATTCACCATAAAGTGGCACTTCTCCCAATTTAAGACAAGATTAGTTTGTTCACATCTCTGGAAAACTCGATCAAGGTTGCTTAAGCAATCATCAAAAGAAGTTCCGTAAATGGAGAAATCATCCATGAAAACCTCAACAATCTTTTCACAAAAGTCAGAGAATATAGCAGTCATACGTCTTTGAAAGGTAGCAGGTGAATTGCATAAACCGAAAGGCATATGTCTATAAGCATAAGTTCCAATAGGGCAAGTAAAAGTGGTTTTCTCTTGATCAGGTTGTGATACATGTGTTTGAGAGAAGCCAGAATATCCATCCAAAAAGCAAAACTATGTGAGCTTTGAGAATATTTCCTAACATTTGATCACTGAAAGGTGATGACCCACAAGTATAGGGGATCTATCATAGTCCTTTCGATAAGTAAGAGTGTCAAACCCAACGAGGAGCAGAAGGAAATGACAAGCGGTTTTCAGCAAGGTATTTTCTGCAGGCACTGAAATTATCGGTAACAGATAGTTTTGTGATAAGATAATTCGTAACGGGTAACAAGTAACAAGTGTAACAAAGGTGCAGCAAGGTGTCCCAATCCTTTTTGTAGCAAAGGTCAAGCCTGGACAAACTCTTATACAAAGCAAAGCGCTCCCGAGGACACATGGGAATTATTGTCAAGTTAGTTTTCATCATGCTCATATGATTCGCGTTCATTACTTTGATAATTTGATATGTGGGTGGACTGGTGCTTGGGTGCTGTCCTTACTTGGACAAGACTCCCACTTATGATTAACCCCTCTCACAAGCATCCTCAACTATGAAAAAAATTTAAGATAAATCTAACCATAGCATGAAACATGTGGATCCAAATCAGCCCCTTACGAAGCAACACATAAACTAGGGTTTAAGCTTTTGTCATTCTAGCAACCCATCATCTACTTATTACTTCCCAATGCCTTCCCCTAGGCCCAAATCATGGTGAAGTGCCATGTAGTCGACGTTCACATAACACCACTATTGGCAAGACAACATACATCTCATCAAAATATCGAACGAATACCAAATTCACATGATTACCTATAACAAGACTTCTCCCATGTCCTCAGAACAAACGTAACTACTCACAAAGCATATTCATAATCATAATTAGAGGGGTATTGAATATCATTAAGGATCTGAACATATGATCTTCCATCGAATAAACCAACTAGCATCAACTACAAGGAGTAATCAACACTACTAGCAACCCATAGGTACCAATCTGAGGTTCTGAGACAAAGATTGAATACAAGATATGAACTAGGGTTTGAGAGGAGATGGTGCTGGTGAAGATGTTGATGGAGATTGACTCCCTCTCGATGAGAAGATCGTTGGTGATGACGATGGCTTCGATTTCCCCCTCCCGGAGGGAAGTTTCCCCGGCAGAACAGCTCAGCCGGAGCCCTAGATTGCTTGCGCCCAGGTTCCGCCTCGAGACGGCGGGGCTTCATCCCGAAAGCTTCCTTATGATTTTTTTTCCATGTAAAAACCCTTCATATAGCAGAAGATGGACACCGGAGACCTGCCAGGGGGCCCACAAGCCCTAGGGTTGCGCCCAGGAGGCTAGGGCGCGCCCCTAGGCTTGTGGCCTCCTGGTGGGTCCCCCTCTGGTATTTCTTCGCCCAATATTTTTTTTTATTCCAAAATAATTCTCCATAAATTTTCAGGACTTTTGGAGTTGTGCAGAATAGGTCTCTTAGATTTGCTCCTTTCCGGTCCAGATTTCCAGCTGCCGACATTCTCCCTCTTTGTGTAAACCTTGTAAAATAAGAGAGAAAAGACATAAGTATTATACCATAATGTGTAATAACAGCCCATAATGCAATAAATATCAATATAAAATCATGATGCAAAATGGACGTATCAACTCCCCCGAGCTTAGACCTCGCTTGTCCTCAAGCGGAAACCGGAATCGATAATCATGTCCACATGTTTAGAGATAGAGGTGTCGATAAAATAAAATATGGACATGAAGGCATCATGATTATCTTTAGAACAACAACATATTTTGTCATATAATTTCTTATGCTAAAGTAACAATTCATTCACAAGGTAAAGTATGAGTCAAAAACTTTATTGAAAACCAACAAACTATGATCTTGGTCATTGAAACAGTTGCAATTTATCATAACGTAGGAAAGAGTCAATGTAAGAGCTTTTGTTTAGCAAGTTTCACATACTCAACTATCATTTAGTCTTTCACAATTGCTAACACTCACGCGATACTTATGAGATCAAAGTTTCAACCGGACACAGAGAAAGATAGGGGCTTATAACTTCGCCTCCCAACCTTTTACCTCAAGGGTAACGTCAACAATAATAGTTTATGAATATCTACATCTGAGTGGATATATATATCTGGATCTTCCCCCAACATATAGTGCTTGCCAAAAATAAAAAGTATAAAAAGAAGGTGATGATCACCATGACTCTTGTATAAGGGTAGAAGGTAAGTAAAAGATAGGCCCTTCGCGGAGGGAAGCAGAGGTTGTCATGCGCTTTTATGATTGGATGCACAAAATCTTAATGCAAAAGAACGTCCCTTATTATTGCCGCTTGTGATAAAGAACTTTATTATGTAGTCTGTCACTTTTATTTCTTCTATATCACAAGTTCGTATAAAGCTTTTTTTCCTCACACTAAAAGATCATACATATTTAGAGAGCAATTTTTATTGCTTGCACGGATGACAACTTACTTGAAGGATCTTACTCAATCCATAGGTAGGTATCACTACTGCAGGATGCTGCTAACGCGACACTATGATCAGAGACCCTTCGACGAAATTGTGTGCGATGCAATAATCACAAACGGTGGTGTAAAAAACCCGTCAAAAAGGTGCAAAACGTTTGCGATGACGGATGCATCAAACACGGTTCAGATTTTAGTTGCGTGTGCGATGCAGGGCATACGGTTCAATTCAATTAACTGTTTGCGATGAGGAGGAACAAAAGAAACGGGCAGCCAGATGAAGGTGTGTGTGATATACAACATATGGTTCACTCGGATGAACTATTTGTGATTAGGCAACACAAAAGAAACGGTCAGCCAGATCAAGGTGTGTGCGATATATGACATGCAGTTCACTCGGATGAACTGTTTGCGTTGAGACAAGAGAACAGAAACGGTTCAATATAACAAGATGTGTGTGATACGCGACAAACATGTATGTAATCAGAAATGTGTGCGAAGACCGATAATAACACAGACGATTGCTGCTAATAAGACGTGTGTGTTGTGCGATGGGATTGCATACAGAACAACAACATATATATACACACTCTTATAAGGACATGGTTGCAGAACCAAATTAAACATCCAATTACATAGGTGGCTACTACAACCATGGCATTTGCACACACCAAAGTATACTATTACATGCATAATTACATAGGTGGCTACTACACACATGACATTTCCACACACCAAAGTAAACTATATATTACATGCATAATTAACTAGGATAAACGATCATCTGATCATCATCTACTTCTTGTGACGCTTGACGCTACTGCTCTGCTTGTGGCTCGATCCGGCCTCGTCGATTTCGGTAACGAGGCACTTCCACATGTCAACGATCCGCCTGTGCATCTCGTAGCATGTGTACACGCTCTTGGCCGCGAACTTGAGGTGAGGTTCATCCAGTTGCCGCATCCAGGCCCCGTGCCAGGATACGAGACATGTTCTGTTCACATCCTACTTCATCTTTTTGTAGATGGGTCGATGATGGCCGAGGCGAGTTCAACCAGGGAGTCCTTCTTTGTGCTGCCCCAGACCCTGTAGTGCTCACGAATTTCGACAAGGTTCTT
Source organism: Thinopyrum elongatum (assembly GCA_011799875.1). Taxonomy (NCBI): domain Eukaryota; kingdom Viridiplantae; phylum Streptophyta; class Magnoliopsida; order Poales; family Poaceae; genus Thinopyrum; species Thinopyrum elongatum. The sequence goes on along the minus strand of CM022298.1, from coordinate 486,443,728 downwards.
GCAGGCCAAGCCCGTAACCCTGAGCACTTTTACATCTTCGGTGGTTTCCATCGTAGCGAACTTGTAGTCGGTGCTGTTGACAAACCTGGCGAAACGGTCGGAAGGCTCTATGGCCATGCAGTAGTGGTAGATGAGGACATGATGGCGTACGCACAACTGGGCGACGGCAACCTTCTGATCTATGTTGGGACGACCGGCGGTGTACTGGAGGTCGATGCCGACCACCTTGTACTTGTCTCGAGCAAGCAACTGCTCAACGGTGTTGATGTAGTCGTCCACCACGGCCGGGTCGATGGTGTACACCACCGAGAGATCCGTCTCCCCCGCGTGGGTCTCCACTTTATGCTCGCCGAACTCCATTGGAGCGCCGCTAGACATCCGCTCTCTATGTGTCGTTGTGGGTGTGCTTGTTGTGCTGAGGGGCGCGATCGAAAGGTTGAAGAGACTAAGGTTATAATGGCCGCGGGAATTAAAGGGGAAGCCGGATGGCCTGGAATATCGGCACACCCTGATGGTAGTTCTAATATGCAGCGCGTAACTCCATCGTGCCACACGTAACTGCATCGCGTGGCGACGTGCGCGGCGCAACCGCATGCATATGGGGCCCCCGACGTGATCGTGCGTAGGCCCAACCACTGGCAGAGCGCGCGCAGAGGGACGCGAGTAGAGCGCTCCGCGGTCGCCTCAACGACGAGCAACCATATATATGCATATAGCAGTTGAACACGCAAGGAAAAGTTGTCCACAAGCCGAGCGCACTGACGGACGCGAGCAGAGCGTGCCGCGGCGCCTAACGGCGAGCACAGCACGCTGCAATGCCTAACGGCGAGCAGAGCTTGCCGAGGGACGCGAGCAGAGGCCGGCACAGTGATACGTGGCAAATAAGACGAACTGTGCGAGCGATGTGGGAGACATCAAGCATGAATCAGATTAGAGTTGCGTGTGCGATACGTGGCATACAGTTGATCCATCCGAGATTTTTGTGATGGAATAAGCCATGTGTGTTGTGGGCAAACGCTTGCTGGTATATAACCTTAAATTTAACCAACAAAATGTTAATACATGTTACAAAAATTATATAACTGGAAACTATGTTCAAATACGAATCCAATGATATAATCTTTGGCGACATGCATTCGTAATTAGTTAAATCCTACTTATAAACCAGGACATGGGTATAGTAGGTAATTAAATCGCAAACATTTTTTTATTAACCGTATGTGTACGTGTCCTTTCGTCCTCCTCTCACACGTCTTGTCACCCCGCTGCCGCAGACGGCTTCGAGCGCAAGCTTGAGCAGCGCGCGGGGGCATTCTTTTGACCAAACGGTGGTGAGCCCGTTCCCGCGCAACCGCGCAGGTTCCCGCGCAAGCTTCCCGCCCGACTCGATGAAATCCCCCAAAATCCCAATGCTTACCAGCCTACTATATAAACCCTCACGGCCAGCGAGTCCTGCGTTGCATTTTCCCCTCCCTCCCTGTAGCTTATCTCGTCTGCTTCTCCCACAATCGCCAATGGCACCGGTCCGTCGTCGTCGCTCAGCCACTCTGCCGTCATCAGAGGACAGCTCTAGCCTGGAGGCTACACCACGGCAGCAGCTCAGTCCCCGGCGTAGTGTAGTGCGTGTGGCGTCCCTGTTGGGTGTGCGCGGAACACCCACCACACGCTCCACCGCCGCTGCCCGTCGGCAGCTGTTGCCGGCCGCCGTTGCCGTCACACCACCGTCGAAAGCTAGGGCCATCGCCCGCTCCGCCGCCGCGGCCCGAAGGCGGGAGGTGGCCATCGTGGCCGCCACCCCACTGCCGGCCACCGTGGCCATCACCCGCTCCGCCACCGCGGCCCGAAGGCGGGAGGTGGTGGTTGTGGCCACCACCCCATCATCGGCCGCCGTGGCCGCCAGCCCACTGTCGACCGCCGGGATCATCACCCGCTCTGCCACCGCCGCCCGAAGGAGGGAGGCGGAGGTGGAGGCCCGCACGTGCGTTAGCGACCTTGCGCGCTACATCGAGTTCCTGCGGGAGGAGGAGGAGCGCCTCATCGAGCACGCAAAGAGCCTTACCGCAGCCATGGCCGCAGCACACGCCGATGCAGAGGCGAGGAATCAAGAGATCTACGAGCAGTTCGGCCGCTTCGAGAGGGGTCATCTGGAGCGGCAGAGGGCGTTCGAGGTGAGCGTCGCTGAAGGTGCAGCAGCGGCAGGCACCGTATTGCAGTTGTCCAGCTCGTCGGTAGGCTCCTCCTCCTCTTCCTCTTACTGAGCGCGCTCGACAGAGGAGAGGCTGCCGGAAGTAGTACAAAGCCCCTCCGTAGTAGTAGTATTTAGGGGCTATTTTGTTCAGTTCATCTGACTATAGATGTGGTGGAACTGCACAACGTACTTAAAATTAGCTAGTATATATAGTTGAACTAGCTATTTCAGTACGTGGTTGGCAACAATTGGGGAAAAGTTTGGTCGTTTCAGCTGTCAAGTTGAACTATTTGTATAAATTAAGAACGACTGCTTAATCTATGAATGAAATCTATGCTTAATTACTGAATTTTAGTTGCAAAAATTAGATAGTGCTAGTGATTTTTAGCTGCGTATTTTGACAAATTGCAGTGTTACAAGGATTGACAAATGGCAATGTTACTAGATCAACAAATGTCAATCTTTACAGTTTGACAAATGGCAATATACCCAATATGACAGATGCAAATCTTACCAAATTGTCTGTACGTGGTTGCACACGGGTCATCCGAAAAATCGTTTGCGTTGAAGGGAGGTACAAATCCTGCTTGCCAAATTTTCTCTTGGCTTAGCGCCGAAGTCCCGCTTTGCATACCTTATTCAATCTGAACCATTTGCGTTGAAGAGATGCACAAATCCTGCGCGGCAAATTTTCCCTTGGCTTACCATGGAAGACCATAGCTCTCACTTTGCATACAGGTGTTCTATCTAAAATGTTTCGATGAAGAGCTGCACAAATCCTGCTCGGCACATTTTCACTTGGCTTACTGGGGAAGCTGTCGGTTTACATACGGGTGTTCTATCTAAAACGTTTGCGATGTTACAGTGCCACCTATTTGTTTCAAAATGCCTTTGTTGGCTGTTATTCGAGTGCGCCTTCTCTCAAAATGGACACGAAAAATACCACAACATGTCGGGTGCCATTCCATGATAGCATGCCAAGTTTCATGAATTTCAGACGAGTTTTGGATTTACTAGAATTTAAAAACAAAGTATCTCAAAGTTTTGCCGACAATCAACAGTGCCCTGGTGTTTGAAATTCATTCCCATTTCTTGCATGGGACCTAAGCATGCACCCAAGGACATAGATTTGATTTTTCAACCAATTTATATGCACTGGAGCATGTGCATGTAGTTCAAATTTGAATTATGCTCATAAAATGCCTAGAAAACACAGTTAATGTATAAAAATGTCCAAATGAACCCCGAAAAATTCCAAAATTTAACACAACACTCCTGTTGTTCTATGTTGACACTAGAAAAATTTTGAAAGCCATAAGAGGCAACGGATATCGTTTCGTCCCCAAAGGTGGCACATTCCCTACTGAAACCATCAGGCTTGTTGTGAGAAGCTCTGGTTTGTGAGAAGCTTATACCCAAACCTGCCCCAAATGGGACAAAAATTTTACCACGGCATGTTGATGCCGCTCCATGATAGCATGCCAAGTTTCATGAATTTCAGACGAGTTTTAGATTTACTAGAATTTAAAAACCAGGTATCTCAATGTTTGCGGCCGAGTGACAGTGGCAGGGTGTTTGACATTCATTCCCATTTCTTGCATGGGACCTAAGCATGCAACCAAGAACACATATTTGAATTTTCAACCAATTTATATGCATTAGAGCATGTGCCTATAGTTCAAATTTGAATTATGCACATAAATGCATTGAAAACTCAATTAATGTATAAACATGTCCAAACGAACCCCGAAAAATTCCAAAATTTAACACAACACTCCTGTTATTCTATGTTGACACTAGAGAAAAAATTGAAATCAAGAAGAGGCAACGGATATCATTTCGTCCAGAAAGGTGAAACGTTCCCTACCGTAACCATGAGGCTTGTTGCGAGAAGCTCTGGTTTGTGAGAAGCTTATACCCCAACCAGCCCCAAATGGGACAATATTTTTACCACTGCATGTTGATGCTGTTCCATGATAGCATGACAAGTTTTATGAATTTCAGATGAGTTTTTGATTTACTAGAATTTTAAAACCATGTATCTCAATGTTAGCGGCCGAGCGACGGTGGCAAAGGTGTTTGACTTTCATTCCCATTTCTTGCATGGGACCTAAGGTTGCAACCAAGGACACACATTGATTTTTCAACCCGTTTATATGCACTAGAGCATGTGCATGTAGTTCAAATTTGAATTGTGCACATGAATGCATAGAAAACTCAGTTAATGTATAAAAATGTCCAAGCGAACCCCGAAAAATCCCAAAAATTGACACAACACTCCTGTTGTTCTATGTTGACATGAGAAATTTTTTGAAAGTAAGAAGAGGCAACAGATATTGTTTCGTCCCCCAAGGTGGCACGTTCCCTACCGAAACCATCAGGCTTGTTGTGAGAGAAGCTCTGGTTTGCGAGAAGCTTATGCCCAAACCTGCCACAAATGGGACAATATTTTTACCACGGCATGTCGATGCCGTTCCATGATATCATGTCAAGTTTCATGAATTTCAGACGAGTTTTCGATTTACTAGAATTTTAAAACCATGTATCTCAGTGTTAGCGGCCGAGCGACAGTGTCAAGGTGTTTGACATTCATTCTCATCTCTTGCATGTGACCTAAGCTTGCAACCAAGGACAAACATTTGATTTTGCAACCCGTTTTTATGGACTGGAGCATGTGCATGTAGTTCAATTTTGAATTATGCACATAAATGCCTAGAAAACTTAGTTAACGTATAAAAATGTCCAAACGATCCCCGAAAAAATCCAAAATTTAACACGGCACTCATGTTGTTCTATGTTGACACCAGGAAAAAAATTGAAAGGAAGAAGTGGCGACGAATATCGTTTTGTCCACAAAGGTGACACGTTTCCCTAACGGAACCATGAGGCTTCTTGTGAGAAGCTCTGGTTTGTGAGAAGCTTATACCATAACCTGCCCCAAATGGGACAATATTTTTTACCCTAGCATGTTGATGCCATTCCATGATAGCATGCCAAGGTTCATGAATTTTAGACGATTTTTGTATTTACTAGAATTACAAAAGCAAGCACCTCAACGTTTGCCGGAGAGCCACGGTGCCGTGGTGTTTGAAATTCCTCCCCATTTCTTGAATGGGACATAAGCATCAACCCATGGACACATATATCATTTTACAACCCATTTTGGTGCACCGGAGCATGTGCATGTAGTTTAATTTGAATTGTGCACCTAAAATGCCTAGAAAACCAAGTTAATGTATAAAAATGTCCAAACGAACCCTGAATAATTCCAATTTTTTTGACGACACACCTATAGTTGCATGTTCACTGCAGATAAAAGTTCTAGCAATTCAAACACCATCCTTTGCAGCTGTGACCCCATTATGTAATTCAAATCAAGACGAAAAATCAAGTAGATCGCACACAGTTTATTATCACCAATCGTGTGAGAGGCAGCACAAAATATCTTACGGCTTACGCGAGCAGGTGCGTCGGCTACAGTCCACAGCCAGCGTGTCAAGCACACTAGCTCGCTCCCCAAATATCATTTCACTGTTCAATCGTCGCCGGTGAAAGATGGGGACGTGGACCCGCTTCGTGAGGGCAACTTCGGCTGCCCACTCTGGCGAGAGCACGGCCGCAGCCGCCAGGCGCGTGCTAACAAACTTCATGAGCGCGGCCGCAATCTGCGTCCGGACGGCCAAGGCAGCCCAAACGGCCGTTGTTGCTTCTCAGGTGGCGGCAACAACATCTGCCTCGGGGATAGCAACTGGCGAGAGCAGCACAGCAGCTGTTCGTTCCGCAGCGGCGGCCTTAGCCCTGTTGGAGGCCGCCCACGACCATGTCGAGGCCACCCACGCCTAGCTCATGGCGGTCACCACACAAATCGAACGAAGCTTCTCCGACAATGGTCGGCAACCCACGGCCGAAGACTTGGCAATTGCCGAGAGCGTTCGAGCAGCCGTCCGTTCCTGCGCGGCATACCTTGCCACGACGGAGCCCGCCCAAGCCAAGATCGCGGCCGCCCACGCCAAGCTCGTGGCAGCCTATTCCAAAGATATGGCGAATGCGGATGGCAAGATGCTTGCCGAGTATGGTGCGATGGATGCCATGGAGCCCCTTCCCAAGGAGATCGTCGGGCGCGAGCTGGACATGGAGGAGGCGACGGAGATCGACGAGCACCAGTCGTAGTAGTACTCTTTGTTTTGTTTAATTATGAGCGCCGGTCTTTAATTTGTTAGAGTAATGTTTAGGTCAGCTAGCTCTGTTTAATTTCTGAAATTGCTCGATTAAGAAGTGTGGGTGTGCTGTAGTCTCCTTTGTGTACGCAAATTATGCAATGACGTGGATGACCACTGTAACCAGGGAAATTCGAACCAAATTTTTTCACGTTCAAACTCATCACACACGGGTTAAGCTATATGAATCATTTTTTATGTTCACATATCGTACATAGTGCTGAATAAGGGACCGTGTCTGTTGACACTTTGCGCGCCGGTTTTTTCGGTGAACCGATTCAAAAAATTTGGCTTTCGCAGAAATATCTACCTCCCCGCCCCCTCCCCCTTACCAAAAGCCACATTTCCCCTGTTTCCGCCTTCCTTTCCAAGTTGAAACCTTCACTCCTTGCTTGCAGTGCCGCCTCCTTGCCGGCGACCCTACTTCATGCTGCTCGGCCTCGCCTATCCAGGCAGGTAATCCACACCCGACCCCCATCCTGCTCCTCCTTCCACATCCCACATGCCCCGACCGCCGGCGCGACACCTTCCACCCAAATCACCAACCCCTCCACCAAATAAGCGCCACCCTAATCCATGGTGCACGCAGTATAGCCAGGAGCTCAAGGAGCATTTGGCAGCGGAGAAGCAAATCGCGGCCGCACGCGCAGATGACGTCGCGATGGCTGCCATTCGTGCCGACCCCCAGATCTTGGAGGAGCACCTCGCCGTCGAGGCCACTGTCGACGCCTCACGCGCCAATGCCGCGACGCGGTTGGCTGCTTTAAACGACAGTTCATGGTGTTTTCTCGAGGCCACCCTCGGTGCCTTCGAAGAAGACTACGAGGTGTTTTCTCAGCGTGCACGTGCTTACCTCAACTCGAGAGCCAGCAGGTTGGTGCTTGGAGCGGCTCAGGCAACTCACCACTACGACGAGGGCACCCACGATGCGGAGGCCTCACCCTCTTCCATGTCCAAGCAGCCAATCATCATCGATATCTTTGACAATGAGGAGTAGCTTGTCTTATTAGCTCACTATAAGGACCCATGTTCAGTTTGCTAGCTACTGCCTTTCCTTAACAAATTCTACTGAATTGTACTATCTACTTTTACCATGCAATCTGTTGCTCTAGTGTATATGTTCTATATGTCGTGCAATGTGGTGCTCACTTATTAACTGTTTGGTTAATTAGTTGTCGTGTTCAGTTAACTGTTTGGTTCAATTCTGCAAATGTGATGTTCAAATCTTCAGGGTGCAATTTTGTATTGTCTTCCACGTGAGAAATAAATCGAATTTTTCTTTACAAAATACATGAGAAACAAATACAATTGCTATATTTTCAAGTTGTCAAGCATGCTTGGTTTGGTTAACTGTCTGATCTTCTAGTATGTTATACATTGTGCAATGTGGTGCTCAGTTAACATTTGGTTCATTTATTGTGGTGTTTAGTTAACTATTTGGTTCAATTCTGCAATGCGATGTTCAGTTGTTGTGGGTGCATTCTATTATTGTATACCATGTGAGAAATAAATCGAATTTGGCTGTACTAAATACATGAGAAACAAATACAATTGCTATATTTCCAAGTTGTTAAGCATGCTTAGTTTGGTTAACTGTCTGATCTTCTATTAGGAGTATGTTATATTGTGCAATATGGTGCTCAGTTAATGTTTGGTTCATTTGTTGTGGTGTTTAGTTAACTGCTTGGTTCAATTCTGCAATGCGATGTCCAATTGTCGTGGGTAGAATTTTGTATTGTTGTGCATGTGAGGAATAAATCGAATTTGGCTACACTTAATACATGAGAAACATATACAATTGCTATATTTCCTAGTTCTTAATCATGCTTGGTTTGGATAAATGAGTTTTCCATGTGGCTTGAATTAATCTGATGAATCTGCAATGTGCTTGTTTTTCATCAACATATTTTACTAATAGCATGCGAACCCTCACTTAACCTGATCACTAACTACCTTATATGTGTTGCAGGGAAACAATGGGAAGCACTGAGATTTACAATCGAGGTTTGCACATGCATGGTCCTTTGTCTAATAGCACATTATTGTGCAATTGCAGGAATCATTTTAATATTTAGGTTTTTAACAATTTGGTCTTGCACATGTAGGTCCTGCTGTCAGAGGTTTTGACCCACTGTTCGACCCTTTTTGCATATGGGGAAATGAGTTGTCCATGAATATCAGTCAAGTCAAGAAACTCAGAAAGATTGTTAGGATAAAGAAATTAGCGACAAAAAACAACAAGATCTTTGTCTGTACAATCAAGAAGACATCAATTCACTACAGGATGGTACTAACTATTATACCTTGCCTTTTTTATTCCATTGCCCCATTTCCAATATAGAGAAGATATTTATGCACATCCTTGTTTTCAGGCCTTTCCAAAGCAGTTCACCGATGATTACCTCTCAAACCACCTGTATGGTCAGGAGGCAAGGAAGGTATTCATACAACACCCACGGTTCAATATTGAAGTGTTCCTGAAGAGGACGAAGGATGGACGGTCAATCATCCACAGGCACTGGCCTAAAGTTGCAAAGACCTTCAACATCAATGAAGGCTCAATATTCGCCTTCCGCTTCAGCAGTTTTCCAGATGAGATACATCTGTCTATGTACCGTCTATGATGCTAATTTCGAAAGGTTATAAATGTTGCATGTGAAACTTGGTGCTGGAGCAGTTATGTAATGGGGTAGCTGAGTGCTGAAGCTATATGATATTGTACTCTGATGTATTTCAATTATGAAATCCTGCTTCCTTAATATGAAAATGAAATATATTGTGTGCTTAATATGAAATGTCAATTAGATTAATAAATGGATTATTAATAATAGGGCATTTATCCTGCTAATTGGGTTTTTCTATTGCAAACGGTTATTGAGAAAACACCGTGGGCGATGACCTCAGGCAACGGACACAGTTTCTAGGAATAAACCGTGTTGGATTAATGAACAATCACACACGACATCCTCTTGAAAACTGTTTGCATTAGGCCACCTCGCGCAAATGTTTACCACATAAAAACTGTGTGGATGGACAGCCTTTGCCACACAGTTTCTTCTACGCACCGTGTGTGATGCATTCAATAACGCAAATGATAAAATTGTTAATACCGTGTGCAATGGAAACGCTATCACAAATGATTTAACGGGGAAAATTTTGTGTGATGTACCTGCGAACAGAAACGTTTTCCTTGGAGCGACTGTGTGGGATGTATATATGAACAGAAACGTTTAGCAGGGACTGACTGTGTGGGATGAACTTACGACCGGAAATGATTTCGCCTGTATAATTGAATTTTTTTAGCACTACTGTACGTATAACCGTATTTGATCGCTCGCTGGTCGCACACGACCTCATTTTGCCGAGCGTGTGTGCCAGGAGGGCATATCCCCGACGGTTTTTGGGTCGTGTGAGAAGGACCCCCCTATGCAGTCACTCATTAGGCGACGGTTCCAAATGCCTTCGCGGAAAGGGGTTAAAAACTGTTTGTATAGCACCTCGCTGTACCAATGTATGGTGGACTCTCATGGCAAAACTGGGTTAAGGGATTTTGGATGCACAAGTAGTATCTCTACTTGGTGCAAAAGATTTGGCTAGCATAGGATGAGAAGCAAGCTCAACATGTTGTAGGATCCATGACAATATAACTTCTATTCGGATATAAAGAAACATAACCCATTATATTGTCTTCCTTGTCCATTATCAACCTTTTAGCATATAATATTTTAATGAGTGCTCACATTCATAAAAGATGTCCAAGATAGTGTATTTATTACTTCCTATTAATTGCAACAATGACCAAAAGTATGTTTGTCAACTCCCAACAAATTTCATGCGACATACTTCTTATATGTGAAGTCATCACTTCCCATAAGATTATTATATAATCTCTTTATTTCTTTTATTCCTTATTTCTTTTACTCAAGATCATAGCAAGAAAGCAAATCCCTCAACTCAAAACTAATCTTTATTATATAACTCTCGGACTCAATTACATAGAGGGAACACAAAGCAAAACTCAAAGCTAGATCATACTAAAACTTTATTCTACTAAACCGGGATATTACCAAAAAGGATCAAACTAAGAAAAATGATAAAGGTAAAGATGTGATGGTGATACGATACCGGGGCACCTCCCCCAAGCTTGGCAGTTGCCAAGGGGAGTGCCCATACCCATGTACTTAGGTCTCTTTCTTCGGAGGTGGTGGTGATGGAGTTGATGTATTCTTCTTCTCAGCTTGTGTCTGAGGCTAAAATTTTCCTCCATTAGATCATCATTCTCGATCTCTAGTCTCAATATCTTTTTGCATAATGCCGCCTTGCTGTCCTACAGAAAACGTGGTGGGATAGATTGGACCTTAGGAAGGCTTGACTTCTTGAACTCCACGTGCATATCGCCAGGTTGATGTAGTGGATCTTCGTCTTTGTCGGAGCTATCGTTCCTTGTTCTCTCCATGTCGGAGTCTTCCTCCACCTTCATAGTCCAGCCATAATGCTCCACCTCCCCGTAGGCCTTTGGGTTTGCGATGTAATCAGCGACATAGCTCTCTCTCTCTCCGAATCTTGAGACGACATATTTTTAGATCTACCAGGAAAAACAGCTCGAAACAAGAACAGAGGATATTGCTGTGGTACGGTGGTCAAAACTTTTGGGAGATTATATAATGAATTTTTACCGACCAAAAGGAGTGTACTACAAGAAAATGGAGTCTGGAGGGCACACGAGGTGGCCACAAGCCTGGGAGGCGCGCCCCCAAGGCTTGTAGCCTCCTCATGCACTTTTTGGACTACTTTTTATTTTCCTAATTTTTTAAATATTCCAAAATGGAGTAAAATTGCTTTTGGAAAAGTTTTGGAGTCGGTTTACTTACCGTACCACATACCTATTCCTTTTCGGAGCCTGGAACGTTCTGGTAGATATCCCTTATGTACTCCTCTGGTGTTATGGTATTAATAATTTTGGTTTCAACATTTATGGGAGTACCTGAGATATAATGTTTGATTCTTTACCCGTTAACCACCTTTGGGTTATTGCTCTCGGCGTTGTTGATCTTGATGGCACCGGAACGATAAACCTCCTCGATAATGTAAGGCCCTTCCCATTTAGAGAGAAGATTTCCTGCAAAAAATCTTAAATGAGAATTGTATAGCAAGACATGGTCACCTACATTGAATTCACGTTTTTGTATGCTTTTATCATGCCACCTTTTAACTTTTTCTTTAAACAATTTGGCATTCTCATAGGCTTGGGTTCTCCATTCATCAAGTGAGCTAATGTCAAATAACCTCTTCTCACCGGCAAGTTTGAAATCATAGTTGAGCTTAATTGCCCAATAAGCTTTATGTTCTAGTTCAAGAGGTAAGTGACAAGCTTTTCCATAAACCATTTTATATGGAGACATACCCATAGGGTTTTTATAAGCAGTTCTATAAGCCCATAGTGCATCATCAAGTTTCTTAGACCAATTCTTTTTGGATCTATTAACAGTCTTTTGCAAAATCAACTTTATTTCTCGGTTACTTAATTCTACTTGACCACTAGATTGAGGGTGATATGGAGATGCAATTCTATGGTTAACATCATACTTAGCAAGCAATTTACGAAACGCACCATGAATAAAGTGTGAACCACCATCAGTCATTAAATATCTAGGGACTCCAAACCTCGGGAAAATAACTTCTTTAAGCATTTTAATGGAGGTGTTATGATCAACACTACTAGTTGGAATAGCTTCTACCCATTTAGTAACATAATCAACAGCAACCAAAATATGTGTATACCCATTAGAGGAAGGAAAAGGTCCCATGTAATCAAATCCCCAAACATCAAATGGTTCAATAACAAGTGAATAATTCATAGGAAGTTCCTGATGTCTACTAATATTACCAATTCTTTGACATTCATCACAAGACAAGAGAAACTTACGAGCATCCTTAAAAAGAGTAGGCCAATAAAAAACAGATTGTAATACTAATACGTCTCCAATGTATCTATAATTTTGATTGTTCCATGCTGTTATATTATCATTCTTGGATGTTTTACAATCATTTTATAGTCATTTTATATCATTTTTTGGTACTAACCTATTGACATAGTGCCCAGTGCCAGTTGTTGTTTTCGGCATGTTTTTTACATCGCAGGAAATCAATACCAAACGGAGTCCAAATGCAGCGAAACTTTTTGTGGATTTTTTTGGACCAGAAGACATCCAGTGGGCCGGAGAAGCACCTGGGGGGGTGCTCCGAGGGGAGCACAACCCACCAGGGCGCGCCTGGAGGCCCTGGCATGCCCAGGTGGGTTGTGCCCACCTCGGCCGCCTCCCGCACCGCCTCTTTGCTCTATAAATACCCCAATATTCCAGAAACCCTAGGGGAGTCGACGAAAATCAATTCCAGTCGCCGCAAGTTCCAGAAACACCAGTTCCAATCTAGACACCATCTTGGAGGGGTTCATCATGTCCCTTGGTGCCTCTCTGATGATGCGTGAGTAGTTCTTTGTAGACCTACAGGTCCGTAGTTAGTAGCTAGATGGCTTTCTCTCTCTCGTTTGATTCTCAATACAATGGTCTCTTGGAGATCCATATGATGTAACTCTTTTTGCGGTGTGTTTGTTGGGATCCGATGAACTTTGAGTTTATGATCAGATCTATGTTTTTATCCATGAAAGTTATTTGAGTCTTCTTTGATCTCTTATATGCATGATTTCTTATAGCCTCGTATTTCTTCTCCGATATTTGGGTTTTGTTTGGCCAACTTGATCTATTTATCTTGCAATGGGAAGAGGTGCTTTGTAATGGGTTCGATCTTACGGTGCTTGATCCCAGTGACAGAAAGGGAAACGACACGTATGTATCGTTGCTATTAAGGATAACAAGATGGGGTCTATTTCTACATAAATAGATCTTGTCTACATCATGTCATCGTTCTTATTGCATTACTTCATTTCTCCATGAACTTAATACACTAAATGCATGCTGGATAGCGGTCGATGTGTGGAGTAATAGTAGTAGATGCAGGCAGGAGTCGGTCTACTAATCTTGGACGTGATGCCTATATAATGATCATTGCCTGGATATCGTCATGAGTATTTCAAGTTCTATCAATTGCCCAACAGTAATTATTTTCCCACCGTTTGCTATTTTTCTCGAGAGAAGCCACTAGTGAAACCTACGGCCCCCGGGTCCCTTCTTTAATATATTTGACTTTGCGATCTATTTTTATTTGCTTTTGTTTTCAGATCTATATTTCTAAAAACCCAATAATACCTTGCTGCACTTTATTTTATTTTGCATTTATTCGGGATCTATTTATCCAATCTATTACAACTTTTTCCCGTCCACTAGGCATTTCTGGCGCTGTTGCCCGAAAGGGATTGACAACCCCTTTAATACATCGGGTTGCGAGTATTTGTTATTTGTGTGCAGGTACCGTTCACGTAGTGTTGCGTGGTTCTCCTACTGGTTCGATAACCTTGGTCTCATCACTGAGGGAAATACCTACCGTCGTTGTGCTGCATCATCCCTTCCTCTTTGGGGAAATACCGACGTAGTTTTAGCAGACATCAAAAGGAATTTCTGGCGCCGTTGCCGGGGAGACATCATCAACATCTACCAGGTTCCTAATCACAAATCTCATCTCCTTGCAATTTACATTATTTGCCATTTGCCTCTCGTTTTCATCTCCCCCACTTCACCAAAATTTGCAGTTTTATTCACCCTTTTTTTTCTTTCGCCTTTTTCTCGTCAGATCTCATGTTTGCTTGTGTTTCCATGTGCCTTCTATTTGCTTGCATCTTTGCTTGCTAAAAATCTTTTGATATTGATCCTCATCCACTTGCTAATCTTTTCAAGAGATCCAGTTATGATGAACCTATTGTTGGTGAATTGAGTTCACTAGATTATCTTTATGAAATTTTGCTTGAGATTTATGAATCTGGAAATTGTGATGAAGTGTTAAAAGAAGAAAATTATAAAGTGATTCATGATAGCTCTTTGGATGAAAAGCATGATTGCAATGATGTTATTATAAATTCTATTAATGTTAATTGTGCTAATAATATGCAAAACCCCAAGCTTGGGGATGCTAATATTGCTATGTCCACTACTTATTGCAATGATCATGATTGGGGTGATAATGATTCTTATGATCTTGAAAATTTATTTAAGCCTCATGATGAATTTGCTATTGATAATAATGTTTATAATAATATTGAAAGTGGGTTTGGAAGAGTGTGAACTCTAGGTAAAAATAATCCCACATATTTGGAGAGTGTTCAATCTCATGAAAATTTTGATAAAAGTGGGCTTGGAGAGGTCATGACTTTATTTGATGATCCCACTATTTTGGAAGACTGTCAACTTTGCATGCATGTGGATCATAAAAAGAAAATTTTATTTGATAGCTATATTGTTGAATTTGATTATGATCCTACATGTAATTATTATGAGAGAGGAAAATATGGTTGTGGAAATCTTCATGTCACTAAATTACCCCTCTTCATGTTGAGGTTGCTATTGTTTCTTTCTTATTCCTTGCATATGCTAGATCTTGCTTCTCTTGCTAATTTGTTTTCCTATAAAATTCCTATGCATAGGAAGCATGTTAGACTTAAATGTGTTTGTCACATGTTTTATGATGCTCTCTTTGTGTTTCAATTATTATCTTTCTTGTGAGCATCGATAAAAAGTATGCCTAGCTAGGGGCGTAAAACGATAGCGCTCGTTGGGAGGCAACCCAACATGTATCTTTTTGCTTTTTGGTTTTCTTGTCGTTTACAATAAAATACCCAATTATGCCTCTGGTTAGATGTGTTTTTGTGGTTTAAATTAGTGTTTGTACCAAGCAAAGCCTTTGGGTTGATTTGGGTGATAGTTGATTTGATCTTGCTGAAAAACAGAAACTTTTGCGCTCAGGAAAACAATTCTTATTTTTAACGGAAGAGCGATTTTGGTTTGATTATTTTTAAGAAGATTAATAAACAAATTTCTCATGTTGTCCTAATTTTTAAGAATTTTTGGAGTTACAAAAGTATTCTAAGTTAAATTTTTAAGAATTTTTGGAGTTACAAAAGTATTCTAAGTTTTCAGATTGCTACAGACTATTCTGTTTTTGACAGATTCTATTTTCTTTGCGTTGTGTGCTTGTTTTGATGATTCTATGATTTCGTTTGAAGAAATTTTTAAATAGAAAAGTTGGAATACAGTAGATATAATGCAAAAATAAAATATTAATTGGTTTGCTATAGTCCTTATAGTAGTGATTTGTTTTCTTATACTAACAGATCTCACGAAGGTTTTGTTGAGTTTTGTGTGATTGAAGTTTTCAAGTTTTGGGTGATTTTACGATGGATGAAGGAATAAGGAGTAAGAAGAGCCTAAGCTTCGGGATGACCATGGCATCCCAAACTATTATCCAAAGAGAAGCAAGCAACTAAGCTTGGGGATGCCCGAGTGGCATCCCCTCTTTCTTCTAACGACCATCGGTATTTTACTTGGAGCTATATTTTTATTCGTCACATACTATGAGTTTTGCTTGGAGCGTCTTGTATGATATGAGTCTTTGCTTTTTTTGCTTTTTGTTTTAAGTCTTGAATCCTTGCTGGACACACCTATTTGGGAGAGCCAAAATTAAGCCATGACTTGTTAGAATTGCTCTCTATGCTTCACTTAAATCTTTATGAGGTATGGAATTGCTCCAGTGCTTCACTTATATATTTTTGAGCACGGTGTGCTTTATTATTTTTGAAGAAATGCTCTCATGCTTCACTTAGATTTATTTGGGAGTTAGTAATTTTTTTAAGAAATTCTCTCTTGCTTCACTTAAATTAATTTGAGAGAAAGAAATATTATGCTCATGATCTTTACTTATATCTGCTTGAGCTTATCAAAAGCAACACATGAAAATTAGTCCCAAAGTGATAGATATCCAAGAAGGATATAATAAAAACTTTCATGAAGATCATTGGACAAAATAAACTTGATTCCTTGTAATAGTTTTGAGATATGATGATGTGATATGTGAGTTATGTTGATGAGTAATTATGCTTTAGTAAGAATATTGGTGTTAAGGTTTGTGATTCCCTATGCATGCACGAAAGTCAATAGTTATGCAATGAAACTATATCCTACTCATGGTGCATTATTCGGTGTTAATTATGCTTAATGCTCGCTTATGCGATTTTTTGTTTCTTGGTTGGTCGCTTCTCAATCTTTTGCTAGCCTTCATTTTGCACTAAGTATGATCACTACTTGTGCATCCAAAACCCTTTAAACAAGTTTTGCCATATGAGTCCACTATATCTACCTATATGCGGTATTCTTTTGCCGTTCTAAGCAAATTTGCATGTGCCATATCTAATTTTCAAAATAAATTTCTCTTTTGTGTGCTCGTACCGCTCGCGAGGCGGTGAGGGGTGGCCGATATTTTCCATGCTAGATGTGTTATTCTCACGATGAGTGTTTATTCACTTATCATTGCACGAGAGTAAGGCAAAGATATTAGGGATGCCCAGTCCCAAAATGAATAAATGAATTTACTTTATGTTGTCAAATAATAAATTCCTTGGAAAGTGTTGGTATGGAGGGCACCCGTGGATACGGCTAGCCATGGAAAGTGAAAGAAATGGTAGAAAAAGGAATAAACTTTATTTTCTGTTTGGGAACCACCTATGATATATCTAGCATGGAAAGTGTGGGGAACTCTAAGTCGTTTTCGTTGGTGGGAAAAGTATACCTCCCAAAATGTTTTTATCTCTCAATTTTTGCTTTGAGCTCTGGCACCTCTACAAATCCCTACTTCCCTCCGCGAAGGGCCTTTCTTTTACTTTATGCAATTTTTTATTTTTATTTTGAGTCCCCATCTTCTCTTATAAGGCACCAACTAAGGGGCACTATGATCGTACTTGAGCATTGGGTGTACCTAATATGCGAGTGTGTTTCATGAATGGATCAATGATTGAGCATAATGGGCTAGGGATAACTTATTTTAACGTTAATATTTTGAAAGACATGGTTGCTTGTTGATATGCTTGAGTATTTAAGTTATCATGTCAAAACTAGACTATTGCTTTGAACCATATAAAAGTCCAAATGTCCATGCTATAAAGAAAAGAATATGTGATGAACATGTTAGGCAGCATTCCACATCAAAAATTCTGTTTTTATCATTTACCTACTCGAGGACGAGCAGGAATTAAGCTTGGGGATGCTGATACATCTCCAATGTATCTATAATTTTTGATTGTTCCATGCTGTTATATTATCATTCTTGGATGTTTTACAATCAGTTTATAGTCATTTTATATCATTTTTGGTACTAACCTATTGACATAGTGCCCAGTGCCAGTTGTTGTTTTCTGCATGTTTTTTACATCGCAGGAAATCAATACCAAACGAAGTCCAAGCGCAGCGAAACTTTTTGTGAATTTTTTTGGACCAGAAGACATCTAGTGGGCCGGAGAAGCACCTGGGGGTGCTCCGAGGGGAGCACAACCCACTAGGGCACGCCTGGAGGCCCAGGCGTGCCCAGGTGGGTTGTGCCCACCTCGGCCGCCTCCCGCACCGCCTCTTTGCTCTATAAATACCCCAATATTCCAGAAACCCTAGGGGAGTCGATGAAAATCAATTCCAGTCGCCGCAAGTTCCAGAAACACCAGATCCAATCTAGACACCATCTCGGAGGGGTCCATCATGTCCATTCGTGCCTCTCCGATGATGCGTGAGTAGTTCTTTGTAGACCTACGGGTCCGTAGTTAGTAACTAGATGTCTTTCTCTCTCTCGTTTGATTCTCAATACAATGGTCTCTTGGAGATCCATATGATGTAACTCTTTTTGCGGTGTGTTTGTTGGGATCCGATGAACTTTGAGTTTATGATCAGATCTATGTTTTTATCCATGAAAGTTATTTGAGTCTTCTTTGATCTCTTATATGCATGATTTCTTATAGCCTCGTATTTCTTCTCCGATATTTGGGTTTTGTTTGGCCAACTTGATCTATTTATCTTGCAATGGGAAGAGGTGCTTTGTAATGGGTTCGATCTTACGGTGCTTGATCCCAGTGACAGAAAGGGAAACGACACGTATGTATCGTTGCTATTAAGGATAACAAGATGGGGTCTATTTCTACATAAATAGATCTTGTCTACATCATGTCATCGTTCTTATTGCATTACTTCGTTTCTCCATGAACTTAATACACTAAATGCATGCTGGATAGCGGTCGATGTGTGGAGTAATAGTAGTAGATGCAGGCAGGAGTCGGTCTACTAATCTTGGACGTGATGCCTATATAATGATCATTGCCTGGATATCGTCATGAGTATTTCAAGTTCTATCAATTGCCCAACAGTAATTATTTTCCCACCGTTTGCTATTTTTCTCGAGAGAAGCCACTAGTGAAACCTACGGCCCCAGGGTCCCTTCTTTAATATATTTGACTTTGCGATCTATTTTTATTTGCTTTTGTTTTCAGATCTATATTTCTAAAAACCCAATAATACCTTGCTGCACTTTATTTTATTTTGCATTTATTCGGGATCTATTTATCCAATCTATTACAACATTTTCCCGTCCACTAGGCATTTCTGGCGCCGTTGCCCGAAAAGGATTGACAACCCCTTTAATACGTCGGGTTGCGAGTATTTGTTATTTGTGTGCAGGTACCGTTCACGTAGTGTTGCGTGGTTCTCCTACTGGTCCATCATGCCTAGGTGGGTTGTGCCCACCTCGGCCGCCTCCCGCACCGCCTCTTTGCTCTATAAATACCCCAATATTCCAGAAACCCTAGGGGAGTCGACGAAAATCAATTCCAGTCGCCGCAAGTTCCAGAAACACCAGATCCAATCTAGACACCATCTTGGAGGGGTTCATCATGTCCATTGGTGCCTCTCTGATGATGCGTGAGTAGTTCTTTGTAGACCTACAGGTCCGTAGTTAGTAGCTAGATGGCTTTCTCTCTCTCGTTTGATTCTCAATACAATGGTCTCTTGGAGATCCATATGATGTAACTCTTTTTGCGGTGTGTTTGTTGGGATCCGATGAACTTTGAGTTTATGATCATTATTTGAGTCTTCTTTGATCTCTTATATGCATGATTTCTTATAGCCTCGTATTTCTTCTTCGATATTTGGGTTTTGTTTGGCCAACTTGATCTATTTATCTTGCAATGGGAAGAGGTGCTTTGTAATGGGTTCGATCTTACGGTGCTTGATCCCAGTGAAAGAAAGGGAAACGACACGTATGTATCGTTGCTATTAAGGATAACAATATGGGGTCTATTTCTACATAAATAGATCTTGTCTACATCATGTCATCGTTCTTATTGCATTACTCCGTTTCTCCATGAACTTAATACACTAGATGCATGCTGGATAGCGGTCGATGTGTGGAGTAATAGTAGTAGATGTAGGCAGGAGTCGGTCTACTAATCTTGGACGTGATGCCTATATAATGATCATTGCTTGGATATCGTCATGAGTATTTGAAGTTCTATCAATTGCCCAACAGTAATTGTCTTCCCACCGTTTGCTATTTTTCTCGAGAGAAGCCACTAGTGAAACCTACGGCCCCCAGGTCTCTTCTTTAATATATTTGCCTTTGCGATCTATTTTATTTGCTTTTGTTTTCAGATCTACATTTCCAAAAACCCAAAAATATCTTGCTGCACTTTATTTTATTTTGCATTTATTCGAGATCTATTTATCCAATCTATTACAACTTTTTCCCGTCCACTAGCCATTTCTCGCGCCGTTGCCCGAAAAGGATTGACAACCCCTTTAATACGTCGGGTTGCGAGTATTTGTTATTTGTGTGCAGGTACCATTCACGTAGTGTTGCGTGGTTCTCCTACTGGTTCGATAACCTTGGTCTCATCACTGAGGGAAATACCTACCGTCGCTGTGCTGCATCATCCCTTCCTCTTTGGGGAAATACCGACGTAGTTCTAGCAGACATCAAATACCTTGTGTGCAGTTCTATCACCAGCATGGTGTCCTCCATAGGCCTCGGAGTGACACTTGCATAGGATCTGTTCCTATTCATGCTCAGGTACACAACGTCTAATAACACCATCTACTCCTTCTTTATAAAGGTGTGGGTCATCCCAGAAGTAGTGTCTTAAATCATAGAAAAACTTTTTTCTTTTGTTGGTATGTGAAACTTGGTGGTATAAATTTAGCAACAATATAATTGGCATAATCAGCATACCAAGGAGTACTACGAGAAGCATTTATGACAGCTAATTGTTCATCAGGGAAGCTATCATCAATAGGTAGCGGGTCATCAAGAATATTTTCTAACCTAGACAAGTTGTCTGCTACGGGGTTCTCAGCTCCCTTTCTATCAATAATATGTAAATCAAATTCTTGCAACAAGAGAACCCATCTAATAAGTCTAGGTTTAGCATCTTTCTTTTCCATAAGATATTTAATAGCAGCATGATCAGTGTGAACAGTTACTTTGGAATCAACAATATAAGATCTGAACTTATCACAAGCAAATACAACTGCTAAAAATTCTTTTTCAGTAGTAGCATAATTTCTTTTAGCACTGTCTAGAGTTTTACTAGCATAATGGATAACATCTAATTTCTTATCAACTCTTTGTCTTAGAACAACACCAACAGCATAATCACTAGCATCACACATAATTTCAAAGGGTAGGTTCCAGTCAGGTGGTTGAACAAAGGTGCAGAAATCAAGGCTTTCTTAAGTATTTCAAATGCTTCTACACAATCATCATCAAAGACAAATGGAACATCCTTTTGCAAGATATTAGTAAGAGGCCTAGAAATTTTAGAGAAGTCTTTAATAAACCTACTATAGAAACCAGCATGACCAAGGAAAATTCTTATATCTTTGATATCTTTAGGACACGGCATTTTTTCAATAGCATCAACTTTAGCTTTATCAACTTCAATACCTCTTACGGATATTTTATGCCCCAAGACAACACCTTCATTAACCATAAAGTGGCACTTCTCCCAATTCAAGACAAGATTAGTTTCTTCACATCTGTGCAAAACTCGATCAAGGTTGCTTAAGCAATCATCAAAAGAAGTTCCATAAATGGAGAAATCATCCATGAAAACCTCAACAATCTTTTCACAAAAGTCAGAGAATATAGCAGTCATACATCTTCGAAAGGTAGCAGGTGCATTACATAAACCAAAAGGCATACGTCTATAAGCAAAAGTACCAAAAGGGCAAGTAAAAGTAGTTTTTTCTTGATCCTCTTGTGACACAGGTATTTGGGAAAAACCAGAATAACCATCTAGAAAGCAGAAGTGTGTATGTTTTGATAGTCTTTCTAGCATTTGATCAATGAAAGGTAGATGATAATGATCTTTCCTAGTAGCTTTGTTTAATTTTCTAAAATCAGTTACCATTCTATAACCTGTGACAATTCTTTGCGGAATCAATTCATTCTTATCATTAGGAACAACGGTAATACCTCCCTTCTTAGGGACACAATGAACAGGACTTACCCATCTACTATCAGCAATAGGATAAATTATACCTGCTTCCAGAAGCTTTAGTATTTCATTTCTTACCACTTCTTTCATCTTTGGATTCAACCGTCGCTGGTGATCAACGCCTTGTTTAGCATCAGGTTCCATATTAATTTTGTGCTGACATAGAGTGGGACTAATGCCCTTAAGATCATCCAGAGTATATCCAGTAGCTGCTCGGTGCTTCTTTAGAGTTTTCAATAATTTCTTTTCTTCATGCTCTGAAAGGTTAGCACTAATAATAACATGATATATCTTTTTCTCATCGAGATAAGCATATTTCAAAGTATCAGGTGATTATTTAAGATCAAATACAGGATCACTCTTGGGTGGTAGAGCATCTCCAAGAGTCTCAACAGGCAGATTATTTTTCAAAATAGGCATTTGTTAAAAGAAAATCTTGCCTAATTCCTTTCTTTCATTCATGAACATATCATTTTCATGGTCTAGCAAATATTGTTCTAAAGGGTCAGTAGGAGGCACGACAATAGAAGCAAGACCAATAATTTCATCTTTACTAGGCAATTCTTTATCATGGGGTTGTCTACGAAATTTGGAGAAATTAAACTCATGAGATACATCCCCAAAACTCACACTAACAGTTTCTTTCTCACAATCTATTTTAGCATTAACAGTGTTCAAGAAAGGTCTACCAAATATAATGGACATAAATCATCTTGTGGGGAACCAAGAACTTGAAAATCCATAGGGTATTTTATTTTCCCACACAAGACTTCAACATCTCTAACAATCCCAATTGGTGATATAGTATCTCTATTGGCAAGCTTAATAGTGACATCAATATCTTCTATTTCAGCAGGTGCAATATCATTCATAATTTCTTGATATAAAGTAAAGGGAATTGCACTCACACTAGCACCCAAATCACATAGACCATGGTAGAAATGATCTCCTATTTTAACAGAAACAACAGGCATGCCAACAATAGGTCTATGTTTATCTTTATTATCGGGTCTAGCAATTCTAGCAGCTTCGTCACAGAAGTAAATAACATGCCCATCAATATTATCGACTAGGAGATCTTTAACCATAGCAATACTAGGTTCAACTTTAATTTGTTCAGGGGGTTTTGGTGTTCTAGTATAACTCTTACGAACCACAGCTGAAGCTTTAGCATGTTCCTTTATCCTAACAGGGAAAGGTGGTTTCTCAATATAAGCAGTAGGAATAATAGGATCAACATTATAAGTAATAGTTTCCTCTTCAGCTTTAATGGGTTCTACTATTTTTACTTCAATGGGAGGATGATATTTAAACCACTTCTCCTTAGGGATATCAATATGAGTAGCAAATGATTCACAGAAAGAAGCTACTATCTCAGAGTCAAGTCCATACTTAGTGCTAAATTCACGAAAAGCATCGGTATCCATAAAAGATTTAACACAATCAAACTTAAGGTTTATACCTGACTCCTTACCTTCGTCGAGCTCCCAATCTTCAGAGTTGCGTTTAATTCTTTCCAAGAGATCCCATTTAAATTCAATATTCTTCTTCATAAAAGAACCAGTACAAGAAGTATCGAGCATGGATTGATCATTACGAGAACGCCGAGCATAAAAGTTTTGAATAATAATTTCTCTTGAGAGCTCATGATTGGGGCATGAATATAACATTGACTTTGTGACGCCCCCGGCTCAATCATGCACTAATCATACACGCAAATGCACACGATCAAGCCTAAGGACTCACAGGAAGATATCACAACACAACTCTAAAACATAAATAAAGTCATACAAGCTTTATATTACAAGCCAAGGGCCTCAAGGGCTCGAATACATAAGCTTGCGTACAAGCATCAGCGGAAGCATCAGATATCTGAGTACAGATAGGAAACAGAAACAGAAAGGCCTTTAGAAAGGCGGGGCAAAATAAAACACTACGATCGAAAGGCGCAGGCCTCCTGCCTGGGACCCTCCGATCCTACTCCTGGTCGTCAGTAAGCTCGTAGTAGTATCCACCCTCGGGGCCGAAGTAGTAGCGATCGTCGGCGGGGGCAACTGTCTCAGGGACTCCGTCATCTGGGTCACGACAAACTGATATGGGGAGAAAAGGAAAACAAAGCAACCGTGAGTACTCAGAAGTACTCAGCAAGCAAGGATCTACACTACATATGCAACATTTTCAAAGGGAGGCTGTATATGTGGAGTAGGCTGCAGAAATGCCAGAATAGAGAGAAGGCCTAGTCCTATCGAAGACTAGCATCTTCAGCGGTCTTGCAGCAGTAGAAGAGAGTAGAACAGTACAATATAATGTAGCAGTATCATTAAGTCTCAACCTCACCCAGAGATCCTTTCTCGACTCCCTACGAGAAAGCAATCCCAGAGCCATACAGTGATCAACCTCGTCCTGAGATCCCTTCTCGACTCCCTGCGAGAAGCAATCCCAGAGCCATAGTATCCAAGTATCCAGTTCTAAATTGTATCAATCAGGATACAACTCCGAGTGTCCTTTACCGTAGGACCGGCTATCGATAGAAGTGTTCTTCCCTGCAGGGGTGCACCAACTTACCCAACACGCTCGATTAACTCCGGCCGGACATACTTTCCTGGGTCATGCCCGGCCTCGGCCAAACGATACACCGCAGCCCTACCTACAGCTCAGCAGAGAGGTCCCCGCCGGTCTACATCCTAAGCGCTCAGGGGTCTTGGGCCATCACCCTGTGCACTCCGGGTCGTTGCGAGCAGGGTGAAGCCAGGCACCCGAAGGGCGCCGGTCCGTCTCGGCCGCAAGGCTGAACTAGACGTCTGACAGAGCTTTCGGCTGATGCTACGATGCAGAACGCCCATACTATGCCCACGTGATGGTTAGTGCTATCAGGCCAGAGGCCTGCTCGGATCAAATATCCAAATCGTTAGTGGACTAGGGCTTGCGGTAACGAGCAGAGACTCACGAAAGATGTGACCCCGTCGCCTCGTCTCGAGGACTTGCTGCAAGGGTTAAGAATGCCCGACCGCGCCTCGTATTCATCACTCGAGCACCATACAGGCACCCGTCTTCACAACACTCGCCTCTCAGGCGCACGCGGGTACCCCTCAGGGTCGACCCGCCTATCCAAGTAACAGTGTAAAGTCCAAGTATCCGTGTGTCCATAACATCAGGGGAATCCGAGGTATCACCCTCGTTGGATTCCTACTCGATGTATCCGACAAGGTGAACTCGGAGGAATCACCCTTGATGGGTTCACACTTGATGTGTTGCACGACGGCGTCGTTACCGAAAGTGGATGACCACGACCGAATAGCTACTCTACAGAGTTAACATCAGAAGTGCTACAAGAGGTTTCACCCTCGGCACTCGATAGTAACGCTGCAGTGTCGTTACAACTAAGGGGGGTGATGTGCGGTGTCGGGGCCTGGTCTTCAATCCCGTTGATCGGGTCTTCTGATAATTCAGCGGGGCGGTCGGGACTAGTGGGGTCACTGATAGGTCTCTACCCAGCCTATACTAAGCAATTTAGGATATGCAGGTAATTATCAACAGCAGGTTACAATAAACAGGCTATGCATTAGAATAGGTAAAGTAGCAGCAGCAGCAATTCTAATGCAAGCATGAGAAATAGAATGGGCGATATCGGGATGATCAAAAGGGGGGGCTTGCCAGGTTGCTCGGCGGCAAGGGCAAGGTCTTCAGGGGTCGTCGAACTCCGGAGCTGCGTCGGTACCGGCTCTATCGAGAGAGAAGAGGGGGAGGAAACAGTAAATACTAAGCAAGCAAGTGCTACACAATGTATGACATGACAATACGCAGTGACAGAGGTGATCTAACGCAGTGCCGGCTGATATTGGCGAAGGGGGAATTCATCTGGGAAAGTATTCCCAGTGTCCGGCATTTCGGACAGACGAAAAGAGGGGAACGGTTGCATGTTCGGATAGTTAGGGACATGTGACGGACGAACGGACCGCGTATTCGGATTCGTCTCGTCGTTTTGAGCAAGTTTCATGTATAAAGTATTTTCATCGGAGTTACGGATTATTTAATATGATTTTCTAAAGCTTTTATTAATTTTCTAGAATTTATTTAATTATTTAAATTAAACATTATCCGAAACAGTATTTGCTGATGTCAGCATGACGTCAGGACCAGTGGGTCCCACCTGTCATACTCTGTTAGGTCTAATTAGGGTTTAGTTAACTTAATTACTGATTAATTAAACTAACTAATTAATTAGACTAATTAAACAGGATTAATTAACTTACTAATTAATTAATTAATTATTTTATTAACTATTTTTATTTTAATTAAAATTTTCCAGGGGCTGGGCCCACTGGGAAGCGTCCACGCGGACACGTCCGGGCCGCGCCCCTGTCGGGGGCCGGACACATCCGGGCGAGCGCGTGCGGGGCAGCCGCAGCGCGGGCGAGCGGGCGGCGGCGCAGCAGAGCCGCGCGGCCGGCGAGCGAGCCGGGCGTGGCGCGAGCGAGGCCAGCGCGCGGCTGCGGGGAGCCGGAGGCAGCGGCAGCGGCACAAGCGCGCGCGGGCGCGCGGGCCAGGGGCGGTGAGCGTGTGCGAGGAGGGCGGCGTGCGCGCGCGATGACGGGCGCGCGCGGCGGCGTGCCAGGCGGGGCTAGGCACGGGCCAGGGCGGGAGCCGCAGCGGGCGCGGCCGCGGGCGAGCGGGGCAAGCGCCGGCGTGCGCAGGCGACGGCGAGCGACGACGGGTATGGCGGCGGGCGCGGTGGCCCTGCGGGAGAGAGGGGGGGTGCTGCTCACGGGGGGGTCGGACGGGGAGGGCAGTGGGCGCGGGGAGGAGTCGCGGCCGGCGACGAGGTGGCGGTGGCGACGGGCGACGGCGTCGGGTCGACGACGAGGCAAGGCCGACGAGGGAGAGGCGACGGGGGGTGCGAGGGAGGAGCTGCGAGGCGTGCGGCGTCGGGGTGGCACCGGCGACGCGACGGGCGGCGGTGATGGGATCGGGGGCAGAGCCCGATCCAGATCGGGAGGGGAAAGGGAGAGCGAGGGAGAGAGGGGATTAGGGTTTGGGTCGAGGGGAGGCAAGCGAGGCCATATAGGCCAGGCGCGCGGGGTGGGCCGCGTGGGCCGGCCTGGCCAGCTGGGCCAAGGTCCAGCGGGGCAGGGTTTTTTTTTCTTTCTTTCTTTTTCTTTTCTATTTTCTGTTTTTCTATTTTGTTTTCTGTTTTGTCTTTTGGTTTTAATTCAAACCTCTTTTGTAAAATATGAGACTAGCCCCAAATAAATATGGTGCATTTTAAGCCACTGCCAGAAAATGGTTTGAAGCCAAATGAATTTTATTTGGACTTTAAAATAAATAAAATTGGATTAAACATTTCTGTTTTGTTGCTGTTAGAGGCACATAATTAATTTAGCATATGTTGATTATAATTTTAGAATGGTCCCTGGAATATTTGCTATTTATCGAACATTTTAGTTTCTATTTTGGACAACTTTTATTTTCCACGTTTATTTAAATTTGGAATTTGACTTAGGAGTTGAAATGCAATATAATGCTAATGATGATCATGCACTATTAAACATGCTGACTTGTCATTATCAAAAGTGGTTACTGTAGCTAACCACCGGGGGTGTTACAGACTTAAGCCTCCCCTAAGCATGAGCGATACTTTCTCCATCACGAGGCCAAAAATTATATATATAATTCCGATCACGATGAACCAGATGCATAGGATAAAACTTCTGATGAAATTCCAGTTTCAATCGGTTATAGTTCCATGTCCCAATATCCTCACATAGCCTATAACATGTCAATGCCTTCTCCTTTAAAGATAAAGGGAAGACCTTCTTCTTGACTTCATCCTCGGGCAAACCTGCAAGCTTAAATAATCCACAAACTTCATCCACATAGATTAGATGCATATCAGGATGTAGTGTTCCATCTCCTAGATAAGAATTAGCTAGCAGTTTCTCTATCATACCCGAATGAATTTCATAATAAATATTTTCAGTAGGTTCAGTAGGTTGAGGAGCAACTCTTTGTTCTTCCGGTCGGGGTGAAGATACCCCGAACAAACCCCTCAAAGGATGATGCTCCATAGTGACAAGTGACAGTAAATTTCAGCATGAAATATAAATGTTTCCTTACCAAATTCCACTTACCAAAGGCGCTTCACTCCCCGCCAACGGCACCAGAAAAGAGTCTTGATGACCCACAAGTATAGGGGATCTATCGTAGTCCTTTCGATAAGTAAGAGTGTCGAACCCAACGAGGAGAAGAAGGAAATGACAAGCGGTTTTCAACAAGGTATTTTCTGCAGGCACTGAAATTATCGGTAACAGATAGTTTTGTGATAAGATAATTCGTAATGGGTAACAAGTAACAAGTGTAACAAAGGTGCAGTGCTACTTCTTGAGCTTGCGTTGGTTTTTCCCTTGAAGAGAAAAGGGTGATGCAGCAAAGTAGATATAAGTATTTCCCTCAGTTTGAGAACCAAGGTATCAATCTAGTAGGAGACAACGCACAAATCACCGAATACCAGCACAAACAATCAAACAACTTGCACCCAACGCCATAAAGGGGTTGTCAATCCCTTCACAGTTACTTGCAAAAGTGAGATATGATAGATAT
Source organism: Thinopyrum elongatum (assembly GCA_011799875.1). Classification (NCBI taxonomy): domain Eukaryota; kingdom Viridiplantae; phylum Streptophyta; class Magnoliopsida; order Poales; family Poaceae; genus Thinopyrum; species Thinopyrum elongatum. The sequence continues at coordinate 486,415,257 of CM022298.1, read as the reverse complement.
AGATGAAACTAAATAAAAGGTAAAGTAAATATTTTTGGTATTTTTGGTTTATAGATCAGAAAGTAAAAGATTGCAAAATAGTAGATCGGAAACTAATATGATGGAAAATAGACCCGGGGGCCATAGGTTTCACTAGAGGCTTCTTTCAAGATAGCAAATAATACGGTGGGTGAAAAAAATACTGCCGAGCAATTGATAGAAAAGCGCAAAGTTATGACGATATCTAAGGCAATGATCATGAATATAGGCATCACGTCCGTGTCAAGTAGACCGAAATGATTCTGCATCTACTACTATTACTCCACACATCGACCGAGTCCTGCCTGCATCTAGAGTATTAAGTTCATCAAGAACAGAGTAACGCATTAAGTAAGATGGCATGATGTAGAGGAATAAACTCAAGCAATATGATGTAAACACCATCTTTTTATCCTCGATGTCAACAATACAATACATGCCTTGCTGCCCCTACTGTCACTGGGAACGGACACCGCAAGATTGAACCCAAAGCTAATCACTTCTCCCATTGCAAGAAAAACCAATCAAGTTGGCCAAACCAAACCGATAGTTCGAAGAGAATTACAAAGATATCAAATCATGCATAAAAGAATTGAGAGAAGATTCAAATAATATTCATAGATAATCTGATCATAAATCCACAATTCATCGGATCTCGGCAAACACACCGCAAAAAAGTATTACATCGAATAGATCTCCAAGAACATCGAGGAGAACATGGTATTGAGAATCAAAGAGAGAGAAGAAGCCATCTAGCTACTAGCTATGGACCCGTAGGTCTGAGGTAAACTACTCACACTTCATCGGAAGGGCAATAGGGTTGATGTAGAAGCCCTCCGTCATCGAATCCCCCTCCGGCAGGGTGCCAGAAAAGGTCCCTAGATGGGATCTCACGGGTACAGAAGGTTGCGGCGGTGGAAAAGTGTTTTCGTGGATGCCTCTGGTGGTTTGGGAATATATGTGAATATATAGGCGAAAGAATTAGGCCAGGAGGGTCACGGGGGACCCACAAGACAGGGGGCACGCCCTACCCCCCTGGGCGCGCCCTCCACCCTTGTGGCCGCCTCGTGGCTCCTCCGACTTCATCTCCAAGTCTCCTGGGTGTCTTCTGGTCCAAGAAAAATCATCGTGAAGATTTTATTCCGTTTGGACTCTGTTTGGTATTCCTTATCCATGAAGCTAAAAAAACAAGGAAAAAACAGAAACTGGCACTGGGCTCTAGGTTAATAGGTTAGTCCCAAAAATAATATAAAATAGCATATTAATGCATATAAAACATCCAAAATAGATAATATAATAGCATGGAACAATAGAAAATTATAGATATGTTGGAGACGTATCAAGCATCCCCAAGCTTAATTCCTGCTCGTCCTCGAGTAGGTAAATGATAAAAACAAATTTTTTGATGTGGAATGCTACCTAACATACTTATCCATGTAATTTTCTTTATTGTGGCATGAATGTTCAGATCCATAAGATTCAAAACAAAAGTTTAATATTGACATAAAAACAATAATACTTCAAGCATACTAACAAGGTAATTATGTCTTCTCAAAATAACATGGCCAAAGAAAGCTTATCCCTACAAAATCATATAGTCTGGCTATGATCCATCTTCATCACATAAAATATTCAAATCATGCACAACCCCGATGACAAGCCAAGCAATTGTTTCATACTTTTGATGTTCTCAAACTTTCTCAACTTTCACGCAATACATGAGCGTGAGCCATGGACATAGCACTATAGGTGGAATAGAATATGGTGGTTGTGGAGAAGACAAAAAGAAGGAGATAGTCTCACATCAACTAGGCGTATCAACGGGCTATGGAGATGCCCATCAATAGATATCAATGTGAGTGAGTAGGGATTGCCATGCAACGGATGCACTAGAGCTATAAGTTTATGAAAGCTCAAAAGAAAACTAAGTGGGTGTGCATCCAACTCGCTTGCTCACGAAGACCTAGGGCAATTTGAGGAAGCCCATCATTGGAATATACAAGCCAAGTTCTATAATGAAAAATTCCCACTAGTATATGAAAGTGACAACATAGGAGACTCTCTATCATGAAGATCATGGTGCTACTTTGAAGCACAAGTGTGGTAAAAGGATAGTAACATTGTCCCTTCTCTCTTTTATCTCATTTTTTTGGGCCTTCTCATTATTTTGGCCTCTTTTTTTTCGTCCGGAGTCTCATCCCGACTTGTGGGGGAATCATAGTCTCCATCATCCTTTCCTCACATGGGACAATGCTCTAATAATGAAGATCATCACACTTTTATTTACTTACAACTCAAAAATTACAACTCGATACTTAGAACAAAATATGACTCTATATGAATGCCTCCGGTGGTGTACCGGGATGTGCAATGAATCAAGAGTGACATGTATGAAAGAATTATGAACGGTGGCTTTGCTACAAATACGATGTCAACTACATGATCATGCAAAGCAATATGAGAATGATGAAGCATGTCATAATAAACGGAACAGTGGAAAGTTGCATGGCAATATATCTCGGAATGGCCATGGAAATGCCATAATAGGTAGGTATGGTGGCTGTTTTGAGGAAGGTATATGGTGGGTGTATGGTACCGGCGAAAGTTGCGTGGCACTAGATAGGCTAGCAATGGTGGAAGGGTGAGAATGCGTATAATCCATGGACTAAACATTAGTCATAAAGAACTCACATACTTATTGCAAAAATCTATTAGTTATCGAAATGAAGTACTACGCGCATGCTCCTAGGGGGATAGATTGGTAGGAAAAGACCATCGCTCGTCCCCGACCGCCACTCATAAGGAAGACAATCAATAAATAAATCATGCTCCGACTTCATCACATAACGGTTCACCATACGTGCATGCTACGGGAATCACAAACTTTAACACAAGTATTTCTAAAATTCATAATTACTCACTAGCATGACTCTAATATTACCATCTCTATATCTCAAAACAATCATAAGGAATCAAACTTCTCATAGTATTCAATGCACTTTATATGAAAGTTTTTATTATATCCCTCTTGGATGCCTATCATATTAGGACTAAATTTATAACCAAAGAAAATTACCATGCTGTTTAAAGACTCTCAAAATAATATAAGTGAAGCATGAGAGTTCAACAATTTTTATAAAATAAAACCACTGTCGTGCTCTAAAAAGATATAAGTGAAGCACTAGAGCAAAATTGCCTAGCTCAAAAGATATAAGTGAAGCACATAGAGTATTCTAATAAATCACGATTCATGCGTATCCCTCTCAAAAGGTGTGTACAGAAAGGATGATTGTGGCAAACTAAAAAGCAAAGACTCAAATCATACAAGATGCTCCAAGCAAAACACATATCATGTGGTGAATAAAAATATAGCCTCAAGTAAAGTTACCGATAGACGAAGACGAAATAGGGGATGCCTTCCGGGGCCTCCGCAAGCTTAGGCTCTTGGTTGTACTTGAATATTACCTTGGGGTGACTTGGGCATCTCCAAGCTTAGGCTCTTGCCACTCCTTATTCCATAGTCCATCAAATCCTTACCAAACTTGAAAACTTCACAACACAAAACTCAACAGAAAATCTCATAAGCTCCGTTAGTATAAGAAAATAAATCACCACTTTTGGTACTGTTGTGAACTCATTATTTATTTATATTGGTGTCATATATACTGTATTACAACTTTTCCATAGTTCATACCCCCCGATAATACCCATAGATTCATCAAAATAAGCAAACAACACAAAGAAAACAGAATCTGTCAAAAACAGAACAGTCTGCGAAGATCCGAATTGTTCTAATACTTTTGTAACTCCAAAAATTCTTAAAAACTAGGAAAACATAGGAAATTTGTATATAAATATCTTATAAAAAATTCAGGGTTTTTCAACTCTCCAGTGAATTATTAAAATTCTGTGACTGGATGCAAAAGTTTCCGTTTTTCAGCAAGATCAAATCAACTATCACCGTAAGCCATCCCAAAGGTCTTACTTGGCACAAACACTAATTAAAACACAAAACCATATCTAACCAGAGGCTAGATGAATTATTAAAAGCAAAATAGGAACAAAAAAGAAAAAACAAAAATAAAATTGGGTTGCCTCCCAACAAGCGCTATTGTTTAACGCCCTTAGCTAGGCATAAAAACATGAATAGATCTAGGTATAATCATAATAATGATAAGGCAAATCTCGAAAACTCATCTCATACTCCCTTCGTTCAGCAGCAAGTTTTCTTTGTGGTAAGCAAAAGTAATCAAAAGGGCTAAATTTAATAGGATAAGAATCCCCAAGATCAAGTTCGGGAGGAATTGGTTCCTCCTTCGACCCCTCGTATTGTATGACTAACTCATCATTATAAGCATTCTTTTGGCAAAAAGTCATGAGCTTGTGTCCAAGATAAAAACCCAATCCATTGTTTTGTATGGAAAAATTATCGTTAAGCTCGGAAATCTTATCAACTAAAACATTGGTAGGGACCCTCTTTCTTAAATTTTCGTTATAAGCAACATGATCTAAAGAACGTAAACGCATTATGTCCTCTTGGTTAAAGAGAATTCCCTCTTTGGGAGGACGACCACCATCTACTTTATAATGCACGAAAATTTCACTAGCTTATTTCATAATAAATCTAAACTCATGGGCTAGAAATATAGTGGCGGCGCGCTTAACAGAAGAATGCTCAATATTAGAAAACTCTAGAAAAATCCTTTGTATGGATGGATGCATATGAACAAATTATCTTTCAAGTTCAACTACGAGCAAAGATATAGCATCTGCAAGACTACTAGTTTTATGGAGAATAGATCCACCCAAAGTGGGAATCGCACTGGCACAAGTAAAGAAATCTTGAATAACCCCTTTTCCAATAATATTGCCGCGACCGATGCAAAACTTTTTAGTGTGTAAAATAGTAGATTCTTCATGAGGATTAGTATTAGCAAAAGCATCAAAATTTCCCCCACTACAATCCTTTTCAGTGATAACCTCCCCAAATTCAGACATGGTGGCAGCAAACAACTATAGCAAACGAGCGACAAAAAGCAAATGAAGAAGACGAACGGAAGAAGGGCGAATAAAAAGGTAAATCTTTTCGAAAATCATTTTAGAAGTGGGGGAGAGGAAAACGAGAGGCAAATGGCGAATAATGTAATGCAAGAGATGAGAGTTTATGATGGGTACTTGGTATGTCTTGACTTGACGTAGATCTCCCCGGCAACGGAGCCAGAAATTCTTCCTGCTACTTCTTGAGCTTGCGTTGGTTTTTTCCTTGAAGAGGAAAGGGTGATGCAGCAAAGTAGAGATAAGTATTTCCCTCAGTTTGATAACCAAGGTATCAATCCAGTAGGAGACAACGCACAAATCACCGAATACCTGCACAAACAATCAAACAACTTGAACCCAACGTGATAAAGGGGTTGTCAATCCCTTCACGGTTACTTGCAAAAGTGAGATCTGATAGATATAGATGAAACTAAATAAAAGATAAAGTAAATATTTTTGGTATTTTTGGTTTATAGATCGGAAAGTAAAAGATTGCAAAATAGTAGATCGGAAACTAATATGATGGAAAATAGACCCCGGGGCCATAGGTTTCACTAGAGGCTTCTCTCAAGATAGCAAATAATACGGTGGGTGAACAAATTATTGCCGAGCAATTGATAGAAAAGCGCAAAGTTATGACGATATCTAAGGCAATGATCATGAATATAGGCATCACGTCCGTGTCAAGTAGACCGAAATGATTCTGCATCTACTAATATTACTCCACACATCGACCGACTCCTGCCTGCATCTAGAGTATAAAGTTCATGAAGAACAGAGTAACGCATTAAGTAAGATGACATGATGTAGAGGAATAAACTCAAGCAATATGATGTAAACCCCATCTTTTTATCCTCGATGGCAACAATACAATACGTGCCTTGCTTCCCTACTGTCACTGGGAAAGGACACCTCAAGATTGAACCCAAAGCTAAGCACTTCTCCCTTTGCAAGAAAAACCAATCTAGTTGGCCAAACCAAACCGATAGTTCGAAGAGAATTACAAAGATATCAAATCATGCATAAAAGAATTCAAAGAAGATTCAAATAATATTCATATATAATCTGATCATAAATCCATAATTCATCGGATCTCGGCAAACACACTGCCAAAAAGTATTACATCGAGTAGATCTCCAAGAACATCGATGTAACACCACATGTCATTAGCCACAGTAATCACTTTTGATAATGACAAGTCAGCTAGATTAACAATGCCTAATCATCAATTGCATCATATTGCATTTCAACTCCTAACTCAAATTCAAATTAAATTAAAGTGGTAAATAAAAGTTGTTCAAACACAGAAACTAAAATGTTCTATAAATAGCAAATGTTCTAGAGGCAATTCTAAAATTGTAACCAACATTTAATAAGTTAATTAAGTAACTCAAACTTCCTTTAATAGTGGCTGAAAACAATAATTAATAGCCTTTTATTTAATCTAAATTAAATATGAAGTTATGTTTTGACCAAACTAGTTTTTGGTGTCAGGATATAGTGCACTGCTATTTTTGGACTAGGTCACACTTTTTACAAAATTCATTTAGGGTCCAAACAATTAGCAAAACAGAAAAAAAAACAGAAAAGAGAAAATTAGGAAAAGGCCTAAAGCTCTACTGTGCACTCGAGCCTACTGCTACAGTGCCGGCCCAGCCCACCTGACGCCGTCCCCCACCTCCCGCACTGCTCCTCGCCCTCGCTGTCGAACGCGCACGCGCGCGCGCACCAGCCCCTTCTCGTCCCCGATCGACAGCGGCCACCCGCGCGCCGCGGATGCCTATAGCGCCCGTCCCCAACCCCGCGGACGAACCCTAGCTACTCCACTCGCCCTCTCCCTTGCTCCACCGTCGCAGCCGAACGCCGCCGCCGCCATGGACGCTGGCTAGCCGCGGCCACAGCCCACCTCTCGCCTCCGTACCCTGTCCAGAAGCTCCGCCACGACGAGCCCGTCCTCCTCGACCACAAGCCCGAGCCCCGGGAGCTCTGCATCGCTGACCTGCTTCGCCTTCTTCCCCTACTGCCGCCGACGATCGCCGCTTCGATTCGCGCCGCCCCGAGCTCCTCCGTTCTTCCCCGGGCCTTCTCTGCAACGCCGGTGAGCCCCTGCGCCGAACTCGCCCTCCCCTGCCCCCTCTAGCCGCCCGTAGCGCTCGCTCCACCGTAGCACGAGCCCACCGCCGTGGACCTCATCGCCGGCGTTGTTCCGGTGACCTTTTGGTCATTTGCTCACACCCGTCTTGCTCGCGCGTGCACGTAGGCCTCGCCCCGCTCTCTGGATTGCCCGAACTCGCACCGTAGCCCCGTCTCCATCGCACGCTCGAACCACCCCGCCGCTGACGAGCTCGTGCCGCTCGACTCCGGCCTCCCCCAGCCCCCCGCACCGCCACCGTTCGACGCGCGACGCCGAGCCGCGTCGAACGCAAGCAACCGCGCCGTGAATAGCCCCCTGTGTGCAAAATCCGAGCCTAGCCCGACGCACGCCGCCGCGTTTGGCTCGTCGGAGCTAACTACGGCGCGTCGCCGGCCAGCGCTGACCTGACCTGGGTGGGCCCCGCCCAGTGCCACTGACCCCTGGGCCCCTGTTGACCGGTTGACCAGGTCAACCGCTGACGTGGCCGCCCCTGTCTCACTGACATGCGGGCCCCACCTAATAAGCAAATTTAAATAAGTAAATAAACTACTAATTAGTTAATTAAGTTAATTAGTTAAACTAACAGACGCTGACTACTAGGGCCCACCCACTAATTAACCCAATTAGTTAATTTTAACCCCTTTGTTAAGGCCACTGTGTATGACATGTGGGCCCCACCTGTCAGGTTTGACCCTGGTCAGCCCATGTTGACCTGCTGACATCACACCTAGGTCATGCTGATGTCATTATTTACTATTCTGGATAATTCGAATCTAAATAAATAATTAAATTCAGAAAATAATTAAAACTTTAGAAAATCATATAAAATAAACCGTAACTCCGATGAAAATAATTTATATATGAAAGTTGCTAGAATTTCAATACGAATCTGAATACGCCCTCCGTATTCCTGTCAGATGCCCCTAGCTAGATGAACATGGAACTTTTAGACCAATTTTAATAAATGAATAGTGCCCAACTTTAATTAATTAAATCCAAATAAATTCCTAAATTAACTAACTCATTTAGTTAGGCAGTAGAACACCTCTGCATAGCATTTAGACATGTCATGCATATTGTTTGCATTTTGCCATGAATTTATTGTTTCTTCCCCCCTCCTTCTCTCTCGATAGACGTCGGGACCGACGCCGACGCAGCAGAGTACGACTACGCTCCAGAAGAGCAGCCCGTTGACGATCCCTCCTTCTTGCCAGAGCAACCAGGCAAGCCCCCCCCCCTTTGAGCATCCAGATATCACCCATTCCATTTCTCCTGCTTGCATTAGATTTTGCTACTGTTAATGTTTTCTCCTATTCTGATGCATAGCCTACTTTTGTAACCTGTTTATTGTTACCTTACCTGCCTATGTTAAACTGCTTAGTATAGGTTGGTAGTGAACCATCAGTGACCCCCACCACCTTACCCTTGTTGCCCCTGCTTGATCATCGACGACTCGACCAGTGTGATCGTCGACCAGAGACCGACACATCACTTCACCCCCTTAGTTGTACGACTCTGCATAGTTACTATCGAGTGCCGAGGGTGATACCTCGTAACGCACTCCTGATGAATACTCTACAGTGTAGCTGTTCGATCGTGGTCATCGAGGGTGATTCCTCCTTCTCCACTTCCGATACGACTCTGTCATGCAACCCCTCAGTGTGAACCTCGAGGGTGATGCCTCGTACGTTCACCTTGATGTTTTCATCGAGTGGAATCCACCGAGAGTGATTCCTCAGGGTTTCCCCCTTGATGTTATGACCACACGGTTACTTTAACCTTTGTTACAGGCGGGTCGACCCTGATGGGTACCCGCTGGGGATCTATGATGTCGGGTGTGCCGGAAGGGCACTCGAGTGTGATATTGTGGCGGAGCTTCAGAAACTCTGATTGTCTCCACGTGTTACTAAATGAGCTTATTGGATTTGGGTGTTTGATCTGAGTGGGTCGACGTGTCCTATACGCACTACCACCACACATGATTATGGTTTATGGAGCCCTCTACGTTGTACGTTTCTCCCGAAAGCTCTTCAGACATCACGGTTCACCGTGCGGGCTGATCACCGGGAATGGGCTGGATACTTCACTGACGAGTTCAGTGTCGCGCCTGCACCCCGGCCAGCCACGTAACGCGCAGGGTGCCCAGGGCGATGGCCCAAGACCTCTGGGTGCATAGGTTAGTCCGGCGTGCTGACCTCTCTGCTGAGCCTAGGTAGGGCGCTGCTTCATGTTGATCTCCCGAGGCCGGGCATTACCCAGCAAGTGTGTCCGGCCAGAGGTGATCGAGCGTGTTGGGTAAAAGTAGTGCACCCCTGCAGGGATGAATAATCTATCGATAGCCGGTCCTACGGTAAAGGACGCTCAGTTTGTATATCCCGATCTACTACTTGAACTGTATACTTGTTACTTAATTGAAGCTTCGGGATCGCTTTCTCGCTGGGAGTCGAGGAAGGATCTCTAGGCTTGCTTCAACATGTTTGCTTAATAAAATGCTATTCTACTCTCTTCTATTGCTACAAGATGGTGGCTTCGTGAAGATGCTTGAAGATGCTAGTCTTCGATAGGACTAGGCCTTCTCTCTATTCTGGCATTTTCACAACCCAGTCCACATATACAGCCTTTTCTGCTTTGATAATGTTGCATATGTAGTGTAGATCCTTGCTTGCTGAGTACTTCGGATGAGTACTCATGGTTGCTTTGTTACTTCTTTTTCCCCATACCCCACTTTGATGATACATCAGACGATGGAGCCCCGGAGCCAGATGCCACCACCGGAGGTTATTACCAGGAGGGTCCAGAGGGCACGTACTACTGGCTCGAGCCAGCCGACCAGGAGTAGGATCGGAGGCTCCCAGGCAGGAGGCCTTCGCCTTTCGATCTAGAGACGTTGTTTGTGCTAGCCTTCTTAAGGCAAAACTTGTCTAACTAAGTCTGTACCCAGATTATATTTGTATGACTGACTTATGTATTCGGATCTTCGTGATCCCTGGTCTGTAATATTGTGGATCTCCGTTTATTTGTGATAGAGTTGTGTTGTGATATCCTCCCGTGAGTCCCTGTGCTTGATCGTGCATGTTTGCGTGTATGATTAGTGCACGATTGAGTCGGGGCGTCACAATCGAGGAGAACATGGTATTGAGAATCAAAGAGAGAGAAGAAGCCATCTAGCTACTAGCTATGGACCCGTAGGTCTGAGGTAAACTACTCACGCTTCATCGAAAGGGCAATAGGGTTGATGTAGAAGCCCTCCGTGATCGAATCCCCCTCCGGCAGGGTGCCGAAAAAGGTCCCTAGATGGGATCTCACGGGTACAGAATGTTGCGGCGGTGGAAAAGTGTTTTCGTGGATGGCTCTGGTGGTTTGGGAATATATGTGAATATATAGGCGAAATAATTAGGTCAGGAGGGTCATGGGGGACCCACAAGGCAGGGGGCGTGCCCTACCCCCCTGGGCGCGCCCTCCACCCTTGTGGCCGCCTCGTGGCTCCTCCGACTTCATCTCCAAGTCTCCTGGGTGTCTTCTGGTCCAAGAAAAATCATCGCGAAGATTTTATTCCGTTTGGTATTCCTTCTCCACGAAGCTAAAAAAACAAGGAAAAAACAAAAACTGGCACTGGGCTCTAGGTTAATAGGTTAGTCCCAAATATAATATAAAATAGCATATTAATGCATATAAAACATCCAAAACAGATAATATAATAGCATGGAACAATAAAAAATTATAGATACGTTGGAGACGTATCATGCAGCAAGGTGGCCCAATCCTTTTTGTAGCAAAGGACAAGCCTGGACAAACTCTTATATAAAGCAAAGAGCTCCCGACGACACATGGGAATTATTGTCAAGTTAGTTTTCAACATGCTCATATGATTCGCGTTCGTTACTTTGATAATTTCATATGTGGGTGGACCGGTGCTTGGGTGCTATCCTTAGTTGGAAAAGCCTCCCACTTATGATTAACCCCTCTTGCAAGCATCCGCAACTACGAAAGAAGAACTAAGATAAATCTAACCATAGCATGAAACATGTGGATCCAAATCAGCCCCTTACGAAGCAACGCATAAACTAGGGTTTAAGCTTCAGTCACTCTAGCAACCCATAATCTACTTATTACTTCCCAATGACTTCCCCTAGGCCCAAATCATGGTGAAGTGTCATGTAGTCAACGTTCACATAACACCACTATTGGAAAGACAACATACATCTCATCAAAATATCGAACGAATACCAAATTCACATGATTACTTATAACAAAGACTTCTCCCATGTCCTTAGGAACAAACGTAACTACTCACAAAGCATATTCATGTTCATAATCAGAGGGGTATTGAATATCATTAAGGATCTGAACATATGATCTTCCATTGAATAAACCAACTAGCATCAACTACAAGGAGTAATCAACACTACTAGCAACCCACATGTACCAATCTGAGGTTTTGAGACAAAGATTGAATACAAGAGATGAACTAGGGTTTGAGAGGAGATGGTGCTGGTGAAGATGTTGATGGAGATTGCCCCCTCCCTATGAGAGGATCATTGGTGATGATGATGGCTTTGATTTCCCCCTCCCGGAGGGAAGTTTCCCCGGCAGAACAGCTCCGCCAGAGCCCTAGATTGCTTCGGCCCAGGTTCCGCCTCGAGACGGCGGCGCTTCGTCCCGAAAGCTTCCTTATGATTTTTTCTAGGTAAAAACCCTTCATATAGCAGAAGATGGACACTGGAGTCCTACCAGGGGGCCCACAAGCCCTAGGGGCGCACCCCCCAGGCTTGTGGCCACCTGGTGGGTCCCTCTCTGGTATTTCTTCGCCCAATATTTTTTATATATTCCAAAATAATTCTCCGTAAATTTTCAGGACTTTTGGAGTTGTGCAGAATAGATCTCTCAGATTTGCTCCTTTCCGGTCCTGAATTCCAGCTGCCGTCATTCTCCCTCTTTGTGTAAACCTTATAAAATAAGAGAGAAAAGGCATAAGTATTGTACCATAATGTGTAATATCAGCCCATAATGCAATAAATATCAATATAAAAGCGTGATGCAAAATGGACGTATCAAAAGGCAAAGGGTAATGATCTTTTCTAGTAGCTTTATTCAATTTTCTGAAATCAATTACTATTCTATAGCCAGTCACAATTCTTTGTGGGATAAGTTCATTTTTATCATTAGGAACAACAGTAATACTCGTTTCTTGGGAACACAATGAACAGGACTTACCCATCTACTATCAGCTATAGGATAAATTATACCTGCTTCCAGAAGCTTTAGTATTTTAGTTCTTACCACTTCCTTCATCTTAGGAATTAATCATCATTGATGATCAACAACGGGTTTAGCATCAGGTTCCATATTAATCTTGTGCTGAAAGAGAGTGGGACTAATGCCCTTAAGATCATCAAGAGTATATCCAATAGCAGCTCGGTGCTTCCTCACAGTTTTTAATAATCTTTTCTCTTCATGCTCTGTAAGGTTAGCACTAATAATAACATGATATATCTTTTTCTCATCAAGATAAGCATATTTCAAAGTGTCAGGCAATTGCTTTAATTCAAACACAGGATCACCTTTAGGTTGAGGAGGACCTCCTAGAGTTTCAACAGACAAATTGTGTTTAAGGATAGGGTTGTTGTTCAAAGAATATTTTATCTATTTCATTTCTTTCATGCAAGTGCATATCATTTTCATGGTCTAGCAAATATTGTTCAAGTGGATCAGTAGGAGGTATGGCAATAGAAGCAAGACCAATTATTTCATCCTTACTAGGCAATTCTTTATCATGAGGTTGCCTACAAAACTTAGAAAAATTAAACTCATGAGACACATCACCAAAGTTAACAATGACGGTTTCTTTCTCATAATCTATCTTAGCATTGACAGTGTACAGGAAAGGTCTACCAAAAATAATGGGACAAAAATCATCTTGTGGGGAACCAAGAACTAGGAATCAGTAGGGTATTTTATTTTTCCACACAAGACATCAACATCTCTAACAATCCCAAGTGGTGTGATAGTATCTCTATTAGCAAGCTTACTAGTAACATCAATATCTTCTACTTCAGCGGGTGCTATATCATTCATAATTTCTTGGTAAAGAGTAAAAGAAATAGCACTGACACTAGCACCCAAATCACATAAGCCATGATAACAATGATCTCCTATTTTAACCGAGACAACAGGCATGCCAACAACAGGCTTATTCTTATCTTTAGTATCAGGCTTGGCAATTCTAGCAGCTTCATCACAGAAATAAATAACATGCCCATCAATATTATCGACAAAGAGATCTTAAACCATAGCACTACTAGGTTCTACTTTAATTTGTTCAGAGGGTCTAGGTCTTTTAATATTACTTTTGTTAACCACGGTTGAAACCTTAGCATGTTCCTTTATCCTAATAGGGAAAGGTGGTTTTTCAATATAAGCAGTAGGAACAACTGGATCGATAGTTTCATCTTTAACTATAACTGGTTCTTTAATCTATTCTTTAATAGGGGGATGATATTTAAACCACTTCTCCTTAGGGAGATCAACATGAGTAGCAAATGATTCACAAAAAGAGGCTAGTATCTCAGAGTCAAGTCCATATTTAGTGCTAAACTTGTGAAAAGCATCGGTATTCATAAAAGATTTAACACAATCAAACTCAAGCTTAATACCTGACTCTTTACCTTCGTTGAGTTCCCAATCTTCAGAGTTGCATTTAATTCTTTCCAAAAGATCCCACCTGAATTCAATAGTCTTCTTCATAAAAGAACCGGTACAAGAAGTATTGAGCATGGATTGATCATCACGAGAAAGCCGAGCATAAAAATTCTGAATTATAGATTCTCTCGAGAGCTCATGATTGGGGCATGAATATAACATTGACTTAAGCCTCCCCCAAGCTAGAGCGATACTTTCTCCTTCATGAGGCCAAAAATTATATACATAATTCCGATCACGATGAACTAGATGCATAGGATATTTTTTTTGGTGAAATTCCAATTTCAATCGATTCCAATTCCAAGCTCCAATATCATCACATAGCCTATACCATGTCAATGCTTTTCCCCCCAAAGATAAAGGGAAAACCTTCTTCTTGACTTCATCTCCGGGTAAACCTGCAAGCTTAAACAATCCACAAATTTCATCCACATGTATCAAATGCATATCGGGATACTTTGTTCCGTATCCTACATAAGGATTAGCTAGCAGTTGATCTATCATACCCGAAGGAATTTCATAATTAATATTTTTAGTAGGTGGAGTGATAACCCACAAGTATAGGGGATCGCAACAGTTTTCGAGGGTAGAGTATTCAACCCAAATTTATTGATTCGACACAAGGGGAGCTAAAGAATATTTGCAAGTATTAGCAGTTGAGTTGTCAATTCAACCACACCTAGAGATTAATTATCTGCGGCAAAGTGATCAGTAGCAAAGTAATATGATAGTTTTGATAGTAGTAGCAACAGCAATAGTAACAGTAATAGTGATAGCAATGATTTTGTAGCAAGTGTAACAGTAATGGTAGCAGTAATAACTTAGCAAGAACAATATGAGAGAAATTCGTAGGCATTGGATCGGTGAATTCGTTGGATGATATTCATCATATAACAGTCATAACCTAGGGTGATACGACACTAGCTCCAGTTCATAAATATAATGTAGGCATGTATTCCGTAAATAGTCATACGTGCTTATGGAAAGAACTTGCATGACATCTTTTGTCCTACCCTCCCGTGGCAGCGGGGTCCATATGGAAACTCAGGGATATTAAGGCCTCCTTTTAATAGAGAACCGGAACAAAGCATTAACACATAATGAATACATGAACTCCTCAAACTATGGTCATCACCGGGAAGTGTCCCGACTTCTGTCACTCCGGGGTTGCCGGATCATAACACGTAGTAGGTGACTATAACTTGCAAGATCGGATCTAGAACATAGATATAATGGTGATAATATAAACAGTTCAGATCTGAAATCATGGCACCCAGGCCCAAAGTGACAAGCATTAAGCATGGCAAAGTCATAGCAACATCAATCTCAGAACATAATGGATACTAGGGATCAAGCCCTAACAAAACTAACTCGATTACATGATGAATCTCATCCAACTCCTCACCGACCAGCGAGCCTACAAAGGAATTACTCACTCCCGGTGGGGAGCATCATGGAATTGGAGATGGAGAAGGGTTGGTGATGACGAAGATCGAAGATCCCCCTCTCCGGAGCCCCAAACGGACTCCAGATCTGGCCTCCCGATGAAGAACAGGAGGTGGCGGCGGCTCCGTCTCGCGAAACATGATAATTCTTTCTCCAAAAATGTGAATTTATAGTGTCAGGGTTGAGGTCTGCGGGGCCACCAGGTGGGGACAACCCACCTGGGCGCGCTAGGAGGGGGGCGCCCCCTGGTGGGTTGTGCCCACCCAGGTGCCCCCTCCGGTGGTTCTTGGCTCCAGAAATTCTCTTTTATTGTTTAAAAAATCATCGCAAAGTTTCGTCCCAATCCGAGAACTTTTATTTCTGCACAAAAAACAACACCATGGTAGTTCTGCTGAAAACAGCGTCAGTCTGGGTTAGTTTCATTCAAATCATGCCAACTAGAGTCCAAAACAAGAGGAAAAGCATTAGGAAAAGTAGATACGACGGAGACGTATCAACTCCTCCAAGCTTAAACCTTTGCTTGTCCTCAAGCAATTCAGTTGATAAACTGAAAGTGGAAAAGAAAAACTTTTACGAACTCTTTTGCTCTTGTTTACATAAATAAGCTTAAGTAGCACCCAGGTTTTCAGCCAAGATCATGACTAACCATGTCGACAATAACTCTTATAAATTATATTAACTCATATCAATGGCATAATCATAGCGAGCAATAATAAGTTATCTCAAATGACAACACTTTGTCAAAGCAACCATGATATAATATGACAATAGTGGTATCTCTCTAGCCCTTTCTGAGACCGCAAAACATAAATGCAGAGCACCCCCAAAGTTCAAGCAGCGACTAAACATTGTAATTCATGGTAGAAAAGATCCAGTCATGATGCACCCAACATTAGCTACACACAATGCATGAGGATGACAATAGTGCTCTCAGGATCTGCCGCTTATTTGAGAAGGTGATGACACAGCATAAAAGTAAATAGATAGTCCCTTCACAGAGGGAAGCAGTGATTTGCAGCGGTGCCAGGGCTCAAGTTTTTAAAACAGAGGTAAATGAAATTTTGAGAAATGCACCCTTCTTGTTTACTTCGCGGCCATTAGTTATCGGTATCCTTCCATGCTAAACACATTAGTGGCGGTTCCCAAGCGATAAAAGTAAAGGTTTACTCCCCCTCCACCAACAATCACACTCCACGGCTAATCCGAAACAACGGGTACCGTCCATACCAACAACAGTCCTGGGGGAGTTTTGTTTAATTATTTGTAATTTGATTTCGGGACTGGGAATCCCTATTACCGCCCCTCTCGTGCAAGGATGAGTGAATAAACACTCATCATGAGAATAACCCGCTTAGCATGGAAGATACTGACTACCTCCTGTCGCTCTATGAACAATCCAGGCACACAAAAAGGATATTTATTTGAAGTTTTTAGAGGTGGCACATGCAAATTTACTTAGGACGGCAGGGTAATACCGCATATAGGTAGGTATGGTGGACTCATCTGGAATAACTTGGGTTTTAGGATTTTGATGCACAAGCAGTATTCCCGCTTAGTACAGGCGAAGGCTAGCAAATAGGTTGAGAAGCGGCCAGCTAGAGAGCGAAAACGGTCATGAACATGCATTATGCATAAGTAACATTGGATACTAGCATGAGTAGGATATGAACACCATGAACATAAATATCATAGAGGCTATGTTGGTTTTGATTCAACTACATGCATGAACATGTGCCAAGTCAAGCCACTCGAACATTCAGAGGAGGATACCATATCATCATACTACATCACAATCATTTTAATGCAATGTTGACATCCAAGATAAATCATTATCCACTCCTAGCTACTTAAGCATGACATGAGAAACTATAATCTCTAATTGTCATTGCAAACATGTTTGATCATAATAGGCTGAATCATGGATACTAAGTTAAACATATTTACAAAAACTGAACAAGTCGAGTTCATACCCGTTTCTCTCTGCCACAACCGGTTCACCAAAATATCGTCATTATTGCCTTTCACTTGCATGACCGAACAATATGAAAATGATAATAGTGCAATAATGCCATGGACTAAGCTGAGATCTACAAACATTTTATTCAAGAGGAGAAGACAAGGCAATTTGAGCTCTTTGTTAGATTATCAGTAATGGATATGAGAGCCACTCAACATTTTCATCGTGGTCTTCTCCTCGGTATGACTCAATAGAAAGAAAAGAAATTTAGAGAAACACACTGAAATATTTTTGGAGTTTTTAGTTTTTCTTGAAGAAAGCAAATTAAAGACAAGGAAAAACAAAAACGAGAAAAACTATTTACACGGGAGAGCTCCCAACAAGCAAAAGAAGAACAAGGAAATCTTTTTGGGTTTTCTTTTAATACTACAACTAACTACACTAGAAAGAAAAACCGAAAAGAAACAAGAAACATTTTTTTTGTTTTCTCGAAGTTTTTCAAACACACAAGAAGAAGGCGAGAAAATAAATTTAGCATGAATAATACAATGAAAAAGTGTGAACACCGACAACTGGAATGAAATGTGTAAACATGAATGTAATGTCGGTGGGCATACGTACTCCCCCAAGCTTAGGCTTTTGGCCTAACTTGGTAAACACTGTCAATGGCCTGCATAGTGGGCGGAGTGATAGCTCACGGAGGCTCTAGGTGCAGCCTCCTCAGCCCGCTGTGCAGCCACAACCTCCGTGTTGTGCGCTCGGGCCTCGCTCCCGAGAACATAATATCTTCTCTTACTGCGAACATCAAAGAGAGCAGGCGCATGCTAATATGTGTCCACCACGGACCTTTTATTAAATAACAGATTATAAGTAAAATTATGGGCTTCACCACTAAGGATCTTATGACGTTTCATGGCATCAAAGTCTAAACACTGCGTCGGTAGGATGGGATCGTAAGGCCAAGGTGAAACACCTAGCTCCCTTGCTAAATGTGTGGAATATATTCCACCATAAAAATATCCACTACCGGCGTTGTGTTGCAACCTACACGCAACGATCGCTCCGGGGTTAAAACTTTTGTCACCGGTGAGAGCGGTGCGTATGAGGCTCAAGTCAGGGGCACAAAGTGTGCTACAATCTTGTTTGCCTACAATGCATTTTCCATTAAATAGTGCAAATTATTGAATTGAGGGAAAATGAATGCTCTTTATTCTACCCTGCGTTGCTCCTCTAGTCTCGCCAAAGCAAAGGCTAGTCAAGAATATCTCAAACTCAGATCTTGGTGGTTCATCCAACGAACCCCAAAATGAAATTTTGCAATACTTAGAAAAAGTCTCTAAGGGTAGAGTGAAAGGATAGTCGTACAGCTTAAACGACACTCTAGACTCACGAGGATGGAATTTCAATTCTTTAGAAATGATTCAGTGAGGCTGAGGTGTTGGTTGCACTTATCTGCAATGTAGGGACCGAGCTCGGCATTGTGAACATATTGCTCAAATTCTTCTTTAATACCTACACGCACCATATAATCATTGCACGGCCATAAACATGATTTGGTGGCAGCATTTCGAATGGAAATTTCACTTGGTTCAACATAAGACCAGCGAACAGAGCTGCTACTAGAAGATGCCTCCGAGGACTTCCTCCTCGAAGAACTCCTTCCAAAGAGGTTCATCATATTTGCGTACAATTTCTGAAAAAAATTAGGTCACAAAGTTTTGTCAACAAAACTTCACAAGACTGATAGCAACTACTCATAGGGATGCATAGAGGCCATAACAAGCATTCAAACTACTTAGAACTCTAAGAATTCAACATGCAAGCTCATCTACAGCAGCACCAAGAGTAGCTATTTATTCAAAATATAAACCACTAAAGCAAAAACTAATTGGACCAATGGAGGAGTCACATACCAAGTAGCAATCCCCCAAAACAGTTTCGGAAATGGAGCTTCGAGCAAAGAGATCGAAATCCGCGGGTTTGAGAGCAAGAACACGAAAGAGAGAGCAATGGTGATTTTTTTTTCTGGAGGTAGGTGATGACATGGGCTAAAAAGATAAGTGAGCCGGCCCACGTGGGGACCATAACCCACCAGGGCGCGCCTAGGTGGGTTGTGCCCACCTGGTGCACCCCCCTCTGATGTTGTTTGCACCAAAAATTCTTAAATAATCAGGAAAAAAATCATATTAAATTTTCAGGGTATTTTGAGATCTTTTATTTTCGGGTCATTTTTTATTGCATGAAAAATTCAGAAAACAAACTAAGCATGGCATTTTATTTTATTTAACTAAGAAAAACAGAAAATAAAAGTAAAGGACAGAAAGCAGTGCTCACTAAATTCATCAACTTCATACTTCCCAAAAATGATTCATTAATAAGGTTGATCAAATCTTATTAACAACCACCTTCGGTTAGCATGAAACCGAAGAACTTTCGTAAAACACTAAGTTACCTCAACGGGGATATGAATGTCCCCAACAATAAGCATTTCATATTTCTTTTTGACAGTAGGTAGAGGTAGTTGAAAACTTCCAATAGTGATTGTCGGATATTTTTTAATAACATTAATACCATTCACTTGGAATTGTTTCTTCGGAAAGTGCACCGTATGCTCAATACCATTGATGTGACAAGTGACCTTGCTTTTATTGCAATTAATAACAGCCCCTGCAGTATTCAAGAAGGGTCTACCAAGGATAATCGACATGTTGTCGTCCTCAGGCATCTCAAGAATAACAAAGTCAGTTAAGGTAGTAACATTAGCAACAACAACGGGCACATACTCACAAATACCAATAGGTATGGCAGTTGCTTTGTCGGCCATTTGCAAAGATATTTCAGTAGGTGTGAGTTTATTCAAGTCAAGTCTTTTATAAAGAGAGAAAGGCATAACACTAACACCAGCTCCTAAATTACACAAAGTAGTTTTCACATAATTTCTTTTGATGGAGCAGGGTATAGTTGGTATTCCCGGATCTCCAAGTTTTTTAGGTACTCCATCCTTAAAAGTATAATTAGCAAGCATGGTGGAGATTTCAGCTTCAGGTATTTTTCTCTTGTTGGTGATGATGTCTTTCATGTATTTTGCATAAGGGGGCATTTTTAGGATATCAGTCAAGCGGGTACGCAAAAATACTGGCCTAAGCATTTCAGCAAAGCGTTCAAATTCTTCATCATCTTTCTTCTTAGTTGATTTAGGTGGAAAGGGCATAGGTTTTTGAACCCATGGTTCTCTTTCCTTACCATGTTTTCTAGCAACAAAGTCTCTTTTATCATACCTCTTTGATACGTTTCCAACGTATCTATAATTTTTGATTGTTCCATGCTGTTATATTATCATTCTTGGATGTTTTACAATCATTTTATAGCAACTATATATCATTTTTTGGGACTAACCTATTGACATAGTGCCCAGTGCCAGTTGCTGTTTTTTGCTTGTTTTTTACTTCGCAGGAAATCAATACCAAACGGAGTCCAAACGCAGCGAAACTTTTTGGTGATTTTTTCTAGACCAGAAGACACAAGTTGGGCCAAGAAAGTACCTGAGGGGGGGCTCTGAGGGGAGCACAACCCACCAGGGCGTGCCTGGGGGCCCAGGCGCGCCCAGGTGGGTTGTGCCCACCTCGGCCACCTCCCGCACAACCTCTTTGCTCTATAAATACCCCAATATTCCAGAAACCCTAGGGGAGTCAACGAAAATCAATTCCAGCCGCTGCAAGTTCCAGAAACCAGAGATTCAATCTAGACACCATCACGGAGGGGTTCATCACCCTCATTGGTGCCTCTCCGATGATGCGTGAGTAGTTCATTGTAGACCTATGGGTCCTTAGGCAGTAGCTAGATGGCTTCCTCTCTCTCTTTTGAATCTCAATACAATGGTCTCTTGGAGATCTATTTGATGTAACTCTTTTTGCGATGTGTTTGTTGGGATCCGATGAACTTTGAGTTTATGATCAGATCTATGTTTTTATCCATGAAAGTTATTTGAGTCTTTTGATCTCTTATATGCATGATTACTTATAGCCTCGTATTTCTTCTTTGAATCTTTGGTTTAGTTAGGCCAACTAGATCGATTTTTCTTGCCATGGGAAGAAGTGCTCTGTGATGGGTTCGATCTTACGGTGCTTGATCCCAGTGACAGAAGGGGAACCGACACGTATGTACCATTGCTATTAAGGATAACAAGATGGGGTCTATTTCTAGATAAATAGATCTTGTCTACATCATGTCATCGTTCTTATTGCATTACTCCGTTTCTCCATGAACTTAATACACTAGATGCATGCTGGATAGCGGTCGATGTGTGGAGTAATAGTAGTAGATGCAGACAGGAGTTGGTCTACTAATCTTGGACGTGATGTCTATATAATTATCATTGCCTGGATATCGTCATAATTATTTGAAGTTGTATCAATTGCCCAACAGTAATTTGTTTACCCACCGTATGCTATTTTTCTCGAGAGAAGCCACTAGTGAAATCTACGGCCCCCGGGTCTATTTTCTAATCATATATTTTCAGATCTATTTTGCTATTTGCCTTTTTATTTATTTTCCACTTTTATTTTCAGATCTATATTTCTTAAAACCCAAAAATATTTTGCTTCACTTTATTTTATTCGCGATCTATTTATCCAATCTACTACAATTTCTCTCCCGTCTGTTTGCCAATTTCTGGCGCCGTTACCCGAAAGGGTTTGACAACCCCTTTAACACGTCGGGTTGCAAGTATTTGTTCTTTGTGTGCAGGTGATGTTTACGTAGTGTTGCTTGGTTCTCCTACTGGTTCGATAACCTTGGTCTCATCACTGAGGGAAATACCTACCGTTGCTGTGCTGCATCATCCCTTCCTCTTTGGGGAAATACCGACGTAGTTCAAGCAAACATCAAAAGGAATTTCTAGCGCCGTTGCCGGGTAGACATCATCAACATCTACCAGGCTCCTAATCAAAAATCTCATCTCCTTGCAATTTAAATTATTTGCCATTTGCCTCTTGTTTTCCACTCCCCCACTTCACAAAAATTTGCCGTTTTATTCGCCCTCTTTTTCGTTCGTCGTTTTCTCGTCATATCTGTTTTTGACTGCAATCTTGTTGCGTAGTCACGATGACTCAAGAGAACACCAAGTTGTGTGATTTCTCCAATACCAACAACAATGATTTTATTAGCACTCCGATTGCTCTTCCCGCCACTAGTGCGGAGTCTTGTGATATTAATGCCGCTTTGTTGAATCTTCTTATGAAAGATCAATTTTCTGGTACTCCTAGTGAGGATGCCGCATCCCATCTTAACACATTCGTGGAATTATGCGATATGCAAAAGAAAAAAGATGTGGACAATGATATTGTGAAGTTGAAATTATTCCTGTTTTCTTTGCGAGATCGTGCAAAAATTTGGTTTTCTTCTTTGCCTCGCAATAGTATCAATTCTTGGGATAAGTGCAAAGATGCTTTTATTACTAAGTATTTTCCGCCCATGAAAATTATTTCCCTTAGGACGCAAATCATGAATTTTAAGCAACTTGAGCATGAACATGTTGCACAATCTTGGGAAAAATGAAATTCATGCTAAGAAATTGTCCTACTCATGGTTTACATCTTTGGATGATCATACAAAATTTTTATGCGGGACTGAATTTTGTTTCTAGAAATCTTTTAGATTCCGCCATGGGTGGTACTTTTATGGAAATTACTTTGGGTGAAGCTACTAAATTGCTAGACAATATTATGGCAAATTATTCACAATGGCATACCGAAAGAGCTTCTACTAGTAAAAAGGTTAATTCGGTTGAAGAAATTTCTTCTTTGAGTGAAAAAGTTGATGCTCTTATGAAATTGGTTGCTAATAAAAGTTCTCCTATTGATTTTAATGATGTGCCTTTGTCTACTTTGATTGGGCAAAATAGTGATGCCGTAGATGTGAATTTTATCTCTCGAAACAACTTCAATAAGAATGCTTATAGAGGTAATTTTAATCCTAGGCCTTTTCCTAGTAAGTCCTCTAATAATTATGATAATCCTTCTTATGTAGCGACCCAATCCCAATGGATCGAAGTCTCTGTGCTTAAGTGTCATCCCTGGATCGGTATGCTGACACACACAGTACTCGAGGATTTATAGTAGAGTTCAATCACACACTTATTACATCGAAAAATCCTCATAAAGAGTATTTATTACAATAATATGGCTGAAGGCCATCTAAAATAAGTAACTGCGGAAGCTTCAAAGGTAAATGAGTCCATCAACTCCAACGGCATAGCTGAGTGCAAGACAACGACCTATCGCACCTTACTCTTCGTCTGAAAATTCTGCAACATGATATGTTGCAGCCGTGTAGGTCAGCACATGGAATATGCTGGCAAGATAACACCATAGAGCAAAGAACGAAATAACAGCTATCACTACATGCAATATAAGGCTGGTGGAGGCTCTATGGTTATCGTTTGCATAAAGCTAGTTTTTCCCTACAACAAAGGAATATATATTTTATTTAACTACAAAGTTTGTTGAAAACATTGAGAAGGTAACCCCAACTCAATCCCAATTAAAAGTTGAGAACCCAATCAAATTAATTAAGTAATGTGATGAGATCAAATCAATAGTTCAAGTACCAGATACTCAAGATGTCCATAACCGGGGACACGGCTAACCATGATTAGTTTGTACACTCTACAGAGGTTTGCGTACTTTTCCCCACAAGACTCGATCTCCACCGTTGAATTTCTCGCACTACATGATGTTTGAGAGCGGATGATCGAGACACAGTCTTTCCGAGGAGGTCCCCTTAACCGATAGATAGGCCGGTACACCTACAATCCCCTACATCTGCTAGCCTATCATGGAAAGGTTTCCCACAACTTACTCAACTATGCCAGAGCCCATAATGGCTTGTGGCTGCACACGGAAGTTTCTAGCATGAATAATCTTATGATCCCTTTGAGCCTGGGTGGCGAACCATAGGATGATCACACGGATACCCCGGGATCTCCTAGGACAACACTGGATTCCCCAGGTGTCCGGGCAAACCACTGGTATCCCCAGGGTGCCCCAACCATTCCACCCAGATGTGTATTAAAGTAGCCACCTTAAGCTAAACCTTAGTTAACAATAACTCTCACATCTTTCATGAATTCCTTCAAACCGAACCACGTCTACGAGCATAGCATAGCAAAGTAAGCATAACGTAGTAATACCATGGTTTGATAAAGGACAATAGGTTCCTACCTCATCAACTACTTCCTAGTACCCACATGTTATCAAACCCTAACCATGCAGTGTTTGAGGATTGAAACTAATGCATAAAAACTGGGTAATAAAGGGGTATGATCAAAGTGTGAACTTGCCTTGCTGACGATCGGAAAACCCTAGTGATTCGTAGTAGCAAGCCTCGCACTCCGGAAACTCTATCGTGAACAAACAATAGCATACATAAACACTCAAGCATAATATGCAAAGGTAAAACCCAAAAGAAAAGGTCTGAACAGAAAGTTCAAGTGAAGAGCTTCGATTTGCAAAAAGAATCAATCGAATCGGAGTCACGAAACTCAAACTACGATCAAAAGAAGTTCAAATTCAAATATGCTTGAAACCAAATTTTAAATTTTCAAAATCATGTTCAAGTTGAAAATCTGGACAGAGGGGAACAATACGAAGATTTTGGCGTTGGTTTCACTAGATTTGGATAAACGAGCAAAAAGTTGCGAGGGTTTAAAAATCAGGGACTAAACTGTAAGAAAACTATTTGTGGATAGGTCCCTGGACGAAAATAAAACAGAAAAAGAAAAATCTATCGGACGAACGTCCGCTAACAGAGACTAACGAACGAAAAACGTTCACTAACAGATCTAAACGAACGAACGTTTGCTAATTAATCTAACCTAATAAAAATAAACCGATCTAAAATGAAAAACCGAAAAAAAACTGGATCGGGCGGCGGTTTTACCGGATCGGGACGAGGCGATGGCGGCTCGGCCGGCCCAGTTCGAAAGTTTTTTTTTAAAACAGCGCCGCGAGGAAAAAATCAAAATCAAAATAAAATAAAAATCCTAAAATTTCAGAAACAATTTTCACGGTCCTCTCCTAATATTTAGGACAACATGAACATTTTTCTGGACTAAAATGAAATTTTTAAAAATGCAATTTTTCCCTAATTTACTCGAATAAATCTCAAATAAAATTCGAATAAACTTTATTTTTATTTAAAACTAAATTTCCAATATTTCCTCTGTTTGAAGAAGTCATATTATCTTCTCTCATTATTTTATTTATTTTTGAAATAATCAGAAAAATAATTTCAAATAAAAAAATCACTTTGATCCAATTTACCAATTTTGAAAAATTCAAAAATGGATTTTATGAAAACCTCTAACTCTCTCAAATGGTCCTTGAGTTGCTTAAGGTCTCTAGGATCAAAATGTCCAAACAAATAAAAATGCAAAGAGCATGAATGCATATGATGACCTAATGATTAACATCCAAATTGAAAATTGGGATGTTACATCTTATAATAATAATAGGAACACCTCTGATTTTGAGAATAATATTAAAGAGTTTATCAATGCTCAAAAGAATTTTAACACTACGATGGAAGAAAAATTGAGTAAGATTGATGATTTGTCTAGAAGCGTTTATAGAATTTCTCATGATGTAGAAAATCTCAAGATGAAAATGTTTGTGCCTAAGGTTGAAGAATCAATTAAAGCTTTATATGTTTCTATGGATGAAAGTAAGAAAAGAACCGCTATGCTAAGAGCTAGAAGAGAATTATTAGAAAAAACATTTTCCAGTGATTGCTTTCATAAAAATGATGAAGATCTTAAAGTGATTGGTGTTTCTTCTATTGATTCCTTGTTTAGTAAAATTAAAATTGATGAAAAAGGGACTGAAGAAGAGTCAACTTTAGCTAGAAGGCGTCCCGATAATTTGGAGGGTGAAAATCTTGTTGAGAAAATTGATAAAAGTGGATTTGGAGAGGTCAAAACTTTTAACTAGTGATGTGCCCACTCTTTTGGATTACAAAGACTTTAATTATGATAATTGCTCTTTGATTGATTGTATGTATTTGTTGCAATCCATGATAAATTCACCCCATGCCTATGAACAAAATAAAGCTTTTATTAAACATATTGTTGATGCTATGATGAAAGCTTTGGAAGAAAAGTTGGAATTAGAGATTTCAATTCCTAGAAAATTACATGATGAATGGGAACCTACTATCAAAGTCAAGATTAAAAATTATGAGTGTTTTGCTTTATGTGATTTGGGTGCTAGTGTTTCTACAATTCCGAAATCTTTATGTGATGTGCTTGGTCTTACCGATATTGAAGAATGTTCTTTAAATTTGCACTTGGCGGATTCTACTATTAAAAAGCCTATGTGAAGAATTAATGATGTTATTATTCTTGCAAATAGGAATTATGTGCCCATAGATTTTATTGTTCTTGATATTGTTTGCAATCCGTCTTGTCCAATTATTCTTGGTAGACCGTTTTTGCGCACTATAGGTGCCGTGATTGATATGAAAGAAGGGAACATCAAATTCCAATTTCCTTTGAGAAAGGGTATGGAACACTTCCCTAGAACAAGAATTAAGCCACCATATGAATCAATCATGAGGGCATCTTATGGATCTAGAAACAAAGATGACAACACTTAGATCTTTGCTTTATGCCTAGCTAAGGGCGTAAAACGATAGCGCTTGTTGGGAGGCAACCCAATGAATAAAATTTATTTTTGTCTTTTTCTTTCTGTTCTTGAGTGTTTGCACAATTATGCTACTGTTATGATTGTTTTTTGTGTGTTTTAGTTAGTGTTTGTGCCAAGTAAAGCCTTTAGAATAGCTTTGGTGATAGTTGATTTGATCTTGTTGGAAAACATAAACTTTTACGTTCAGTAAAACAATTTTGAAAATTCACAGAAGCGACGAAAAATTCTGAAGTTTTTACACAAGATTTATATACAAATTTCCTATGTTTTCTTAATTTTTCAAAAAATTTGGAGTTACATAAGTATGATAACAATTCACATCTTTACAGACTGTTCTGTTTTTGATAGATTCTGTTTTCTTTGCATTGTGTGCTTATTTTGATGAATATATGGTTTTTATCGGGGGGTATGAGCCATGGTAAAGTTATAATACAGTAGATATAATGCAAGAAAAAAATTTGAATGGGTTTTCTACAGTACTTAAAGTAAAGATTGGTTTTCTTATACTAACGGATCTCACGAAGGTTTTGTTAACTTTTGTGTGATTGAAGTTTTCAAGTTTTGGGTGAGATCACGATGGATGAAGGAATAAGGAGTAAGAAGAGCCTAAGCTTGGGGATGGCCCATGGCACCCCAAGCCATTATCCGAAGAGAAGCAAGCAACTAAGCTTGGGTATGCCCGAGTGGCATCCCCTCTTTCTTCTAACGTCCATCGGTATTTTACTCGGAGCTATATTTTTATTCGTCACATATCATGAGTTTTGCTTGGAGCGTCTTGTATGATATGAGTCTTTGCTTGTTTTTCTTTTTATTTTTAGTCATGAATCCTTGCTGGACACACCTATTTGAGAGAGCCAAAATTATGCTATGACTTGTTAGAATTGCTCTCTAGGCTTCACTTAAATCTTTATGAGCTATGGAATTGCTCTAGTGCTTCGCTTATATCTTTTTGAGCACGGTGTGCTTTAGTATTTTTGAAGAAATGCTCTCATGCTTCACTTAGATTTATTTGAGAGTTAGTAAATTTTTTTTAGAAATTCTCTCTTACTTCACTTAAATTATTTTGAGAGAAGAAAATTTTATGCTCATGTTCTTCACTTAGATTTGTTTGAGCTATGGAAAGCAACAAATGAAATTAGTCCAAAAGTGATAGGTATCCAAGAGTGATATAATAAAAACTTTCAAGAAGATCATTGGACAAATAAACTTGATTCCTTGTAATAGTTTTGCGATATGTTGATATAATATGTGAGTCATGTTGATGAGTAATTATGCTTTAGTAAGAATATTGGTGTTAAGGTTTGTGATTCCCTATGCAAGCAAGAAAGTCAATAGTTATGCAATGAAATTACATCCTACTTGTGGTGCATTATTCGGAGTTAGTTATGCTTAATGCTCGCTTACGGGATTTTTTGTTTCTTGGTTGGATGCTTCTCAATCTTTTGCTAGCCTTCATTTGCACTAAGTATGATCACTACTTGTGCATCCAAAATCCTTAAACCAGTTTTGCCATATGAGTTCACTATACCTACCTATATGCGGTATTTCCGTGCTGTTCTAAGCAAATTTGTATGTGCCATCTCTAATTTCAAAATAAATTTCTCTTTTGTGTGCTCGTACCGCTCATGAAACGGTAGGGGGTGGCTGATATATTTCCATGCTTGATGTGTTATTCTCAAGATGAGTGTTTATTCACTTGTCATTGCACGAGAGTACGGCAAAGGTATTAGGGATGCCCAGTCCCGAAATAAAAAATGAATTTACTTTATGTTGTCAAATAATAAATTCCTTGGAAAGTGTTTGTATGGAGGGCACCCGTGGATACAGCTAGCCATGGAAAATGAAAGTATGGTGGAAAAAGGAATAAAATTTATTTTCTGTTTGGGAACCACCTATGATATATCTAGCATGGAAAGTATTGGGAACTACTCGACCGTTTTCGTTGACAGGAAAAGCATGCCACCCAAAATGTTCTACCTCTACTTTTTTCGCTTTGAGCTCTGGCACCTCTACAAATCTCTACTTCCCTCTGTGAAGGGCCTTTCTTTTACTTTATGCAATTTTTATTTTGAGTCTCCATCTTCTCTTATAAAGCACCAACTAAGGGGCACTATGATCGTACTTGAGCATTGGGTGTAGCTAATTGATACGTCTCCGTCGTATCTATAATTTTTGATTGTTTCATGCCAATATTATACAACTTTTATACACTTTTGGCAACATTTTATATGATTTATTTGGACTAACCTATTGATCCAGTGCCCAGTGCCAGTTCCTGTTTGTTGCATGTTTTTTGTTTCGCAGAAAATCCATATCAAACGAAGTCCAAACGCGATAAAAATTTACGGAGAAATATTTTGGAATATATGTGATTTTTGGGACTTGGAATCAACGCAAACGGGGGCCCACAGTGACCACAACCCACCAGGGCGCGCTGGGCACCCCCTGGCGCGCCCTGGTATTTCCCCGAAGAGGAGAGGATGATGCAGTACAACAACGGTAATTATTTCCCTCAGTTATGAAACCAAGGTTATCAATCAAGTAGGAGAACCAAGCAACACTATGTAAACAGTACCTGCACACAAATAACAAATACTTGCAACCCAACGCATAAGAGGGGTTGCCAATCCCTCCCCAGTAAAAAGGTAGATAAAATTGTATGGATAAATAGATCTAGCGAAAACACAAAATAAAATAAATAAAGAAAAAGTGCAGCAAGGTATTTTTGGGTTTTTGGAATAATAGATCTGAAAACAAATACGATAAAAGATAGACCCGGGGCCCGTAGATTTCACTAGTGGCTTCTCTCGAGAAAATAGCATACGGTGAGTAAACAAATTACTGTTGGGCAATTGATAGAAGAGCAAATAATTATGACGATATCCAAGGCAATGATCATGTATATAGGCATCACGTCCAAGATTAGTAGATCGACTCCTGCCTGTATCTACTACTATTACTCCACACATCGACCGCTATCCAGCATGCATCTAGTGTATTAAGTTCATGGAGAAACGGAGTAATGCAATAAGAATGATGACATGATGTAAACAAGTGATGTGGCTTAGACTGCGTTGGTATTTCCCCAAAGAGGAAGAGATGATGCAACACAACTACGGTAAGTATTTCCCTCAGTTATGAAACCAAGGTATCAATGCAGTAGGAGAACCAAGCAACACTATGTAAACGGTACCTGCACACAAAGAACAAATACTTGCAACCTGATGCGTAAGAGAGGTAGTCAATCTCTCCACGGTAAAAAGATAGATTGGTTTGTATGAGATTGGATAAATAGATCTGAATAAAACGTGAAATAAAACAAGTAAAGAAAAAGTGCAGCAAGGTATTTTTGGGTTTTTGGAATAATAGATCTGAATAAAACGCGAAATAAAACAAGTAATGAAAAAGTGCAGCAAGCTATTTTTGGGTGTCTCATGACGATATCCAGGCAATGATCATTATATAGGCATCACGTCCAAGATTAGTAGACCGACTCCTGCCTGCATCTACTACTATTACTCCACACATCGACCGCTATCCAGCATGCATCTAGTGTATTAAGTTCATGGAGAAACGGAGTAATGCAATAAGAATGATGACATGATGTAGACAAGATCTATTCATGTAGGAATAGACCCCATCTTGTTATCCTTAATAGCAACGATACATACACTGGTACAGCGGGGTGCTATACAAACGGTTTTTAACCCCTTTCCGCGAGGGCGTTCTGAACCGTCGCCTAGTGAGTGATTGCGATAGGGGGGTCCTTCCCACACGACCCAGAAACCATCGGGGATAGGGAGCCTTGATGCATACAGTTGTCCCTATAAAACCGTTTCTGATATCTCGAATTTCCCAAACGCTTCATCCTTGCTACTCGTTTGTGCTCGCATTGCCATCGCAGTTGGAGTTCTGTGGTTTTACCTAAAACCAGGCACATTCCAGGCACGGGAGTTTTCTAGGCACGTACCAAACTGTCTCTACATTTACGATGCCTGGCACATCACAAACAGTTCATGATTGTAAACCGTGTACGATAGGTAGACAATCACACACATTTAGTTTTCCCGCACCGTTTGTGATAGTGTCTGACATCACACATGCTTTGCAAACGGCAACTGTGTGCATTGTTACACACGTTTCCTCTCCGTGAACCGTGTCAGATTATGATGTATATCGCACACGCTGTGCTTTATAGACCGTGTGCGCCGTAATGACCTACAGACCATAATTTCACCCTAATTTAATTGCTGCTATTTAAAATTGTACCTAATTTGAACTTGAAAGTAGGCCATAGCTTTATTCATATCCATCAGGTTCAAACAACCAATGTATTATTCGATTCATAGGTACGTATGTTCAAGAATTACATAAGCACCAAATAAAGAATGATGAACCAGGGTTCTATACTTGTACTATTACAGATGGTAAAGAAAGAGGCGACAGACATTCTGGTTGCTGATCAAGGTGAAGCGGAATGGCCCTATTGTGCTCTCCTGGATGCAGAAGGCACGCACGACTCTATTCCAACCCCTTGTGATGGCCGGCCGCCAATCATGTAGTTTGAGAGGTAATCTTGAGTAAACTGCTTCAGGATCCACTGCAAAGGAAAAAAGATTCAGACATTTTCATCTAACACAACTCATTATGGGCAGTAAAAAGAAGGCTACAGAGTTCTTACTTACCATCCTGCAGTTCACTGTTGTCTTGCATAAAGTGTAAACAAATAGTTCGATTGACATCTTTTGACCCATTTTAATAACAATCTTTATCAGTTTCCTCACTTGATGCTGGTTCATGAATATCTCATTGCCCCATACACACAAAGGGTCGAAGTGTGGATCTTTGGCAATGACATATGTACCTAAAAGCACCAAGTTAATATTAGAAGCTAAATAACAATTGCAAAATGATGTAGCACAACACTCCCTCCATCCCATTATATAAGATTTTATTACATCACTACTGGAAATAGAGAATTTGCCATCAGTCAGCTCTTTGCCGACTGCTAGCGGACGACAAAGAAGGTCTTTGTTGTCGTCAGCTCACAAAAAGCACACGGCACCTTTGCCGTCAGCAAATTCTTTGCCGTCGGTGCCGTCCGCTAGCAGATGGCAAAGAGGTCAGGTGGGGTCCATTTTAGGGCAACGCTATAACGGCCCACCCCCCAACCTCTTTGTGGTCTGCTAGCGGACGGCAAAGGCCCATCCAAACTAACGGTAACCCCCTCCCTCTCTCTCCCCGGCCCCACCCCTATCTCTCTCTCTCTCTTCCCTCTCTCCACCCGCGCCCGCACCGCCGCCGCCCCGTCGCCCCCGCCGCGCCCCGCACCACCCCGCCGCCACGCCGCCCCCGTCTTGCCCCGCCGCGCCATCGCGCCCTGCACCCCCGCCGCCCCCCGCCGCACCACACCGCCGCCCCGTCACGCCCCATCGCGCCCTGCACCCCCCCCCCCCGCCGCACCATCCCGCCGCCCCGTCGCCCCCGCCGCACCCCAACATGCCAGAGCTAAGGTGGTTCGTCGTCGCACCGACGAGCATGGTACCGGGATGGAAGACATGGTGCAAAACTTTGATGATGCTCGGGATTCGGACGATGAGATGGAGGAATCTGCAAAGGCCTTCAATGAAATGTTGGAGTCTTCAAAACGTCCTCTCCACGAGCACACTGAGCTTTGTCAGCTGGATGCCATCTCATAAATAATGGCTCTGAAGGCTCAATTCAACTTGGGGAGAGAATGCTACGACGCGATGATGACAGTATTTGGGCGCTTTCTACCCAAAGGCCATGTAATGCGTGCAAACCTGTACCAGTCAGACAAAATCCTCCGTGCTCTTAAGATGCCCTATGAGAAGATACATGCCTGTGAGAAAGGATGTGCCTTATTTAGGCTTGAGTATGCAGACTTGAACTATTGTCCCATTTGCAAGTCTTCCAGGTATGTTGTGGTAGACAACGATATGGGTGAGAAGACGCAGACCGAAATCCCCGTTAATGTTCTTCGGTATATGCCAATCGTACCAAGACTTCAATGTATTTTCATGGTCAAAGAGATGGCTAGACAAATGACATGGCACAAAACGGGCAAAAGAACCGAACTAGATGCAGATGGGAATCTGATGATGGTACACACATCGGATGGTGAAGAGTGGAAGCGCTTCAATGCATTACATGCGCAAAAAGCGGTAGATCCAAGGCATCCTCGAGTCGCCATCAGCACGGATGGGTTCAGTGTGTTTGGTTTGACGGCAACCCAATACAATTGTTGGCCCGTATTTGTCATTCCACTCAATCTCCCCCCCGGACAGATTATGCAAGAAAGAACATTTTCTTGACGTTGATAATTCCAGAGCCGAACTATCCGGGGAAGAATATGAATGTGTACATGCAGCCGCTGAAGGACGAATTGCAAGAAGCTTGGGATAATGGGTTCAAGACATATGACGCCTTTAGCAAACAGAACTTCATAATGCGTGTCTGGTACATGTACTCGACGCATGACTTGCCGACGTATGCGCTATTCGTTGGCTGGTGTGTGCATGGAAGGTTCCCGTGCCCCACATGCAAGGCAGCTCTTGAGTTTCGTTGGCTCCAGGCGGGTCCCAAGTTTTCTTGCTTCGACTTGCATAGACAGTTCCTGGATCCTCGCCATAAGTTCAGGAAAGACAAGAAGAACTTCATCAAAGGTAGAGTTGTCAAAAACCCTACACCACCTCCGTTGACAGGCCAAGAGACCCTGGATCAGTTAAACGCTCTCGAGCCAGATCCAGAGCGTCCAGGGTAATTCAAGGGGTATAATTCGGAACATGCCTGGACTCACAAGACATGCTTGTGGGATCGGCCTTACTTCAAAGACCTCCTTTGCCCACACAACATCGAGAAGATGCACACTGAAAAGAATATCGTTGAGGCCCTATTTGGTACATTATTTAGCATAGAGGGGAAGTCAAAGAATAATACTAAGGCTAGAGTCGAATAAAGAGGCGCTATGTGATAGACGGTTACAAAACATGAAAGAACCGAAAGGAAAGCAGAACTGGACGAAGCCAAAGGCATGGTTTAATCTTGGAAGGCCAGCTATGAGGGAAATTATCTTGTCGGTGAAAATGCAGTTGATGTTCCCTGATGGGTATGCAGCGAATCTAAAGAGGAGAGCGAGTCTTGAAAAAATGAAAATATTTGGTCTCAAGAGTCATGATTGGCACATATGGATTGAGCGGGTAATGCCGGTGATGTTGCGTGGCTTTATCCCTGAGGATGAATGGCTAGTACTGGCAGAGCTGAGCTATTTCTTCCGTGTTCTTTGTGCGAAAGAACTATCGCCTGCCGTGCTAGAAGAAATGGAAGAGTTGGCACTGGAGTTGATCTACAAGTTAGAGAAGATCTTTCCGCCGGGCTTCTTTAATCCAATGCAACACTTGATTTTGCATCTCCCGACCGAGGCAAGATTGGGGGGGGCGTGCAAAATCGTTGGTGCTACGCAACTGAGAGGATGCAGAAGACACTCCGAGCAAAATGTAAAAATAAATGTAGAATTGAAGCATCGATGGCCGAGGCATTCATTACTGAGGAGGCTGCAAACTTCGTGACAACACACTACAAAGGCAAAAATCGTCATTTGCATAATCCGAAGCCTCGGTACAATGCTAGCGACCCTAAAAAAGGTGGATCCATTCTCAGCCTATTCAAAGGGAATCTCGCAGCAGCCGGTGCTTCTAAACCAATATCGTTGGATGTCGAAGAATGGCCGACCATTTTGTTGTATATCTTCAACAACCTAACAGAAGTGCGGCCGTACATCGAGTAAGTTATCGCGATACATTGTTTCGCAACTTCTAATTCCTGTGAAAATCTCTTATTACCAGCTATTTGATACAGTCGATACGTCGCCAAATTCTCGGATGGAGAGGAGATCGAAAAGGAATCCATCAAAGAGTATGAGCTTCTGGCAAAGCAAGGAGGCGGCTTTCCCGGTTTCATCTCTTGGTTCAAACAAACGGTAATTTCCATTAGACCATTCTCATTTCTTTGTCTAATTTGTGGCTAATGCAACAATCCTTTCGTATTAAACTTGTAGGCTAATTCAGAGTCTATGGACGCCGAATTGAGACAAGTCGCTAATGGTTTGGACTATAAGGTCCGTTCATTTGACAAATACGACATCAACGGGTATCGCTTTCGTACCTATGACAAAGAGCTATCTATGGCCGACCGAAAGTCTACAAATTGTTGTGTCTCTACTATCGGCGATGGAGGTATCGAGTATTATGGGAGAGTTGAAGTAATTTATGAACTTCTATTCTATGGTGAAACCCACCGAATGTCGTAGTCTTCAAATGTTATTGGTTCCAACAGAAGGAGACTAGAAGGACTCATGAACATATAGGGCTAGTCGAAATCAAACAAAGCACCCATTTAGATGTTCCCTATGACGCCCCTGGCCCAATCGTGCACTAATCATACACGCAAATGCACACGATCAAGCCTAAGGACTCACGGGAAGATATCACAACACAACTCTAAAATATAAATAAAGTCATACAAGCTTTATATTACAAGCCAAGGGCCTCGAGGGCTCGAATACATAAGCTTGCGTACAAGCATCAGCGGAAGCATCAGATATCTGAGTACAGATATGAAACAGAAACAGAAAGGCCTTTAGAAAGGCGGGGCAAAATAAAACACTACGATCGAAAGGCGAAGGCCTCCTGCCTGGGACCCTCAGATCCTACTCCTGGTCGTCAGTCAACTCGTACTAGTATCCATCCTCTGGGTAGCAGTAGTAGTCAATCGACGGGGCATCTGTCTCAGGGGGCTCC
This sequence comes from Thinopyrum elongatum, assembly GCA_011799875.1. NCBI lineage: Eukaryota > Viridiplantae > Streptophyta > Magnoliopsida > Poales > Poaceae > Thinopyrum > Thinopyrum elongatum. The sequence goes on along the minus strand of CM022298.1, from coordinate 486,379,446 downwards.
GTCCTTTGGTCACGACAAACTGATAAGGGGAGAAAAGAAAAACAAAGCAACCATGAGTACTCAGAAGTACTCAGCAAGCAAGGATCTACACTCGATATGCAACATTCGCAAAGGGAGGCTGTATATGTGGACTGGGCTGCAGAAATGCCAGAATAGAGAGTAGGCCTAGTCCTATCGAAGACTAGCATCTTCAGCGGTCTTGCAGAAATAGAAGAGGGTAGAACAGTACAATATAATGTAGCAGTATCATTAAGTCTCAACCTCACCCAGAGATCCTTTCTCGACTCCCTGCGAGAAAGCAATCCCAGAGCCATACAGTCATCAACCTCGTCCGGAGATCCCTTCTCGACTCCCTGCGAGAAGCAATCCCAGAGCCACATATCCAGGTATCATCACAGGTATCCAGTTCTAGTTGTATCGATCGGGATACAACTCCGAGTGTCCTTTACCGTAGGACAAGCTATCGATAGAAGTGTTCTTCCCTGCAGGGGTGCACCAACTTACCCAACACGCTCGATTAACTCCAGCCGGACACACTTTCCTGGGTCATGCCCGGCCTCGGCCAAACGATACACCGCAGCCCTACCTAAAGCTCAGCAGAGAGGTCCCCGCCGGTCTACATCCTAAGCACTCAGGGGTCTTGGGCCATCGCCCTGTGCACTCCGGGTCGTTGTGTGCAGGGTGGATACCAGCACCGCCTCGGAGGGTCGGTACGATCCGACCGTGCCACAATGCTGAACTGGACGTCTGACAGAACTGTCGGCTGATGCTATGATGCAGAACGCCCATACTATGCCCACGTGATGGTTAGTGCTATCAGACCAGAGGCCTGCTCGGATCAAATATCCAAATCATTAGGACTAGGGGCTTGCGGTAACGAGCAGAGACTCACGAAAGATGTGACCCCATCGCCCCGTCTCGAGGACTTGCTGCAAGGGTTAAGAACGCCCGGCCACGCCTCATATTCAGCACTCGGGCACCATACAGGCACCCGTCTTCACAACACTCGCCTCTCAGGCGCACGCGGGTACCCCTCAGGGTCGACCCGCCTATCCAAGTAACAGTGTAAATTCCAAGTATCCGTGTGTCCATAACATCAGGGGAATCCGAGGTATCACCCTTGTTGGATTCCTACTCGATGTATCCGTCAAGGTGAACTCGGAGGAATCACCCTCACTGGGTTCACACTTGATGTGATGCACGACAGCGTCGTTACCGGAAGTGGTGAAGGAGGAATCACCCTCGTTGACCACGACCGAATAGCTACTCTACAGAATTAACATCAGAAGTGCTACACGAGGTATCACCCTCGGCACTCGATATTAACGCTGCGGTGTCGTTACAACTAAGGGGGGTGATGTGCGGTGTCGGGGCCTGGTCTTCAATCCCGTTGGTCGGGTCTTCTGACAATCCAGCGCGGCAGTCGGGATAAGTGGGGTCACTGATAGGTCTCTACCCAGCCTAGACTAAACAGTTTAGGATATGTAGGTAATTATCAACGGCAGGTTACGATAAACAGGCTATGCATCAGAATAGGTAAAGCAGCAGCAACAATTCTAATGCAAGCATGAGAAATAGAATGGGCGATATCGGGATGATCAAAGGGGGGGGGGGCTTGCCTGGTTGCTCGGCGGCAAGGGCAAGGTTGTCAATGCTGTCTTCGGGCTCCGGAGCTGCGTCGGTCTCGGGGATGACGTCGGGGTCGGGGGCTATCGAGAGAGAAGAGGGGGAGGAAACAGTATAAATATAGAGCAAACATAAGCAACACAAAGCACGACATGACATTGTGCAGTGCCGGGTGTGTCCTAACGTATGGTTGCACGTCACCGAGGAAGGAGGAATCCATCTGGGAATGTTTTCCCGGTTCTGGGCATTTGTCAGACAGATGACCGGAGGGGAATGGTTGCATGTTCGGATAGTTAGGGACGTGTGACGGACGAACGGACAGCGTATTCGGATTCGTCTCGTCGTTCTGAGCGACTTTCATGTACAAAGTTTTTCGATCTGAGTTACGGATTATTTTATATGATTTTCTAAAGTATTTATTAATTTCTGGAATTTATTTAATTATTTAAACTAACATTATCCGAAACAGTGTATGCTGATGTCAGCATGACGTCAGGACCAGTGGGTCCCACATGTCATTCTCACATTAGGCTATTTAGGGTTTGATTATGCTAATTACAGTTTAATTAGACTAATTAATTAATTAGATTAATTAAACAGAATTAATTAAGTTAATTATTTAATTAATTAATTAATATTTATTTATTATTATTATTTTCATTCATTCATTTTTTTTCTTTCTGGGCCGTGGGCCCCTGCTGTCATTGGCCAGAGGGGGGGCCAGGCCCACTGGCCAGTGGCCCAGGAGGCCACTGCGGGCACGCGGGCGAACGGGCGCAGCCACGGGCGCCCGACGGGGCGAGCCCGGGCGGCGACTGCGGCGGCCGGCGACGGCGCGCAGCGAGCGAGGAGGCGGCGGGCACGGGTGGCTGCGGGGCGGAGGCGAGGCAGAGGCGAGGCGCGGCCGGAGCGAGCGAGCGGGCTGGAGGCCACGGGCGGGCGTGGTCGTGCGGTGGACGGCGATGCGAGGAGGACGCGTGGCCGGGGAGCGCGCGAGGAGCGACGCGGGCAGTGACCGCGGCGAGGGGGGGAAGGAGGGCAGACGGGGCTCACAGGGGGGATGCGTGCGGGCCCGAGGTGGCCGACGGGGAGGAGGACGAGGACGGGCGAGGTTGAGGCGGCGGTGCTGGCGCGAGGCGACGGCGGGGGTGGCGACGGGAGCGCGCACCGGGGCGCGGCGGCGTCGCGGCGGTTGGCGAGGGGCGTCGGGATCAACCCCTCCCCGATCCAGGAGTGGGTGGGGTCCGGGGAGGAGAGGCGTCCGGCGAGGGGGCTGCGGGGGCGGTCCGGCGACGGCGTGGCGATGGCGGTGCTGGGGAGGGGCGCCGGCGTCGCGGGCGAAGGGATCGAGCCCGATCCCTGCTGGATCGGGGGGGGGAGTGGGGAACGAGGGTTGGGAGTGGGGGTGGACTAGGGTTCGGGGGGGGAGGGATATGGGGGAGTATGGGGTCCGCGCCTTGTTGACCCGGTGGCCTGCTGGGCCAAGGCCCAGTCGGGGGGGAGGGGTCCCTTTTCTTTTTGTTTTCTTTTGTTTTTCTTTTCTGTTCTGTTTTGCAAAATGTGTGGCCCCCATTAGAGTTTTGTAAAATATGAGAGCTGGCCCACAAATCACAGCACAATATATCCTACCACCAAAAACTAGTTTGGGGTAAATATCTTTTCATATTTATTTTAGATTAAATAAAAGGTAATTAAATATTGTCTTTAGTCACTGTTTGGGGATGTTTGAGTCACTTACCCAACTCCAATGATGTTGGTTTCAATTTTAGAATTGTCTCTGATTTATTCGCTATTTAATGAACAGTTTAGTTTCTATGTTGGACAACTTTTATTTTCCACTTTCATTTAAATTTGGATTTTGACTTAGGAGTTGAAATGCAATATGATGTTAATGATGATCATGCACTGTTAAACATGATGACATGGCATAATCAAAAGGGTGATTACTGTAGTTAACCACCGGGGGTGTTACAAATCTCCTCTACTAACAAGAATTCTAGTCCCGAGAATTAAGAGGTAGAAGGAAAAAGTTCGGGGTATTCCGCACGAAGATTATCCTTTCGTTCCCAAGTGGCTTCATCTTCGGTATGATTTGACCACTGCACTTTGAGGAACTTGGTAACCTTCTGACGGGTCCGACGTTCAGCTTCATCGAGAATGCGGATCGGATGCTCCTTATAAGATAGGTCATCTTGCAATTCGAGCACCTCGTGATCCACAGCTCGGTGCGGAGATTCTTTGAAGCATTGACGAAGTTGCGACACATGGAAGACCTCGTGGATATGAGAGAATTGTGGTGGCAACTCCAATTTATATGCCACCTGACCACGTCTAGCAATAATGCGGAAAGGACCAATGTAGCGTGGAGCTAGCTTGCCCTTGATTCCAAAACGGTGAGTGCCTTTCATAGGGGTGACATGTAGATAAGCTTGATCACCAGGTTGATAAGTCAAACCCCATCGTTTGCGATCATAGTTGCTTTTCTAGCGGTCCTGAGCCGCCTTGAGATTTTCCCGGACAATACGAACTTGTTCTTCGGCGTGTTGAATAATATCCGGACCCACGAGTGGTCGTTCCCCAGTTTCTGACCAATTCAGAGGGGTTCGACACTTACGTCCATAAAGAACTTCAAAGGGAGCCATTTTCAAGCTGGCTTGATAGCTGTTGTTGTAAGAGAATTCGGCATACGGGAGAGATTCTTCCCACTTCTTACCGAACGATATAACACAAGCCCGAAGCATGTCTTCAAGCACTTGATTGACTCGTTCGACTTGGCCTTGGGATTGGGGATGATAAGCTGAACTCCAGGTAATATGAGTTCCCATAGCTGTTTGAAAACTTTCCCAGAATTTGGAAGTGAAAAGACCGCCATGGTCCGAACTAATCTCCTTCGGAATACCGTGGAGTGAAACAATTCTGGAGATATACAACTCTGCTAACTGACTAGCAGTAATAGTTTCTTTGACAGGCAGAAAGTGTGCAACTTTGAGAGTTGGTCGACGACGACAAGAATAGCATCGTGACCCTTCTGTGACCTGGAGAGTCCTGTAATGAAATCCATCTGAACCTTATCCCATTTCCATAGAGGAATAGGCAGTGGTTGCAGAATTCCAGCTGGTTTCTGATGTTCTGCGTTAACGCGACGACACACATCACATTCAGTAACATAACGAGCAATGTCCTGCTTCATTTTAGACCACCAGTACCTTTGACGGAGATCACGATACATCTTGGTGCTACCCGGATGAATAGACAGCGGGGTATCATGTGCCTCCTTCATGACCTTGTCGGTCATAAGCTCGAAGCGAGGTACGATAATGCGGTTTCTAAAATACAAGGTTCCATCTTCAGACAGCGAGAAATCCCTGTACTTTACAAGGTGAAGGTCTTTCTTCATCAGATCAATTTCAGCATCTTTAGCTTGCGCATTCTTAACAGCTTTCTCAAGATCTGGTTGTATCACAAGGTTATTTAGAGAGCCCTGTGGGACAATACGGAGATTCAGCTTGCACAGTTGTTCAAAAAGACGAGGTTGAGCTCGCCTAACCATGAGGTTGTCGCAATAGGACTTGCGGCTTAAGGCATCAGCCATCACGTTAGCCTTTCCAGGGGTATAGGAAATACCCAAATCATAGTCCGCAATGGCCTCCATCCATCTTTGCTGACGGAGGTTTAGAGATGGCTGAGTAAACAAGTACTTCAGACTTTTATGATCGGTGTAGATCTCGCAACGATTACCGAGAAGGTAATGTCGCCACAACTGCAATGCATAGATCACAACAGCTAGTTCTAGATCATGTACCGGATAATTCTCTTCATGTGGGCGCAACTGACGAGAGCCATAAGCAATCACTTTACGCTCTTGCATTAGGACACAACCTAATCCTTCACGGGATGCGTCACAATAGATCACAAAGTCTTTGCGGGTATCTGGAGGAGATAGTACTGGGGCAGATGTTAGCTTGTCTTTGAGTGTCTGAAAACTTTCCTGACATTTTTCTGTCCATTCAAACTTAACGCCCTTGTGAAGCAGATCAGTCAAAGGCTTAGCAATCTTGGAAAAGTTCTCGACAAATCGACGGCAATAGCTTGCAAGGCCAAGAAAACTTCTCACTTGCTTGACGTTCTTTGGAGGAGTCCAGTCCAGAATAGCCTGAACTCGTTCTGGGTTAACGGCAATGCCATCTTTTGAAATCACATGACCGAGATATGTTAGTTCAGAAAGCCAGAATTCACATTTGGAGTACTTGGCATACAGCTGGTGTTCTCGGAGCCTTTCCAGTACTAGACGGAGGTGTTCACATTTGGAGTACTTGGCAGTACCAGAATATCATCCAGATATACCACGACAAACTTGTCGAGGTAATCCATGAAGATATAATTCATCAGACGGGAGAATGTGGCTGGAGCATTTGTTAAGCCAAATGACATGACAATGTACTCATAAGAACCATAGCGAGTAAAAAATGCAGTCTTCAGAATATCCTATTCACGAACACGGATCTGATGGTATCCCAATCTCAAATCAAGCTTAGAGAATACTGAGGAACCGGCAAGTTGATCATACAAATCATTGATCCGGGGAAGCGGATATTTGTTCTGGATTGTTGCTTGGTTGATAGGTCGGTAATCCTGAACCAACCGGTTAGTTCCATCCTTCTTCTTAACGAAGAGTGAAGGTGCTCCCCAAGCAGAGGAACTGGGGCGGATGAAACCTTTCTTAAGTGACGTGTCGATTTCCTCCTTAAGTTCAAGAAGATGATGCGGAGGCATCTTATAAGGACGCTTCACAATAGGGGTAGTGCCAGGTTTCAAGTCGATGACAAACTCAACAGCTCTAGAAGGGGGTATTCCTGGAAGTTCTTCTGGAAATACATCTTGAAAATCACGAATAACTGGAACGTTCTCGATGCCTTCAAGAGGTGAAGCATTCAATGCATTCAGAACATATATCTGGCTTTCAGCATCCTGAGCTATTCGGGCTGAGTAATTGATCACCTGACCAGAAGGGTGTGTGAGCTGGACTGTCTTAGTAGCACAGTCAATCAAAGCATTATGGGCTGTCAACCAGTCCATACCGAGAATAATGTCTATGTCGGAAGGTCCAAGTACAATGAGAGAAACCGGAAAAAGTAGACCTCCAATCTCGATGTGGTTGTGAGGGCTTAGCATTGTGGTTTGCCACTTGGATCTCGGGGACTGAACCATTAGAGGAGTGGGTAATTCTTCCAAGTATAACTCATGTGACTGAGCAAATTGTTGGGACACAAAAGCATGCGATGCTCCTGAATCGAAGAGAACAGAGGCCGGTACTGAATTCACAGAGAGTGTTCCCAGCATGATAGTCGGTTCCTTCTGAGCCTTTTTAGCATTGACGTGATTGGCATAGCCAAGCACAACAGCAGACGGTATGGTATTACGGTTTCTGAATCGGCGGTTTCGACAACCCTTCTTACGACCATTAGGAGGACGTGGCGCAACTTGATGAGAATCCATAGCATTAGGCGGTCCATCATGAACCGTAAGCTGTCTCAGCGGTGAAGGCAGACGAGGTGCAACATAAGACGGTCTTGGTGTTGGAGCAGGTCGGTGATGAACATTGTGAGGGATCCACACTCGATGCTTCTGAACAGGTCGACCCGAAGACGAACCAACATCATGAGTGTGCTTGAGCGACTCCTGGTACTCAGTCAGAGCTGTTTCAACTTGGAAAGATTTGCTGACAAGCGTTGCAAATTCTGTGCAATCATGGACAGCAAGTGCAAGTTTTATATCAGTACGTAGTCCTCCATGGAATTTCTCCTGCTTGCGAGTGTCAGTGTCGATGTCATCCGCAGCATAGCGGGATAATTCAAGGAATTTCCTCTGATATTCATCCACAGTCAATGTGCCCTGTGAGAGTTTACGGAACTCCTGCTTCTTCTGGTCCATCAGACCTTGAGGAATGTAACGTGCATGAAAAGCTGACTGAAATTCCTGCCAAGTGGTTACAGTCTCTGCAGGCAACATAGCCTTGTGGCTCTCCCACCATTGAGCAGCTGGACCCTTTAAGTGGAATGTCGCAAAGGTGATGTGACTGTCAGGAGCAACATTAGTTGATTCCATCTCAAACAGGATGTCACGAAGCCAATCATCAGCATCCATAGGATTGGTGGAGTTGCGGAAAACGGACGGATTGAGGCGCACAAATTCTGGCAGAGTTATTGGAGCATTCTGTTGCTGAGCATTCTGAGTTGGGAATTGAGCCAATACTCCGGTCACAAACTGACGGTTAAGCTCAAACTGCTGACGGTTGAGTTCAAACTGCTGCATCATGGCGGCAATATAGGGTGGAGGTGGAGGATCGTCAGCCATCCTGCCAAATCAACAGGGGCAGTTTAGCAAGAAAAACTGCAGGTGTACGGAATGATTCATGAAGTATCACGCACAACAGAAGGAAGTGCAATAGATAATTCAGCATATTCGCACCAGACATTCAAATCCGCACATAGCCTCGGTTAGTATCCGGCATTACGATAGCTGAAAGGGGAAGGCTAGACATCTAGGCGGCGCGCAGGCACGCGGTAGGGAAGTACACAACGAGACATAGCAAAGGCTACATCAACGTCGGAGAAAACTATTGGAGCGAGGAATCTGCAAGTGAAACACAGGGTGCCCTCGATAAAAGGATCCTGTAAGCAGAACCTGGTCCACAATCTTGGAGCAAGGGGGGAATATTTCAGAACACCGGGTGGATGTGATTACGAGAACCTAATGTTGGAGTTAGTAAAAAAAATTAACCCGAATAGACGAGAGGTCAGAGTCCCAGAGTATAGGTCGAGGAGTAAAAGATACTAATACCACCCAATTGGCGACGTGGGCCCGTAAGCCACACAGCCAGGTTAGTAAAACAATTTTCGGTTACTAGACTCAACTTCGGCCAAGGAGTTAGAAAGGGGGATTCCTAGAGGCAGTCGGCTCTGATACCAACTTGTGACGCCCCCGGCCCAATCGTGCACTAATCATACACGCAAATGCACACGATCAAGCCTAAGGACTCACGGGAAGATATCACAACAAAACTCTAAAATATAAATAAAGTCATACAAGCTTTATATTACAAGCCAAGGGCCTCGAGGGCTCGAATACATAAGCTTGCGTACAAGCGTCAGCGGAAGCATCAGATATCTGAGTACAGATATGAAACAGAAACAGAAAGGCCTTTAGAAAGGCCGGGCAAAATAAAACACTACGATCGAAAGGCGAAGGCCTCCTGCCTGGGACCCTCCGATCCTACTCCTGGTCGTCAGTCAACTTGTAGTAGTATCCATCCTCTGGGTAGTAGTAGTAGTCGATCGACGGGGCATCTGTCTCAGGGGGCTCCGTCCTCTGGTCACGACAAACTGATAAGGGGAGAAAAGAAAAACAAAGCAACCATGAGTACTCAGAAGTACTCAACAAGCAAGGATCTACACTCGATATGCAACATTCGCAAAGGGAGGCTGTATATGTGGACTGGGCTGCAGAAATGCCAGAATAAAGAGTAGGCCTAGTCCTATCGAAGACTAGCATCTTCAGTGGTCTTGCAGAAATAGAAGAGGGTAGAACAGTACAATATAATGTAGCAGTATCATTAAGTCTCAACCTCACCCAGAGATCCTTTCTCGACTCCCTGCTAGAAAGCAATCCCAGAGCCATACAGTCATCAACCTCGTCCGGAGATCCCTTCTCGACTCCCTGCGAGAAGCAATCCCAGAGCCACATATCCAGGTATCATCACAGGTATCCAGTTCTAGTTGTATCGATCGGGATACAACTCCGAGTGTCCTTTACCGTAGGACAGGCTATCGATAGAAGTGTTCTTCCCTGCAGGGGTGCACCAACTTACCCAACACGCTCGATTAACTCCGGCCGGACACACTTTCCTGGCTCATGCCCGGCCTCGGCCAAACGATACACCGCAGCCCTACCTAAAGCTCAGCAGAGAGGTCCCCGCTGGTCTACATCCTAAGCACTCAGGGGTCTTGGGCCATCGCCCTGTGCACTCCGGGTCGTTGTGTGCAGGGTGGATACCAGCACCGCCTCGGAGGGTCGGTACGATCCGACTGTGCCACAATGCTGAACTGGACGTCTGACAGAACTGTCGGCTGATGCTACGATGCAGAACGCCCATACTATGCCCACGTGAAGGTTAGTGCTATCAGACCAGAGGCCTGCTCGGATCAAATATCCAAATTATTAGGACTAGGGGCTTGCGGTAACGAGCAGAGACTCATGAAAGATGTGACCCCGTCGCCCCGTCTCGAGGACTTGCTGCAAGGGTTAAGAATGCCCGGCCGCGCCTCGTATTCAGCACTCGGGCACCATACAGGCACCCGTCTTCACAACACTCGCCTCTCAGGCGCACGCAGGTACCCCTCAGGGTCGACCCGCCTATCCAAGTAACAGTGTAAATTCCAATTATCCGTGTGTCCATAACATCAGGGGAATCCAAGGTATCACCCTCGTTGGATTCCTACTCGATGTATCCGTCAAGGTGAACTCGGAGGAATCACCCTGACTGGGTTCACACTTGATGTGATGCACGACAGCGTCGTTACCGGAAGTGGTGAAGGAGGAATCACCCTCGTTGACCACGACCGAATAGCTACTCTACAGAATTAACATCAGAAGTGCTACACGAGGTATCACCCTCGGCACTCGATATTAACGCTGCGGTGTCGTTACAACTAAGGGGGGTGATGTGCGGTGTCGGGGCCTGGTCTTCAATCCTGTTGGTCGGGTCTTCTGACAATCCAGCGCGGCAGTCGGGATAAGTGGGGTCACTGATAGGTCTCTACCCAGCCTAGACTAAACAGTTTAGGATATGCAGGTAATTATCAACGGCAGGTTACGATAAACAGGCTATGCATTAGAATAGGTAAAGCAGCAGCAGCAATTCTAATGCAAGCATGAGAAATAGAATGGGCGATATCGGGATGATCAAAGGGGGGGCTTGCCTGGTTGCTCGGCGGCAAGGGCAAGGTTGTCAATGCTGTCTTCGGGCTCCGGAGCTGCGTCGGTCACAGGGACGACGTCGGGGTCGGGGGCTATCGAGAGAGAAGAGGGGGAGGAAACAGTATGGTTGCACGTCATGACATTGTGCAGTGCCGGGTGTGTCCTAACGTATGGTTGCACGTCACCGAGGAAGGAGGAATCCATCCGGGAATGTTTTCCCGGTTCCGGGCATTTGTCAGACAGATGACCGGAGGGGAATGGTTGCATGTTCGGATAGTTAGGGACGTGTGACGGACGAACGGACCGCGTATTCGGATTTGTCTCGTCGTTCTGAGCGACTTTCATGTACAAAGTTTTTCGATCTGAGTTACGGTTTTTTTTTTGATTTTCTAAAGTTTTTATTAATTTCTGGAATTTATTTAATTATTTAAACTAACATTATCCGAAACAGTGTATGCTGACGTCAGCATGACGTCAGGACCAGTGGGTCCCACATGTCATTCTCACATTAGGCTAATTAGGGTTTGATTATGCTAATTACAGTTTAATTAGACTAATTAATTAATTATATTAATTAAACAGAATTAATTAAGTTAATTATTTAATTAATTAATTAATATTTATTTATTTTTATTATTATTATTAATATTATTTTTATTTTCATTCATTCATTTTTTTTTCTGGGCCGTGGGCCCCTGCTGTCATTGGCCAGAGGGGGGGGGGGCAGCCCACTGGCCATGGCCCGGGAGGCCACTGCGGGCACGCGGGCGAACGGCGCAGCCACGGGCGCCCGACGGGGCGAGCCCGGGCGGCGCTGCGGCGGCCGGCGACGGCGCGCAGCGAGCGGGAGGCGGCGGGCACGGGTGGCTGCGGGGCGGAGCGAGGCGAGGCAGAGGAGAGCGCGGCCGGAGCGAGCGGACGGGCTGGAGGCCACGGGCGGGCGCGGTCGTGCGGTGGACGGCGATGCGAGGAGGGCGCGCGCCGGGCGCGCGGCGAGGGGCGACGCGGCAGTGACCGCGGCGGGGGGGGAAGGAGGGCAGACGGGCTCACGGGGGGATGCATGCGGGCCCGAGGTGGCCGACGGGGAGGAGGACGAGACGGGCGAGGTTGAGGCGGCGGTGCTGGCGCGAGGCGACGGCGGGGGTGGCGACAGGACGCGCACCGGGGCGCGGCGGCGTCGCGGCTGTTGGCGAGGGGCCGGGATCGACCCCTCCCCGTCCAGAGTGGGTGGGGTCCGGGAGGAGAGGCGTCCGGCGAGGGGGCTGCGGGGCGGTCCCGGCGACGGCGTGGCGATGGCGGTGCTGGGAGGGGCGCCGGCGTCGCGGGCGAAGGGTTCGAGCCCGATCCCTCCTGGATCGGGGGGGGGGGGTGGGGAACGAGGGGTGGACTAGGGTTCGGGGGGAGGGATATGGGGGAGTAGGTGGCCGGCTCACTGGGGGGGCCGGTGCCTCTGGGCCGAGGCCCAGTCGGGGGGGAGGGGTCCCTTTTCTTTTTGTTTTCTTTTGTTTTTCTTTTCTTTTCTGTTTTGCAAAATGTGTGGCCCCCATTAGAGTTATTCTAAATATGAGAGCTGGCCCACAAATCACAGCACAATATATCCTACCACCAAAAACTAGTTTGGGGTAAATATCTTTTCATATTTATTTTAGATTAAATAAAAGGTAATTAAATATTGTCTTTAGTCACTGTTTGGGGATGTTTGAGTCACTTACCCAACTCCAATGATGTTGGTTTCAATTTTAGAATTGTCTCTGATTTATTTGCTATTTAATGAACAATTTAGTTTCTATGTTGGACAACTTTTATTTTCCACTTTCATTTAAATTTGGATTTTGACTTAGGAGTTGAAGTGCAATATGATGTTAATGATGATCATGCACTGTTAAACATGATGACATGGCATAATCAAAAGGGTGATTACTGTAGTTAACCACCGGGGGTGTTACATTCCCGATGTCTATATTACGGCTCAACAGGCAACCCAAGTTTTCTATCTACCGTGGGCCTGCCAAACTGATCCAAATCTGAATGGTTGGGATGTCGTTTATGAAGTGCCGCCACGTGTTAGACCACCTCCCCCCAATGAAGAGGATTATGAACCTCACATTAACCCAGACACATATGAAGGTGAATTCTTCCAAGAAACACGTCTTTCCAGAAAACGCTCCAAGAAACGCTCTACTTCACCCCAGAACATTGAAGTAGACAGCGACAGTGAATCCGACTTCACCCCTGAGCCGGAACAAGAAGAGCCTGAACAAGAAGAGGTTACTGCTGCGGATGACTTGTCAATGCTTGACCGATTACATAAAGGTGGCCTTCCACATGTTGATGCCACTAAACCCGATGAGCACTTCATTCATGATAGTGATGATGATGATGCATTAATTGATCCCGGAGCATTTATTGAACCCGACTATCAAGATTATTATTAGGTATTCAATTTTTTTCTGTTGTACTTGATTTATATAGTTACTTGTATGATTGTATGGTTTATATAGTTACTTGTATAATTTTCTTACTTTGTATGATTGTTTGTTATACATAGTGCCATGGTCTTGACATCCGTCCCCATTGGCCCTCGCCGGTTTATGATTCGGATGTGGTATATTCTCTTTTATAACTATTTATTGCATTTCACATTTATGACAATTATGGCCATCAAGTTGACATAGAGATATTTTTATCTAGGAGGTATGTGAACCGGAAATTGCAACCGACCCTCTTGTCGAGAAGTTAAATTTAGTTGAAAAAGAAAATGAGTATTTGAAAGAAAAAATGAAAAGAATTGAAGAAGAGAAGATGAAATTGGAGTTGTATGTTGCCGATGTCGTCGATGATCACAAGATGAAGATGGATGCAATGCGCTTGAAGATTAAGAAGATTAGAAAATATGCCATTGATAATGAGGCTTGGTATCATTATGCCATTGGATCAATTGTTACCTTAGTTGCGATCTTGATCGCATTTGTTGTGATGAGGGTAAGTTTTCTCTAGTGTTAGCCCTATTATGCCACATACTTAGCTTATTTTCCCCAAAAAAGACGTACTTAGCTAATTATCCTCCAAAATGACATAATTAGCTTATTTAGTTCATTTATGACATAAGTAGCTTATTCATTTCAAAAATGGCATAATAACCTTGGTTCTCTCATAGATGTCATATACTTAGCTTATTTTCCTCCTAAATGGCATAATTACCTAAGTTAGAAAAAAGAAAGAATAGAAGAAGAAAGAGAAGAAAAAGAAAGAATAAAAGAAGAAGAATGAGAATGAGGAGGAAAAGGATAAAAAGATAGAAGAGAAGAAGAAAGATGAGAAAAGAAGAAGAAGAAGAAGAAGAAGAAGAAGAGAAGACGAAGAAGAAGAAAATATCTTCTTCTTCTTCTAGTCTTCTTCTTCTTCTAACTTTCTTACTCCCATTTTGTAGGTTTGATTCACTTCATGGAAGCAGCATTGATGGACTGCTAGTGTTTAGTTCTTGTTTTCATTTCTATTGATGAACAATGTGAAACTATGTATGTATATATGGATGAACTCCGTGAAACTATGTATGTATTGGATCTTTTAATACCCTATGTGTTCTGTTGCATTGATGGACTGCTAGATGTTTGATACATGGGCTATGTTTGAGGTTGAAACTATATATATGTCATATATATCTTTTGAAAATGCAGGGATATAACAGAAAACAGAAACAATGCAGCCTCTTTGCCGTCTGCCACCGATGGCAAAGAAGCCACGTGGCAGCAACCTGTGCAATCTGGGAGCTGACCCATTTGGTTACTTTGCCGTCTGTGGCAGACGGCAAAGGCTGTGGGAATTTGCCATCTGTGGCGGACGGCAAAGGCTTGGGGGCATGACGCGTGGCTGACGTTAGAAAGCGGACGGCAAAGGGGAGGGCATCTTTGTCGTCCACTGGCAGATGTCAAAGCCTCCCGTTAGCCACCTAACGTGGCTAACGCCTGTTATTTGTCGTCCATGTTCTTTTCCGTCTGCCACCGATGGCAAAGGTTCTTTGCCATCCGCTTTGAGGAAGCAGACGACAAAGAACCTCTTTACCGTAGCTTTCTTTGCAGGGCAGGTTTGCCGTTGGTGGCAGACGGCAAAGATGTTTGCCGTCCGCTTTTGGGTCCTTTGCCGTCTGCCATGGCAGACGACAAAGAAGTTGATTCCTGTAGTGCATGTATATCTAGACATCATCAGAACATTAAGGTAACACTCTTCCTTGTTGCTATGTAGCCTGGGATTGCATATTTAGTCATTCAGTACAATGCATATTGCTATGTAGCCTCTGATATATTAAATATGGCCCTAGTTAACCTACTGATAAATGGGTTACAAATATATTAAGTGAAATGTTTGATTCGACGATTAATCCCTTATCAGCCCCCAGGCTATATGGTACCAGCTACCGATATCCTGAACAGTGAGTACATATAAGCAATGAGATGAAACTAACCTCGATGGAAAACAGCATTGTTCTCAATATTGTCCTGCTGTTCTCAATATTGTCCTGTATGAGTACATATAAAGGCATGTTAAGCACAACAGACTAAACATCAACCAATTATATCCAGGGTAGACAACATAATCTACAATTGATAGCTTCAGTGTGCAGGTTTTAGCATGCTAGTTAAGCAAAACAAGAAGTGGAAAGGTGTGTTAACTGCATCAGGCATAAGATTTAAAAACAAGGAAATACTCATTCAAACTGGTATTGTGCAGGTCTAAAGTACACTAGTTATTGTTAAAAAACGAAAAGGCATGTTAACTGCAACATCCTTAACAGCAACCAAATATCGTAATTCATAGTGCTATTATTGAAACTATTATTGATGAAATTGAACTGCACGGCAAATAGTTGCACATATAGAGCATCACATTGTGAAGAACTGAAATAAACAAGGCATAAGGACTACTGGAATCAGGATCTTTGCCGTCAGCCAGCTCTTTGGAGCTCTGCCCTAACTAAAAAGCGGCCAGTGCCCGCGCCCCACCCCTCTCTCTCTCCCCTCTCTCTCTCTCCCCTCGCCTCACCTGCGCCGCCGCCCCCGCCCCCGACCCCCGCCCGAGCCGCCCCCACCCCCAACCCCCGCCGCCCCGCCGCCCCGCCGCCCCGCCGCTCAGGCCGCCCGCCGCGTCCTCCACCGCCGCCGGAGCCAAGGTGAGATTTTTTTTGTTTTCTTCTACTAATCTTTGCTATTTAGGTTTAGGTGTTATTAATAGGTTTTGGTTAGTGGTAGGTTTAGGTTAGTGCTAGGTTTAGGTTTAGATAATTAGAAGAAGAAGAAAGTTGAAAAAGAGAAGAATAAGTAGAAGAAGAGGAAAAAGGAAAAAAGGAAGAGGGTCGTGGATCGCCGGTCGTCGAGGGGATAGATGGTGGAGCCAGTGGGTCCCGCCGGTCCCGACGCCGTTGCCCATGCCGAAAATCCCCTGGTCCGAGTGCTGACCCGTCGACCGTGTGTTGCCATAACAGAGGGCGCCCGGGGACGAGCGGGTTAGGGGATTCCTCGACGTCGATGGAACCCTAAATCGCAAGTATCGTCGGTGCGAGATACATGTGGCCGTCAATGTCGAACACTACATCCACGTCCCACAAGTGACGCCGGCATTCGGCGTCCCGCAGCAACAGTTCTCGGGGTCGATGGCGGTCGAACACCTATGCGAATTTGTCTTGCAGCCTCTGCGATGACGATTAAAAGCCAAGTGTTGAAACTTGAAACACCCAAACTGACTCAAGTCGGTTTGGTTGTTTGAAGTTTCAAAACTTGGCTTTAAACCTCATTGCTGAGGCTGCCAAACAAATTCACCAAGGTGTTCGACCGTCATCGGCCCCCCAGAACTATTGCTGCGGGATGCCGGGCGCCGGCGTCACTTATGGGACGTGGATCTAGTGTTCAACACCGACCGCCACATGTATCTTGCACCGATGATACTTGCTATTTAGGGTTCCATCGACGCCGAGGAACCCCCTAACCCGCTCGTCCTGTTGTAAATATTTAGTTAGGTTGACGGAAAAAACAATATTGCTATGTTATTCATCTTTCGATTTAAATGTGCAGTTTTTTCGTCGCTGCGAGGGTCTAGTGTTCGACGAGCTCCGCCCCTGCGTTCGTGGGTGAGCACAAATGACATCTCCTCCTCCCCCCTTCATTTGCTCTGTTCCGGTCTTTGTGCCGATGAAACTTGCTAGCTATAGGTGTCTTCAATCATCAGTATGCGTGACCACTATACGTCTCCCGTTCGAAAGGGTTACATCTATAAATATGCATGCATTTGCATATTTATAACTGTGATTCTTTCGAATTGTCCAACGTTATCCATGGACAGCCCGAGTATGTGTAGATTGGGTTCGTTTTCCCATTTGCTCTGCTTCAGATCCGATGCAGAATTTCATTAGTGCCTCCATGTTGTTCTCCGGGTACACATCATCTCTGCTTATTGCCGAGACGTGTATCAGGAGAACAGCGGGGAGGTGCTACCAAAATTTTGCGTCGAATCCGGAGCAGAGCATGGGAAAACGAACCCAATCTACACATACTCGGGTGGGATTAGGACCTATCTTTACCTATTAGCGTCTAGGTTGCATGGACGTAATAAAAGTGACAAACTCCATTAACTGATGAATATATACATGCTGATTTATATATATATTTCTTATGTGTCTAGTAGCTAGGCAAGATGAGTGATCGTGCGTGGATGTACACCGGTCACACTAGTCAGAAAGACATGACCATTGAATGGTTAACAAAAACCAAGGGGTTTCTGAGAGCCGCATTTGCAAATGGCCAGAGGACAACCTGGTGCCCCTGTGCTGGGTGCAACAATTGGCATAAGAGGACAGAGGATGAATTGGGCAAACACCTGCAGAAGATGGGTTTCACGCCAGGTTATACGATGTGGACATTTCATGGCGAGTCTGCCCAACGTGCCAGAGCTAAGGTGCTTCGTCGTCGCACCGACGAGCATGGTACCGGGATGGAAGACATGGTGCAAGACTTTGATGATGCTCGGGACTCGGACGATGAGATGGAGGAATCTGCAAAGGCCTTCAATGAAATGTTGGAGTCTTCAAAACGTCCTCTCCATGAGCACACTGAGCTTTGTCAGCTGGATGCCATCTCACAAATAATGGCTCTGAAGGCTCAATTCAACTTGGGCAGAGAATGCTACGACGCGATGATGATAGTATTTGGACGTTTTCTACCCAAAGGCCATGTACTACCTGCAAACATGTACCAGTCAGACAAAATCCTCCGTGCTCTTAAGATGCCCTATGAGAAGATACATGCCTGTGAGAAAGGATGTGCCTTATTTAGGCTTCAGTATGCGGACTTGAACTATTGTCCCATTTGCAAGTCATCCAGGTATGTTGTGGTAGACAACGGTATGGGTGAGAAGACGCAGACCAAAATCCCCGTTAATGTTCTTCGGTATATGCCAATCGTACCAAGACTTCAACGTCTTTTCATGGTCGAAGAGACAGCCAGACAGACGACATGGCACAAAACGGGCAAAAGAACCCAACTAGATGTAGATGGGAAGCTGATGATGGTGCACACATCGGACGGTGAAGCGTGGAAGCGCTTCAATGCATTACATGATGACAAAGCGGCAGATCCGAGGCATCCTTGAGTCGCCATCAGCACTGATGGGTTCAGTGTGTTTGGTCTGACGGCAGCCCAATACAGTTGTTGGCCCGTATTTGTCATTCCACTCAATCTCCCCCTGGACAGATTATGCAAAGAAATAACATTTATTAATGATGATGATGAGCACGTCATTACTGATAGTGATGATGATGATGCATTTATTGATCCCGGAGCCTTTATTGAACCCGACGATCCAGATTATTATTAGGTATTCAATTTTTTATGTTGTACTTGATTTATATAGTTACTTGTATGATTGTATGATTTATGTAGTTACTTGTATAATTTTCTTACTTTGTATGATTGTTTGTTAGACATAGTGCCATGGTCTTGATATCCATCCCCGTCGGCCCTCGCCCGCTTTATGATTCGGATGTGGTAAATTCTCTTTTATAACTATTTGTTGCATTTCGCATTTATGACAATTATGGCCATCAAGTTGACATAGAGATGTTTTAATCTAGGAGGTATGTGAACCAGAATTTGCAACCGACCCTCTTGTCGAGAAGTTAAATTTAGTTGAAAAAGAAAATGAGTATTTGAAAGGAAAAATTAAAAGAATTGAAGAATAGAAGATGACATTGGAGTTGTATGTTGCCGATGTTGTCGATGATCACAAGATGAATGCAATGCGCTTGACGATGGATGCAATGCGCTTGAAGATTAAGAAGATTAGAAAATATGCCATTGATAATGAGGCTTGGTATCATTATGCCGTTGGATCAATTGTTACCTTAGTTGCGATCTTCATCGCATTTGTTATGATGAGGGTAAGTTTTCTCTAATGTTTTGCTTAACAAATGCATACTTAGCTTATTTTCCTCCTAAATGGCATAATTAGCTAAGTTAGATAAAAAATGAGCTATACTCACATAAGTTGGCTCAAAAATGGCATCATCACCTAGGTTAGCACAAAAATAACCTATACTTACCTTATTTTTCTCCAAATTGACATAATAAGCTTAGTTGACCTATACTTTACCTAGGATAGCTATAAAATGACCTATACTTAGCATTTTTCCTCCTAAATGACTTAATATGCTTAGTTAGCTAAAAAATGGCATAACTACATAGGATAGCTCAATAATGATCTATACTTAGCTTACCTAGTTCATTTATGACATACTTAGCATACTTAGGTAAAAAAATGGCATGATAACCTTGGTTTAGCTCCAAAATGACATTGACTTGGCTTATTTTCCTCCAAAATGACAAAATAACCTTACCTACCTCCAAAATGACCGATTTTACCTAGGATAGCTCTAAAATGACCTACACTTGCCATTATGTCCTCCAAAATGAATAAATATGCTTAGTTAGCTCAAAAATGGCATAACTACCTAGGTTAGCTCAAAAATGACCTATACTTAGCTTCTTCAGTTCATTTATGACATACTTAGCATACTTAGGTAAAAAATGGCATGATAACCTTGGTTTAGCTCCAAAATGACATAGACTTAGCTTATTTTCCTCGAAAATGACATAATAACCTTACTAAGCTCCAAAATGACCTATTTACCTAGCTTAGCTCTAAAATGACCTACACTTAGCATTTTTACCTAGCTTAGCTAAAAAATGGCATTTTTACCTACCCTAGTTAGAAGAAGAAGATAAAGAAGAGGAGAGGAGAAAAAGAAAGAGAAGAAAAATTCTTCTTCTTCTTCTTCTTCTTCTTCTTCTTCTTCTTCTTCTAGCTAGTCTTCTTCTTCTTCTAACTTTCTTCTTTACCAATATGCAGATTTGCTTTAGATGAGGAAGCTTGCGTTCATGGAGTCTACTCTTCTCCTTGTGCTTCCTTTTTGTTTTGATTTTGTACGATATGTATGTATGGATTAAACTTGGAGTCTACACTTTGCGTTGATGAAACTTGCGACCTATATATGTATGTATGGATGAAACCATTGTATGCTTGTTGTTGGATATGTTGCATATGTTCTTCTCTTCACGATTCATGTGTTGGTATGCTTGTTGAAAGTATTTTCAAATGTGTGTATATATATATCTATGAAATTGAATGAATTTAAGAAAAAACAGAAAAAACAGGGGCTATACAGGATCTTTGCCGTCTGCTGGTAGACGGCAAAGAGCTTTGCCATCAGCCAGTAGACGGCAAAGCTGCCACGTGGCAGCTACCTGTACAGCCTGGGGGGCACTGGGATGGCCTATATGGTTGCTTTGTCGTCTGCCAGCAGACGGCATACAGTGCCATGTGGCAGCTACCTGGGGGGACGGCAAAGCACACCGTTAACCCCTTAACGGACCTAAGCTGCCACGTGTGCCGTCCAGGTCCTTTGCTGTCTGCTGGCGGACGACAAAGGCCTTTGCATCTTTGCCGTCCGCCAGCAGACAGCAAAGTGCCCTTTGCCGTAGCTTGTTCAGCCGGACGTGTTGCCATCTGCTGGCTGACGGCAAAGGCCTTTGCCGTCCGCCAGGCATGCCTTTGCCGTCAGCCATGGCAGACGGCAAAGTTCATGATTCCTGTAGTGAGGCCATCTCTAGCCGATCCTTTAAAAGTTAACGGACTAAAACCCTTAGTGGATATATATATACTCCAGCAATTTTTGGACATTTCTAGTTGATCCCCTAAACTTAACGTTGTAAACTTCAATTTGATCAAGTTCAAAGCAGGTTCAACCGAAAGTAGCATGCATTCAAACATAAACATAGATAGTTTTGCATAACCAAACATAAAACATAAATTTAAACTCAGCTAAACTACTTTCGGTCGAAGTGGAGGTCGAGCCAATCCTTCCTCATCAGGTACGGTGTGCCACGAGCCGGGTCCTGGCCGGTGCCGTCGTCGGGGTCATTGGGGAAGACACTCCTCCACTCATCGATGTCGATCTCCTCATCCTCGCCGCCCACCTCGACGCCCTTCGTGCCACCATCCTTGGCGCCTTTGACCTCATCATTGGAGGAGAGCACGATAACCTCGCCGCCCTCCGCGCCAGCAAAGATCACCCGCTCCGCCTCCACGAGCTCTGGGTGCTGCCGGTGGAGCTCTTGCATGTAGGCCTCGTCGGCGGCCTCGGCCTCGAGGTGCTCCCACGCCTCGCAGTCCTCTCGCGCCATAGTCGAGCTCACCACCCCTGGCTCCGGCGGGACAAGGTCGATCGGACGTGTGCCAAAGGGGAAATTGAGCCTAGCCGCTGCGCCGTGGTAGCGGACCTGCCAGCGGTCGTACTCCATGGCCGCGAGCTCGGTCGTGTGGAAGCTACCGAGCCACCAACGGGTGTGGGTCTCTTGATCCATAATCTCGGTGACCCACGTCCCCCACCGCCGCTACCGGACCCCGAGGTATTACCTCGTCGGCGGCCGGGCCCGAGGGAGGACGGGGAAGTCCTCGAACCGGCATAGGGGCGTGGCGGCGGGCGGATCGGGCGATCGACGATGGTGGATCGATAAAGAGCCCACAGAGGACGACGGGGAAACCTCGGTGGCCACCTCGCCGGCGTCGGGCTTAGAGGCCACGATAAACCTCTTTTTGGCCATTGGCTCCTCGAGCTCCCCGGCACACAGGCAGAGGTTGAGGATGGAGGCGGTGGTGATGGCGGCGACCTACCAATGGTTTCGAGCGAGGGAGGGGTGGTGTGTGTCTGTGTGAGCGGAGGTTTTGGGGAGTGTGTGGTGTGTGTGGAGAGGGGGGGCAAGGTGGTGTTTGAGGAAATACCGCGGCAACTGAAAATTTTACTAGGCGGGAGTAAAATGCCGGGCTACTGAAAATTTGGATCAAGGGTGAGCAGATATTTTTGAGATTGCGAGGGATGCAGAGGCAGGAGTAAAATGCCGGGTCAACTGAAAATTTGAATAAAGGGCGAGCAATTTTTTTTTGAGATTGCGAGGGATGCAGAGGCGGGAGTGACAAGGCGGGGCTACTGAAAATTTGAATCAAAGGCGAGCAGATATTTTTGAGATTGCGAGGGATGCAGAGGCAGGAGTAAAATGCCGGGGCTACTAAAAATTTGAATCAAGGGATTGAAGCAGAGCGGGAGTAACAGACATCGCACATGGTCCGCACATACTAATCGTGTGCTATCAAACATTAAAATCTTCCAGGCGGTAGATATTTTTGAGATTATGAGGCAGTAGATATTTTCGAGACCGGGAGGCAAGCCTCGTGGAGCCCAATCTACTGTGCTGATCTGAGTGACTGCAGGGCACGGGCGTGGCACACGGGTAGTCTGACCGAACTGTGTCTATTGCGTACCCAATCGCAGACGGTTTCTACATCCAACTCATGTGTTGTTTATAAATTTGGCAAAAAGAATAACGCGGGAAAGGGTCAGAACACGAACACACTTGCATGTGGACCAAATATATGTATGAAAAGGGTGGTTTGATGTTCGAATACCCAATGCACAACTTTGATGTGGCACCTGTCGCACAAAAGCACAGTATTGCTAGTCAGCCACCCCCTACGAACCCCACTTCGTGTCAGCGGTAAGGGAATCCTAGCTACGAATGCATGCCCCCAAATAGCTAGGTCTAAATCTCACCCTACCGTAACACAAAACCTATAGGAGTCCATCATATATATATGGTCAAACTTCCCCTTTCGCTTCCCAACAAAGGTGGACCGTGTGTCGACCCACAAATGTGTGCTTGTGGCGCGAGATGGGTGAGACCACATACGAACCACATGCGGGTGGCCCTACTATATGTACGAAAAGGGTGTGGTGTGATATTTAACTACCATTCACAACTTTGATGTGGCACGTGTGCCTCGCAAATTAACCGGACTTCCCCGACCCCACAGAGATTGTAGGTAGTGCGAAGTAGCCCCCCCCCCCCCCCCACACACACACACGTCGGGGGGTGGTCATCTCACCAAGACGTACTGTAACACGGACCAAGCAGAATCCAACTTGGTCGTACAACCTCTCCCGCTCGTTGTTGGTCAAAGTGATGGACATCCACACGGCCTCGCAAAATGGGCTAGCTTGTCGCCGATAACCTCGCGAGGGAGTACTGTATGAAGACAAACCCACTCTATGCATGTGGCCCAAGTATGTATATGGAAGTGGTGTGTGTGGTGTTTGAAAACCCAATGCGCAAATTTGATGTGGCACCATGCTTTGGAACCATAAATCCCCACACTGAGCGAGGGTTCACGATGCGTAGCATGCGCTCAAACTTAATTAGGCTTGGAATGGTCGACCTACTATACAGTAACTCGAAGCAAAGAAGAAGAATCCACCCTGGTAACCTTTCTCGTCGTTGGTCGAAATGATGGACGTCCACGCGGGCCCATGATATATATAGGCTTGCCGCCCATAACCAAGCGAGTGAGAGTGTGTCCAAAGACAACCATTGCATGCGTGTGTCCTGAACATATTTATGGAGGTGTGTGATGCATGCATATGTGTTGAATACCCGACCCAATGCACAACATTGACATGGTGCATGCGTTGAAAATCACAGAGGTCCCCACACAGAGCAAGAGATCGTTCATGACGTGTCATGTGCTCGCCCCCCCCCCCTTCGATCCAGCGGGATGGATTCGTGTGTACACATGTGCTATTATATATATGTAATCTCACATCATGATCTATATCATGAGATAAACAAAAAATTAATCCCCTCCTAAGTCAAATTAGTTAACCTCTCTCGCTGTCAGTGAAAGTGATGGACCAAGCGAGCCGACAGATGGAAGCATCGCCGATAACCGCGTGAGTGAGTGCCATATATAGGACAACAACCATCGCGCTTGCACGTGTGCCAGAACATATATATGGAGAGGTGTGTGGTTGTGATGTTTTGAATACCTAATGCACAACTTTGATGTGGCATTTGCCTCAAAAACCACAAAGTCCCCACACAGAGTGAGGTTCATGTGACACCTAGTATATATATATATATATATGCTAGTCACCCCCCCCCCCCTCGACACGTACTATACACCTAGTAATACAGCCCTAAAAGAATTAACCCTCCTTGTTCGTCAAACGTACCTCTCTCTCGCTGGGTCAAAGTGATGGACGACGAACTCGCGGGCCCAGCACAAAAGCGAATCGTACATCGCACGTGAGTAATCATCCTATATAGGACTACGTACCACTGTCTGCATGTGGCCCAAAGAGGTGTTATTTGGGTGATGTTTGAATATGCAATGCACAACTTTGATGTGGCACCACATATATAGGAGACCAAAAAGTCCCCACAGAGAGCGCGAGGTTCATGATGCGTGGTATGTGCTATATGTACGCCCCCATTCGATGCGTGGTATATATGTACTTCTACTGTATAGCACAAACAAAAAAAGAATCATTTCTTGATGGTCAAATTAACCTCTCTCTCGTTGGGTCAAAGTGATGGAGGACAACCTCGCATGCCCACGGATGGAAGCGCCACACGCGAGTGAGTTCCTATAGGGCAACCACCACCTACATGGTATTGCGTGATGTTTGAATACCAATATAATGTACA
Organism: Thinopyrum elongatum; assembly: GCA_011799875.1. Taxonomy (NCBI): domain Eukaryota; kingdom Viridiplantae; phylum Streptophyta; class Magnoliopsida; order Poales; family Poaceae; genus Thinopyrum; species Thinopyrum elongatum. The sequence continues at coordinate 486,354,763 of CM022298.1, read as the reverse complement.
ACTTTAATGTGGCACCTGCCTCGGGAACCGGAAAGTCCCCACATGGAGCAAGGTTATGACACGCATATATATAGAGTATTCATGTTGCCCCCTCTTTAACATGTACATACTCCTACCGTGCATATACATAACACAAACCAAAAAAGAACCATCCTTGTTGGTCAAATTAACCTCTCTCTCGTTGTACGTTCAACTGGTCAATGACGACCTCGTGGGCCCACAGAGAGAGTCACACGCGAGTGAGTGTCATAGGACAAAACCACCGCGTGCATGTGCCCGTGTGTTATGTGATGTTTGAATACCCAATGCACAACTTTGACGTGGCACATGCTTCACAAACCGGAAACGCACTACACCATGATGCGTAGCCCCCTCACTTCAAGCCGGTGGGAGGGTGTGTACGCACGTGCTCGAACTTTGATATGGAATCTCACCATGATCCACACCACACACATGCCAAGATGAATCCACCTTTTGGTCAAATGCCTCTTGTTGTCGGTGGAAACTCAAAACCTTTGCGGGCTAACGAATGGGCACGTCGCTAATAACCGCACGAGGGAGAGTGTCCGAGAAGACCACCAATGCACGCATGTGGCCCGAACATGTATGTATGAAAGGGTTGTGTAATGCTTTAAATAACCAATTCACGACTCTGATGTGGCATACATGACTCAAAAAATGATCAATAATCCCACACGGAGGTTCATGACTCGTAGTGTACTGCCGGACCCCCACCCCCACACACACAGACACACACATCCCGCACCACCACATCCACTCTGAGGCATGTCAAACTTTTTCTGCAGTGAACATGTGACCAAAGGAGTGTCGTGTTAAAATTTAAAAAAAACAGACATCATTCAACCGTTTTTATACATTGATTGATTTCCTAGGGATTAAATGTGCAAAAATCAAATTTGAGCTAAATGTGCACCAAAATGGATTGCAAAATCATATGTGTCCCTGGGTACATGTTTCCCCATGCAAGAGATTTCAAAACATTGAGAATATAGATTTTTAAAATACAGTAAATCCAAAACTTAGTTGAAATTCATGAAACTTATCGTGGTGTCATATATGGACACCAGTAGACTGTGATATTGTATTTTTTTTGTCAAATCTGAGACACATTTTGATATAATCTTCTTACAAACGGGAGATTGTTAATAACTGGCAACCAATATCTCATATGGATTATTTATTCAAACCGTGTGCATTAGACCATGCCATGCTTCGGTTAAGCAGTAAAGCGGCAGAATGAATCATCAACAAACCAAAAATATATATGTGATGCCATGCGCCCCGTGTGCCGTGCAAGCAGGCATGAGTTGACGGGACGCATGCGAGCAGTTCACCGCGCAGGCAGACCGGGAGGCGTGCATGCAGGTGTGTGTATTGACGGGAGGCATTTTTGCTGCGTAGTGTCACCAGGAGGCGTGCGAGTAGCTGTGTGAAATGATGGTAGGAATGGCAGAAGTCCACCGCGCAGGCTCACCGGGAGGCGAGACAGCCTTTGACCACCGCCCGCCTCGCTCCCACTGGTCCGTATTAATTGCGCGCCCGAGCCGCCGGCCATAATAGGCGGCCACACCCCCGGTCCACAGTGGTCACCAACGTCTGGACTCTGGAGTGTATGACGATGCCGCCGAAGCGCACCATCGGAGGGAGTGGCGACGCCGGGGCTAGTGAAACACCCGTGCAACGCGTGAAGCTGGGAATAGAGGTTGCCATCGCCGCCGACGAGGTCTCGTGCGGGCAGCAGCACGACCTTGACTTCGTCGATGCCGTCGTGCACCCCCCCCCCCCAGCCGGAGCCGGAGGTCAACAGCAACTCCGGCAATGACTGCGACTCCGACGAAAAACCAGTTAGTCATCTATATACCCATTTGTGCGGCAAACATATCATGTGTTTTCTCTGATTACTCCCCCCTCCCTAATTTTTTTGGAATACAAATCCTATGGTTATGTGCTCTCAGTCCATGAAATCAGAGTAATTAAGATCCGTTAGATGCACATAGTGTATTGATTGTTTGAATGTTATCCGTATAGAGTTAGTGATTAATTGTTTGTTCTGTACAAATGATTTTTGCTAATAATCCGACTATGGTTAGCTTGCGTGCTAATAATTCGTGGCCAGATCTTGAGAATTGATTTTGAATGTCCTACATATATGTTTGTGCCTTTTTTCTTCTAGATCTTGAGAATTGATTTTGAATGTCCTACATGTATGTTTCTGCCATTTTTTCTTTCCGATTGGTATGTAGACAGATGAGGCTCCGGCCAGCACCACCGCCGAATGTAGATCTTGGACCCGGTTGCGCGCCAGAAGCGGCCACGCCCCCTGGACCTGAGGAACCAGTAGAATGTCCGGCAGACCGCAACAGCGATCTCCCGGACAGCATCCTTGGGGAGATCATCTCCCTTCTCCCCACCAAGGATGGCTGCCGCACACAAGTCCTCGCATCTCGGTGGCACACTCAGTGGCGCGCCACGCCTCTTAATCTCGACTGTCGTCAGCTATCTGTCGATGATGATTCTGAACTCCCCGGAGCCATCATCTCCTCCCACCAGGGCTCTGTTCAACGCATCTGCATCCCGGCATGCTACCTGCTGGACATACCCTGCACGGTGGCCGCCTAGCTGACATCCCGTCAATTCGATAAACTCCAGCAGGTTGAGTTCTACCATGACTATGTATGTAACATACCACGAACCGATGTATCTGTGCCCTCACCACTGATGTCCATCTCGTGGTTTTCCTCCTCTCTCCACACTGCCACCTTTGCCCGGTGCCATCTAGCAGACAATCTAGTACAAATGCTTTGACTCCCACTGCTAAAAAAAAACTTGCGCTTGTGGTGGTTGATCTGTCGGAGGCCGCACTGCACAGCATCATCCACTCCAGCTGCCCTTCCCTGGAGCGCTTGTTGCTTGTTTTTGGAATAGAAATTCATATCCATTGTCTCAAAATAAAGTCGCCCCACCTTGTAAGCATGGGAATTTGTTTTTTTGGACATGATCACCTCATCAAAGATGCCCCTTCACTTCAAAGGTTGCTCCTTGATTCTACTATAGTACCTTCGCAAATAACTGTAGTCTCTACGCCTAAGCTGGAGACCTTGGGTGCAATTCGTGATCCTTTTAGATGGTTCAAGATGGTGTTTGGCTCCACACCTATTGAGGTACTGTATATTATTCACGTAAACTTTTGTAATCTGCTTTTTTCATTTGTGCGCATAAGTTAAGTATCATCTTGGAGTACACTTTTGGTACTAATATTATGTTCTATGCTCAATGAAGAGCTTTTCCATCCAATCAGTGGTGGTGGATTCTGTCAAGACCTTACATATCAGTATGTGGTGTTTTGATCTAAACATGATTATTGGCTTGCTGCAATGCTTTCCATGTCTGGAGAATTTGTATATAAAGGTGATGATTTCACGCACATTGAAAGCCCATATATAATGTACTATAATTAATCATTTAGCTATTACTCTTTCAGCATAATCTTTTTTAGACATTAAGTGTTTTCAATCTTCATCTCTATTTAGGCACTAACACATGAATAAAAAAGTATAACCAATCGATGGTTCAAGAAGCACCGGGATTTTCTCAGACCTCATGACATTCATTTGAAGACAGTAATGCTGGAAGGATATGCATCCAACAATGCAAACACTAGCTTTGTCACATTCTTCATGTTGAATGCGGGGGCACTATTGTCCATCAGGATTAAGTTTTTCGACAAGAAATTTCTTACGGCTGCAAGTGTTGAACAACATAAAAAGAAGTTTCAGGTGGACCTAAGGGCTTCTGATCGTGCTCGACTTCTATTTACAACAGCTTGTCATCATGGACCAGTAGAATTTCTAGCCCGGGATCTTGATTTTATGGATCGGACCGATCCATTTGATTTTGATTGCCAAAAACTTTGGTTGAGTTAGATGTCATTGTCCTGTTCAATCTGGATTTTGTCTAAACCTGATGAGCAATTAATCCTCGTGCTTTTGCACTGTTTGTAAGCTGGAGTTAGATATTGTTGCCCTTTTCAACTCGGCTTTGACCCATATTTTCTTTCATACTGGGCCAATGGCTTGCCATTTCTTTAATTAAGACATAAATATTATAAGCATTCACAACATAGGGAAAGAACATCACTCTCGTGGGATCCTTGAGATCTTTGTTCATTACAGAACCGCAAGTTCTTAGCGCCCACCAGCACCCACAAACTTATTTTCAGCTAGCACACCAAATGGGCTGTAATTCTTAATAAGAAAAGCTGCATGGTAGTGACAGATTTGGATTTATCATTTGGGACCCACGAGGAAAAAGCCTATCTAGGGCGGTACCGACTTGACAGTAAACATTGAGAAACCTGGTTTTAAAATTACTGTAAATCCAAAACTCGCCTCAAAATCATGAAACTTGGCATGGTGTTATGACATAGCACCAACATGCTGTGGTAAAAAATTAGTCCAATTTGGGACAAGTTTTGGTACAAACTTCTTACAAACCGGAGCTTCTCTCAAAAAGGCTCATGGTTCCGAGAGGGAACTTGTCACCTATGTGTGCAAAACGACATACGCTGTCTCTTCCCGCCTTGATTTATTTTACAGAGGCAACATGCAACTATAGGAGCGTCGTCCTAAAAATATGAAATTATTCAGGGTTCGTTTTGCCTTTTTATACATTATTTGAGTTTTCTAGGCATTTTGGAACGTACTTTGGTGTGTGCAAAGGTCATGTGTGTACTAGCCACCTATGTAATTGGATGTTCAATCTGTTTATGGAATCAAGTCCTTATAAGTTATAAGTACATATGTTGTTGTTCTGTGTGTAATGACATCGCACACGGACCATACTAGGGAACCCGTCGGTGATGATTTCATCAATCGCTGACAATTGTATACCACCAAGCGTTTGCCCACAACACACACGGCTTATTAGCAGCAATCGTATGTATTATTATCGGTCTTCGCACACATTTCTGATTACAGACCTGTTTGCCGCGTATCACACACATCTTGTTAAATTGAACCATTTATGTTCTCTTGGCTCAAAGCAAACAGTTCATCCGAGTGAACTGTATGCCGTATATCGCACACACCTTGATATGGCTGACCGTTTCTTTTGTGTCGCCTAATCACAAACAGTTCATCCGAGTGAACTGTGTGAACGCCCCTGGCTCAATCGTGCACTAATCATACACGCAAATGCACACGATCAAGCCTAAGGACTCACGGGAAGATATCACAACACAACTCTAAAACATAAATAAAGTCATACAAGCTTTATATTACAAGCCAGGGCCTCGAGGGCTCGAATACATAGCTCGATGGCATACAAGCGTCAGCGGGAGCTTTAGATATCTGAGTACAGATATTAAAAGTGAAACAGAAAGGCCTTTGGAAAGGCGGGGCAAAATAAAATACTACGATCGAAAGGCGCAGGCCTCCTGCCTGGGACCCTCCGAACCTACTCCTGGTCGACGGCAAGTTTGAAGCAGTAACCAGCCTCGGGGTAGTAGTAGTAGTCGATCGTCGGCGGGGGTAGCTGTCTCAGTGGCTCCGTCATCTGGTCACGACAAACTGATATGGGGGAAAAGAAAACAAAGCAACCGTGAGTACTCAGAAGTACTCAGCAAACAAGGATCTACACTACATATGCAACATTATCAAAGGAAGGCTGTATATATGGACTGGGCTGCAGAAATGCCAGAATAGCGAGAAGGCCTAGTCCTATCGAAGACTAGCATCTTCAGAGGTCTTGCAGCATTAGAAGAGTGTAGATTAGCATCGTATAATGTAGTAGTATTATTAAGTCTCAACCTCACCCAGAGATCCTTTCTCAACTCCCTGCGAGAAAGCAATCCCAGAGCCATACAGTCGTCAACCTCGTCCTAAGATCCCTTCTCGACTCCCTACGAGAAGCAATCCCAGAGCCATATATCCAGGTATCATCTCACGGTCAAGTTATGTCGATCGGGATACAACTCTGAGTGTCCTTTACCGTAGGACCGGCTATCGATAGATGTGTTCTTCCCTGCAGAGGTGCACCAACTTACCCAATACGCTCGATTAACTCCGGCCGGACACATTTTCCTGGGTCATGCCCGGCCTCGGCCAAACGACACACTGTAGCCCTACCTACAGCTCAGCAGAGAGGTCCCCGCCGGTCTACATCCTAAGCGCTCAGGGGTCTTGGGTCGTCGCCCTGTGCACTCCGGGTCATTGCGAGCAGGGTGAAGCCAGGCACCAGGAGGGCGCCGGTCCGTCCCGGCCGCAAGGCTGAACTAGACGTCTGACAGAGCTTTCGGCTGATGCTACGATGCAGAATGCCCATACTATGCCCACGTGATGGTTAGTGCTATCAGGCCAGAGGCCTGCTCGGATCAAATATCCAAATCGTTAGTGGACTAGGGCTTGCGGTAACGAGCAGAGACTCACGAAAGATGTGACCCCGTCGCCCCGTCTCGAGGACTTGCTGCAAGGGCTAAGAATGCCCAGCCGCGCCTCGTGTTCATCACTCGGGCACCATCCAGATCAACCCGTCTCCACAACACTCGCCACTTAGGCTCACGCGGGTACCCCTCAGGGTCGACCTGCCTTTCCAAGTAATAGTGTAAAATCCAAGTATCCGTGTGTCCATAACATCAGGGGAATCCGAGGTATCACCCTCGTTGGATTCCTACTTGATGTATCCGTCAAGGTGAACTCGAAGGAATCACCCTCGAGGTTCACACTTGAGGTGTTGCATGACAGCGTCGTTATCGGAAGTGGTGAAGGAGGAATCACCCTCGATGACCATGACCGAATAGCTACTCTACAGAGTTAACATCAGAAGTGCTACACGAGGTATCACCCTCGGCACTCGATAGTAACGCTGCAGTGTCGTTACAACTAAGGGGGTGATGTGCGGTGCCGGGGTCTGGTTTTCAAGCCCGTTGATCGGGTCTTCGGGTAATCCAGCGGGGCAGTCGGGATAAGTGGGGTCACTGATAGGTCTCTACCCAGCCTATACTAAGCAGTTTAGGATATGCATGTAATTATCAACAGCAGGTTACAATAAACAGGCTATGCATCAGAATAGGTAAAGCAGTAGTAGCAGCAATTCTAAAGCAAGCATGAGAAATTAGAATGGGCGATATCGGGATGATCAAAGGGGGGGGGGGGCTTGCCAGGTTGCTCGGCGGCAAGGGCAAGGTTGTCAATGGTGTCCTCGGTCTCCAGAGCTGCGGCGGTACCGGGAACTGCGTCGGGGTCTACCGAGAGAGAAGAGGGGGAGGAAACAGTATAAATACACAGCAAACATGAGCAACACAATGTACGACGTGACAATATGCAGTGCCCGGTGTGTCCTAACGTATGGTTGCACGTCACCGAGGAAGGGGGAATCCATCCGGGAATGTTTTCCCGGTTCCGGACATTAGTCATACAGATGACCGAAGGGGAACGGTTTCATGTTCGGATAGTTAGGTACATGTGGCGGACAAACGGACTGCGTATTCGGATTCGTCTCGTCGTTCTGAGCATCTTTCATGTATAAAGTTTTTCGATCCGAGCTACGGTTTATTTTATATGATTTTCTAAAGATTTTAGCAATTTCTAGAATTTATTTTATTTATTTAAATCAACATTATCCATAATAGTAATTGATGACATCAGCACGACATCATGCTGATGTCAGCAATCAACAGTGTAGTTGACCTAGTCAACTGATGTGTGGGGCCCACATGTCGGCCTCTGTTAGTTAATTAACAGTAGTTAATTAGCTTAATTAAACATTAAGTTAATTAAACTTAATTAGTCTTAATTAATTAGAGTTAATTAGGTTAATTAGTAATTAATTATTTAATTAATATTTATTCATATTATTACTTTTTATTATTATTATTACTTTCAGGGGCAGGGCCCCGTTCGTCAATGGCACAGCCGGACATGTCCGGGCTGTGCCCGTTCGGTGCGCCGGACACGTCCGGCGTCCAAGCGCACACGCACGCATACGGGCGCATGGGCACGGCAAGCGGGCGAGGCGGCGACGAGTGCCGGCGTGCGCGGGGTCGCACGCGGGCTGAAGGCGAGCGCGGACGGGGCAGGGGCGGCCGGGCGCGGTGGCCAGTCGAACGGCGAGTGGCGGCGCGGGCAACAGGCGAGGCGAGGTGGGGTGAAGCAGCGGGCGAGGTGGGCTCGGGCGCGAGCGACAGGGAGAGGGGCGCGGTGAGCGCGCAACGGGCGCGGGCGCTTGGCCAGGCCGCGGTTGCGGCAGCTTGAGCAACAGCTACTAGGAGCAGGGGGCGCGGCCCTAGCGGCAGAGCGGGCGCGGCCGACGCGGTCGGGGATGGTGCCGTACAGCGAGCAGAGAGAGGGGGAAGGGGGAAGCACGCTCACGTGCGTTGCTGAGGCGAAGGGTGGCGAGGCTTGGGGAGGCCGAGTCGAGGAGGCCGTAGGAGAGGCGACAGGCGTGGTGGTGGAGCACGGCGGCGACGGGAGGCGCGGGGAGGCGCGGGATCGAGCCCCTCCCCGATCCAGAGCCAGGCGAGTGGGGGTCCGGGAAGGAGGACGAGGTGGACGGCGGTGGTGGCGCGAGGCGACGGCGGGGTGGCGACGGGAGCGAGCACCGGGGCGCGGCGGCGTCCAGATCCAATCGGGATCGGGGGAAAGGAGTGAGCGAGGTGGGGGGGTTGGTAGCGGCTAGGGTTGGGTGCCAGGGGGTTATGGGGAGAGCGGGGTGGGCCGGCCTGGTGGTCCAGCTGGGCCACGGCCCAGTTGGTCCGGGGGGGGGGCTTTTCTTTTTATTTTGTTTTCTTCTTTTCTGTTTTTATTTTCTTTTAAGTTTTGGTTCTGCAAAATGTGTGGCATCCAAATGAATTTTGTAAAATACATAAACTGGTCCATAAATTACAGTGCGACATATCCTATCACCAAAAATTAGTTTGGGGTATTTACCATTTCATATTTATTTTATATTAATTAATAGGTTATTAAATATTGTCTTTAGTCACTGTTTGAGGATGTTTGACTCACTTACCCAATTCCAATAATGTTGGTTTCAATTTTAGAATTGTCTCCAGATTATTTACAACCTTATGAACATTTAGTTTTTTTAAAATTTGAACAACTTTTATTTCCACTTTTAGTTTGAATTTTCATTTGAATTTGAATTTGAAAAGAGATATGATACTAATGATGATTAAGCACTGTTGATCCTGATGACATGGCATAATCAAAAAGGGGGATTACTGTAGCTTAATACATGGGGTGTTACAAACTGTATGTCGTATATCGCACACGCCTTCATCTGGCTGCCCATTTTTATTGTTCTGCCTCATCGCAAACAGTTCATTGAACTCAACCGTATGCCTAGCATCGCACACGCAACTAAAATCTGAACTGTGTTTGATGTATCCACCATCGTAAACGTTTTGCACCTTTTTTGACGGTTTTTTACATCACCGTTTGTGATTAATGCATCGCACACAGTTTCATCGAAGGGTCTCTGATCGTAGTGTCGCGTTAGCAGCATGCTGCAGTAGTGATACGTGCCTCGCTACCCCTTCTATCACTGGGTGGTGACACCGTAAGATCGAACCCATCACAAAGCACATCTTCCCATTGCAAGAAAAATCGATTTAGTTGGCCTGACTAAACCAAAGATTCGAAGAAGAAATACGAGGCTATAAATAATCATCATATAAGAGATCAAAGAAAACTCAAATAATATTCATGGATATAGATCTGATCACAAACTCGAACTTCATCGGATCCCAAGAAACACACCGCAAAAAGTCATTACATCAAATAGATCTCCTAGAGACCATTGTATTGAGAATCAAAAAGAGAGAAGAAGCCATCTAGCTACTGCCTACGGGCCTGTAGGTCTATGGTGAACTACTCACGCATCATCGGAGAGGCACCAATGAGGATGATGAACCCCTCAGTGATGGTGTTAGATTGGATCTCGTGGTTCCGGAACTTGCGGCGGCTGGAATTGTGTTTTGTTAACTCCCCTAGGGTTTCTGGAATATTTGGGTATTTATAGAGCTGAGAGGCAGTGGAGAGGACCTCCGTGGGCGCCGCGATACATCAGGGCGCGCCAGGGGCCTCTGGCGTGCCCTGGTGTATCATGGGCCCCATGGGCCTCCCCCTAGGTGCTTCCTTGGCTCCCAAGTTGTCTTCTGGTCCAAAAAATATCCAAAAAGTTTCACTGCGTTTGGACTCCATTTGGTACTGATATTCTGTGAAGTAAAAAACAAGCAAAAAATAGCAACTGGCACTGGGCACTATGTCAATAGGTTAGTCCCAAAAAATGATATAAAGTTGCTATAAAATGATTGTAAAACATCCAAGAATGGTAATATAACAGCATGGAACAATAAAAAATTATAGATACCTTGGAGACGTATCAGCATCCCCCAGCTTAATTCCTGCTCGTCCTAGAGTAGGTAAATGATAAAAACAGAATTTTTGATGTGGAATGCTGCCTAACATGTTCATCACATATTCTTTTCTTTTGTAGCATGGACATTTGGACTTTTACATGGTTCAAAGCAATAGTCTAGTTTTGACATGAAGACTTTAATACTCAAGCATATCAACAAGCAACCATGTCTTTCAAAATATCAACACTAAAGAAAGTTATCCCTAGCCCATCATGCTCAATCATTGATCCATTCATAAAAACACACTCAAATATTAGCTACATCCAATGCTCAAGTACGATCATATTGCTCCCTAGGTTGTGCTTTATAAGAGAAGATGGAGACTCAAATAAAAATAAAGTAAATAGATAGGCCCTTCGCAGAGGAAAGCAGACATTTGTAGAGGTGCCAGAGCTCAAAGCTTAAATTGAGAGATAATTTTTTTTGAGAGGCATGCTTTTCCCGTCAACGAAAACAACCAAGTAGTTCCCAACACTTTCCATGCTAGATATATCATAGGCGGTTCCCAAACATAAAATAAAGTTTATTCCTTTTTCCACCATACTTTCACACTCCACGGCTAGCCGTATCCACGGGTACCGTCCATACCAACACTTTCCAAGGAATTTATTATTTGACAACATAAAGTAAATTTCTTTTTCATTTCGGGACTGGGCATCCCTATTACCGTCGTACTCTCATGCAATGACAAGTGAATAAACACTCATCTTGAGAATAACACATCTAGCATGGAAAATATTGGCCACCCCCTACCGCTTCATGAGCGGTACGGGCACACAAAAAGGAAATTCATTTTGAAAATTAGAGTTGGCACATACAAATTTACTTAGAACGGCACAGAAATACCGCATATAGGTAGGTATGGTGGACTCATATGGCAAAACTGGTTTTAAGGATTTTGGATGCACAAGTAGTATTCCCACTTAGTACAAATGGAGGCTAGAAAATAGATTGAGAAGCAACCAACCAAGGAACGAGAATTATCATAAACAAGCATTAAGCATAACTAACACCGAATAATGCACCATAAGTAGGATGTAATATCATTGCATAACTATTGACTTTCGTGCTTGCATAGGGAATCACAAACCTTAACACCAATATTCTTACTAAAGCATAATTACTCACCAACATGACTCACATATTACTATCATCATGTCTCAAAACTATTACAAGGAATCAAGTTTATTTTGTCCAATGATCTTCATGAAAGTTTTTATTACATCCCTCTTGAATATCTATCACTTTGGGACTAATTTCATACATTGCAATTGCTTTTGACAAGCTCAAATAAATTTAAGTTACGAACATGAGCATAAAAAATTTCATTTCTCAAAATAATATAAGTGAAGCATGAGAGAATTTCTTCAAAAATTTACTAACTCTCAAATAAATCTAAGTGATGCATGAGAGTATTTATTGACAAATAATAAAGCACACCGTGCTCAAAAAGATATAAGTGAAGCACTAGAGCAATTCCATAGCTCAAAAAATAATTTAAGTGAAGCATAAAGAGCAATTCTAACAAATCATAGCATAATTTTGGATCTCTCAAATAGGTGTGTCCAACAAGGATACTTGTGACAAACTAAAAAGCAAAACAAGCAAAGACTCATATAGTACAAGACTTAACAAAACTTGAAAACTTCAATCACACAAAACTTAGCAAAACCTTCGTGAGATCCATTTGTATAATAAAACCAATCTTTGCTTTAAGTTTTGTTAAAAACCCATTCATATTTTGTTTTTGCATTATACCTACTGTATTCTAACTTTACCATGGCTTATACCCTCCAATACAATCCATAGATTCATCAAAATAAGCACACAATGCAAAGAAAACAGAATCTGTCAAAAACATAACAGTCTGTAAATACACGAATTTTACTCATACTTTTGTAACTCCAAAAATTCTGAAAAATTAGGACAACGTAGGAAATTTGTATATCAATCTTGTGTAAAAATTCAGAATTTTTCTTTGCTTTTGTGAATTTAAACAATTCTATTACTGGACGCAAAAGTTTTTGTTTTTCAACAGGATCAAATCAACTATCACCCAAAGCTATCCCAAAGGCTAAACTTGGCACAAACACTAATTAAAACATAAAAAAACACAATCATAACAGAGGCATAATTGTGCAAACACACAAGAACATAAATAAAATCAAAATTTCAAAGATAACTATTGGGTTGCCTCCCAACAAGCGCTATCGTTTTATGCCCCTAGCTAGGCATTGATAATTTTGATGATGCTCGCATGAAAGACAAGAATTGAAACACAAAGAGAGAATCATAATACATGTGACAAACACATTTAAGTCTAACATACTTCTGATGCATATGGATTTTATAAGCAAACATATTATCAAGGCAAGAAATATATAGCATATGCAAGGAAGAAGAAAGAAACAATAGCAATCTCAACATAATGAGAGGTAATTTAGTAACATGAAAATTTCTACAACCATATTTTCCTATCTCATAATAATTACATGTATGATCATAGTCAAATTCAACAATATAACTATCACATAAAATATTCTCTTCATGATCCACATGCAATCTTCCAAGATAGTGGGATTAATATCAACTAAAGTCATGACCTCTCCAAACCCACTTTCATCAAAAAAATCGTTAGATTGGACACTCTCCAAATATGTGGGATTAATTTTACCTAATGTTGACGCTCTTCCAAACCCACTTTCAATATTATTGCAAACAATATTATCAATATCATATTCATCATGAGGCTTAAATAAATTTTCAAGATCATAAGGAGAATCACCCCAATCATGATCATTGCAATAAGTAGTGGACATAGCAAAATTAGCATCCCCAAGCTTGGGGTTTTGCATATTATTAGCACAATTGACATTAATAGAATTTATAGAAAAATAATTGCAATCATGCTTTTCATTCAAGGAGCTATCGTGAATCACTTCATAAATTTCTTCATCACAATTTTTAGATTCACGAATCTCAAGTAAAACTTCATAAAGATAATCTAGTGCACTCAACTCACTAGCAATTGGTTCATCATGATTGGATCTTTTAAAAAGATTAGCAAGTGGATGGGGATCCATATCAATAGATTTTTAGCAAGCGAAGATGCAAGCATATAGAAGGCTGATACGTCTCCAATGTATCTATAATTTTTGCTTGTTCCATGCTGTTATATTATCATTCTTGGATGTTTTACAATCATTTTATAGCAACTTTATATCATTTTTTGGGAGTAACCTATTGACATAGTGCCCAGTGCCAGTTGCTATTTTTTGCTTGTTTTTTACTTCGCAAAAATCAATACCAAATGGAGTCCAAATGCAGCGAAACTTTTTGGAGATTTTTTCTGGACCAGAAGGAATAACTTGGGCCTAAGAAGTACCAGAGGGGTGCCCCGAGGGGGGCACAACCCACCTGGGCGTGCCTGGGGGCCCAGGAATGCCCTGGTGGGTTGTGCTCACCACGGTGGCCTCCCGCGCCGCCTCTTTGCTCTATAAATACCCCGATATTCAAAAAACCCTAGGGGAGTCGACGAAACACAATTCCAGCCGCCGCAAGTTCCAGAAACACCAGATCCAATCTAGATACCATCACGGAGGGGTTCATCATCCTCATTGGTGCCTCTCCAATGGTGCGTGAGTAGTTCATTGTAGACCTTCGGGTCCGTAGTTAGTAGCTAGATGGCTTCCTCTCTCTCTTTTGATTCTCAATACAATGGTCTCTTGGAGATCTGTTTGATGTAACTCTTTTTTGTGGTGTGTTTGTTTGGATCCGATGAACTTTGAGTTTATGATCAGATCTATTTTTATCCATGAAAGTTATTTGAGTTTCTTTGATCTCTTATATGCATGATTACTTATAGCTTCGTATTTCTTCTTCGAATCTTTGGTTTAGTTAGGCCGACTAGATCGATTTTTCTTGCCATGGGAAGAGGTGCTTTGTGATGGGTTCAGTTGTGCGGTGTTCTTTCCCAGTGACAGAAGGGGCAGCAAGACACGTATTGATCGTTGCCATTAAGGATAACAAGATGGGGTCTATTCCTACATGAATAGATCTTGTCTACATCATGTCATCGTTCTTATTGCATTACTCCGTTTCTCCATGAACTTAATACACTAGATGCATGCTGGATAGCGGTCGATGTGTGGAGTAATAGTAGTAGAAGCAGGCAGGAGTCGGTCTACTAATCTTGGACGTGATGCCTATATAATGATCATTGCCTGGATATCATCATGATTATTTGAAGTTATATCAATTGCCCAACAATAATTTGTTTACCCACCATATGCTATTTTTCTCAAGAGAAGCCACTAGTGAAATCTACGGCCCCCGGGTCTATTCTTCATCATATTTGCTTTCCGATATATTATTTGTCACTTTTATTTTCAGATCTATTATTCCAAAAACCCAAAAATACCTTGCTGCACTTTTTTGTTACTTCTTTTATTTCATGTTTATTCGAGATCTATTTATCCAATCTATCATAATTTTTCTCCCGTTAACTTGACAATTTCTGACACCGCTACCCGTAGAGGGATTGACAACCCCTCCTAATCGTCGGGTTGCAAGTATTTGTTATTTGTGTGCAGGTACCGTTTACATAGTGTTGCTTGGTTCTCCTACTGGATTGATACCTTGGTTTCATAACTAAGGGAAATACCTACTGTAGTTGTGCTGCATCATCCCTTCCTCTTTGGGGAAATACCGACGTAGTTCAAGCGACATCAAAGGCACATGGCAACACAAGCAAACAAAAGATCAAATAAGAAAAAGGCAAACGAAAAGAAGGTGAATAAAAAGGCAAATATTTTTGTGAAGTGGGGGAGATGAAAACGAGAGTCAAATGACAAATAAAAGTAAATTGTAAGGACATGAGATTTGTGATTAGGAACCTGATATATGTTGACGATGTCTCCCCGGCAACGGTGCCAGAAATTCCTTTGACGTGGCTTAGACTGCGTCAGTATTTCCCCAAAGAGGAAGGCTGATGCAACACAGCTACGGTAAGTATTTCCCTCAGTTATGAAACTAAGGTATCAATCCAGTAGGAGAACCAAGCAACACTATGTAAATGGTACCTACACACAAAGAACAAATACTTGCAACCCGACGCGTAAGAGAGGTTGTCAATCTCTCAACGGTAAAAAGATAGATTGGTTTGTATGAGATTGGATAAATATATCTGAATAAAACGCAAAATAAAATAAGTAAAGAAAAAGTGCAGCAAGGTATTTGTGGGTTTTTGGAATAATAGATCTGAAAACAAATACGATAAAAGATAGATCTAAAAGCAATATGATGAAAGATAGACCCGGGGGCCGTAGATTTCACGAGTGGCTTCTCTCGAGAAAATAGCACACGGTGGGTAAACAAATTACTGTTGGGCAATTGATAGAAGAACAAATAATTATGACGATATCCAAGGCAATGATCAATATATAGGCATCACGTCCAAGACTAGTAGACTGAAACGATTCTGCATCTACTACTATTACTCCACACATCGACCGCTATCCAGCATGCATCTAGTGTATTAAGTTCATGGAGAAATGGAGTGATGCAATAAGAATGATGACATGATGTAGACAAGATCTATTCATGTAGGAATAGACCCCATCTTGTTATCCTTAATAGCAACGATACATACGTGCCTTGCTACCCCTTCTGTCACTGGATGAGGACGCCGTAAGATCGAACCCATCACAAAGCACATCTTCCCATTGCAAGAAAAAACGATCTAGTTGGCCTGACTAAACCAAAGATTCGAAGAAGAAATATGAGGCTATAAATAATCATGCATATAAGAGATCAAAGAAAACTCAAATAATATTCATGGATATAGATCTGATCATAAACTTGAACTTCATCGGATCCCAACAAACACACCGCAAAAAGTCATTACATCAAATAAATCTACAAGAGACCATTGTATTGAGAATCAAAAAGAGAGAAGAAGCCATCTAGCTACTGCCTACGGACCCGTAGGTCCATGGTGAACTACTCACGCATCATCGGAGAGGCACCAATGAGGATGATGAACCCCTCTGTGATGGTGTTAGATTGGATCTCATGGTTCTGGAACTTGCGGCGGCTGGAATTGTATTTCGTCAACTCCCCTAGGGTTTCTGGAATATTTGGGTATTTATAGAGCTGAGAGGCGGTGGAGAGGCCCTCCGTGGCCCCGATGATACATCAGGGCGTGCCAGAGGCCTCTGGCGCGCCCTGGTGTATCATGGGCCCCACGGGCCTCCCCCCAGGTGCTTCCTTGGCTCCCAAGTTGTCCTCTGGTCCAAAAAAATCTCCAAAAAGTTTCGCTACGTTTGGACTCCGTTTGGTACTGATATTCTGCGAAGTAAAAAAAAAGCAAAAAACAGCAACTGAAAGGGCATGTAGCCCCTAAGTGTGGTTTTGGTAATTAATACAATCTCTATGGACTAATGTTTTCACTGAGATATATTTGAAGGTATAGTCCATAGAAGGTGCATCAAGTATATTAGAAGGAATCAAGCATGAAGTCCATATATATGAAGATATATTTCCTCTAAGCTTTGGTATTCATAGACAATTCCTATGGAGCATCAAGTGCATTGAATCCTATCTGAAGAAATGTTCCATAGTGATGCATGAAGCATGTTGATTTATGTGGGAAGAATGCCATCAAAACATTCAAAGAAGTCCTCATGGTATCCCTCTCTGGATACCCCGTGCGCACGGGCCTCCTGGCCCTCGTGCGCACGGGGTCGAGTGTCAACTCTCTGGATACCCCGTGCACACGGGGCCTAGGTTTTGGCACTCGAGGTCCCATATCTAGTGAAGTTTCAAGTTGGTCTTTGGGGATTTATGTTGAAGCCATCAAGTTTGATTTTAATGTCTAACCTAATATATTCAAGGTGGAGTTCGTTAGAGGATCTCAAAGATTGACATATGTGGGCTTTTAAGGATCAAGAGCTTGAGAGTATAAACAAATAGAAGAATTCAAGTTATGATTTCAAGACAAGATCATGGTGAGCTCATGTGTTGGGTTTCGGTTGATCAAGTCTTGAAGCAAGCAACTAGAGTGAAGAGTTCTTTATGCCTCTCAAGAGATTATGATGGAGTTTTTTAGAAGAGCAAATGATGACAAATGTGATATTCATAGTGAAACTTGATATGGTCATGGAAGAGTCTTTGGTGATGTATTCTTGAAGCGATGAAGGGAAATGAAGAGTTCATTATGGCTTTCAAGAAACCAATATAGAGCTTGAAGTAAAGATGTTGGTTGACCAAGATGAAGCTCGAAGATTATCTAGATGGTCAACTCAAAAAGTGCAATCTTTGTACCATGTGGGATCAAGTGATCTAGTGGTATGGTAAGTAATTGTTAATTGTGCTTTGTTACCTAACCCTTGCTATGTGTTTTCTATGTCTATGTGGGTTAGGTGTTTCTCATGGGCTTGCATCAAAAGGAAAGATTTCAAGTAGCCTATGTATGGATGACATCAAGTGGTGATGGTCATCGGGTTTGAGGAGTCCAAATGCAAGATGAGAAGCTAGAGGTTATATGCTTTGAAGCTTGTGGTCCACATCATGATAATGTCCATATGAATATGGGCTTAAGTTAAGGCTTCCCTCATTGCAATATGAGGAAGCATTTCGAGTATCTTCACCAAGTGATTGTGGTAAAGAAAAGGATTCCAACTTGAGGCAAACATCAAAGTCATCATCAAGTGGAATGTGCAAGGCAAAGGTATAACTTAGCTAGGTTTTCCTAAGTTTTCCAGTCTCATGGTGCTTGGAGGGAGACCGGATTATAGGTTTGATAGTCGTACTATCAAGAGGGACTTTCGGGCAAGTTGCTTGATCACGCCGCATGTAGAGAGCTCAAACCTTTGCATAATTTGCATCATTCTTTCTTGTTGATCTTGGGTGGTTCTATATGTGAGGACCTTGGGCTTTTCCATAGCTTCAAAACGAGCCCAAGATCATCGAATTCGGAGTCCGTATGCCAAAGTTATCACTGTTTTAGTGGGCTGCTAGAGGGTGTTCTGGGTACCCCGTGGACATGGGGTTTTGGACCCCCATGGGCATGGGGCCCCATGCACACGGAACCCCATGGGCACGGGGTCTAAACCCCCGTGGGCATGGGGTGTCCAGGAACTGCCCGTTGAGCCCCAACGACTAGTTTTGGGTTTTGGCTATTTAAGGGCTCCTTCCTCCCACCGGTTGGGGGGCTGTACATTCACATTCTAAACATCATTTTGATCCTCTTACCACCTCTCGAAAACCCCTATCTCCCCTCTAAGTGAAGGGGGATTTGTGGATGGATCTTGGAGTCATTTGTTGATCTCCTCCATTGCATCCCCTCTCTTCAATCTCCCACTTTCTTGAGTTGCATCTTGTGAGATTGAGATAGTGAGTTGAGCATTTGTTGCTTGACCTTGCATTGTATTTGTTGCATTGGTTTGAGCTCCCCACACCGATTAGTTCGAGTGAGAGCCCGTGAGTTTATTACTCTTGGAGGCTTCCGCCTCCTAGACAGTTTGGTGATACATTGAGAAGATTGTGAAGAGGCCTAGGTGGCCAAGGTTCCCCCGGAAGCTTCCTTTTGTGGTGTGCTCCAGGGAAGGGTGTTGAAGTGGCCTAGGTGGTCAAGTTCCTTCGGAAGCTTCCGTGTTTGTGGTGTGCTCCAGAGAAGATTGTAAAGGTGTGGTGGTCGCCTTCAAGACCAACCCCGAGTGAATCGAGGCTCATCCGTTAGGGGTGACTCGAAAGGGAGAATACGGTGAGTCACTTGGTGACACCCCAAAGCTTTCACTTCAGCACCGCTCCAACGGAGATTAGCACTCTCACGGGTGTGAACTTTAGGATAAATCCGCGTCCCTGACTCACTTGTGGTTATCTCATACCCACACCCTTTACTTTACGCAATTCATACTTGCTCATATTGATATATCTTGTGCTAGTTGAATTGCTTAGTTGTTCCTACAATTCCATATCTTGTGATACAGTTTGTGCTTGCTAGTTCCCTTAAGTGCCTATCTTGCTTAGCATAGGTTGTTGGTGCACTTGGTTGAGCCTAGCATATTTAGGATTTATGCTTGCAAAGTATCCGTTAGTTTAATTCCGCATTAGGATAAAGCCAATTCCGTAAAAGTT
Organism: Thinopyrum elongatum; assembly: GCA_011799875.1. Taxonomy (NCBI): domain Eukaryota; kingdom Viridiplantae; phylum Streptophyta; class Magnoliopsida; order Poales; family Poaceae; genus Thinopyrum; species Thinopyrum elongatum. The sequence goes on along the minus strand of CM022298.1, from coordinate 486,335,187 downwards.
TTAAAATGCCTATTCACCCCCCCTCTAGTTGTCATCTAGTTCCTTTCAATTGGTATCAGAGCTTTAGTCTCTCCTTGCTAGGCTTCACCGCCTAGAGAGTAAAGATGTCGACTAGTGGTATAGTGCACGATGACACCTTTTGTTTTAGTGGCACAAACTATCACTTGTGGAAAATTCGCATGCTTTGTCATTTCCGGACCATGGGTCCAAATTTTGTGCGAATTGTTCTTGTAGGGGCTTCTCTATGGAAGGATGACCTTTTTCCAACTAGTGAGGAAAATGATGATATGCTTTGTGGGTATGGTGCTAAGAATGCCATAATCCGGTCTATATCCCTCGAAGTATTTGAGTCTATCATGACTTGTGTGACGGCTCATGAGATGTGGACCAAACTTGAAGAAATATATGGTGGGTCCAATCTTGGTGAGATTCATCATCTTTCGGAGGAGTCAATTAAGGAGTTCTCCACATCTACAAATCATGAAGAACTCCATATTGCTTCTTCCTCCGTGTGCGTGGACATTTCTACTTCTTCCACCTCACCATCATATGGCATGTCCCAAGGTAATGACATGGTGAGTGGAAATATCATTTGTGACGATGATGTTGTGGTAAACATTGATGATCTTTCATGTATACATGCTAGTGTTGTAGCTTCTATGGACTTGAGCATATCTAGCAAAAATGACATACATTCTTGTGTTGATAGTCCATTCATATCACTTAGAGATTCCTTGAATACTTTTTGTGATGATATGCTTGATACTACTTATTTCCATGATCTCTATGCTTCTATTTCCTCTAGGTGTTGTTTGGCTAACAATGTAGAGGAAATAAGGAAAAATAGTGCACACATTATTAATGAGGAAATTGCTAGAAGAGCAAAGAAGGACATCACCACGTTGGAGAGGAAATGCTATGAGTGTCAAGAGGATGGACATGGATATCCTACTCTTGATGATAAAGAAACTCCCTCTCCAAAAGAATCATCATCAACCTCCGATGTTCACATGTGCCTCATGGCAAGAGGTAATACCGACGTATCATCTACTCTTTGTAATGATATTGATGAGAGTGATGATGAATGTGATAGGGATATGAGTCAAGAAATATATGAAATTGGCAATTCTCTTCGTGGGGTAAATAAGAACACTTGTGTGATGTTTAAAGATCTTATCACTCATTTTGGAAAGTGTAATGATTTACTTCACGAAGAGCAAGAACAAAATGAAAAACTTGATTGTAACCTTCTTGATGCTCTAGAAACTCTTAGAGACTTGGAATCTTCTAAAGAAGAGATTGAAGTTGCTCATGATCAACTTAAAGAGGATTTTGAGCACCTTGACCTTGTCTACAAGAATGTCAAAGGAGAGCTCACCAAACTCTCTAAGTCTTATGAGGAACTTCAAGCTACTCATGTGAAGTCTCTAGTTTCTTCTAGCTCCTCTCATATTGTCAATGATGCTTGTGCTACTAACTCTACTTCTTGTGAAGCATCTATCTTGAAGGAGAATGTTGAACTAAGGGCTCAACTTGTTTTGCTAACTAGCAATTATGGGAAATTAGAAGAAAGTCATGAAAAGCTCTTGGGCTCTCATGATGACCTTCTAATCTCCCATGAAAGGCTAAAGTTAGCTCATGAGGCTATTATGACTAAGGTAACATCTCGTGAGCCTCATGTGGACATGAGCACTATTTCTACTCAAAATGCTTTATTGACATGTGCTAGTCCTAGTGATTCATCTAGACATATTATTGCCAATTCTTGTGATGAATTGCTCTCCTTGCATTGTTGCTCTAACAATGAAGCTTCTACTTTCTCTAGTACTTTTGTTGATACTAACCTTGTAGAGGAAAACAAAGAGCTCAAGGCCCAAGTCACTATGTTGAAGAAAGACTTGGAAAAGTGTCATGAAGGGAACTCCACTCTCAAAAATATCTTGAGTATTCAAAAATCCCCTCATGACAAGAGTGGAATTGGTTTCACTTCCATCAATAACAAGTCTAAGAATAAGAAGAAGGGACAAGACCAAGTCAAGAATGAGGCCAACATTACATGCTTCAAGTGCAAGAATGTTGGACACCATGTGAGATCTTGTCCATTGAAGAAGAAGGCTTCAAATGTGAAGCAACAAGGGAAGCGGCCTTAATTTCAATCTCAAGGTCAACCTCAAGTTCACTCTCAAGGTCAACCTCAACTTGAAGAAAGGCACTACCAATGATAAACCAAGCGAATGCTCCCCAAGTTGAGAAAATAAAGAAGAAGAGAAGGGGGAGCACATGTTGCTATAATTGTCATGAGAAGGGACACATATCCTCATCATGTCCCAACGGTAACATCCCTAAGCCTCCTCTAGTCAATGATCATTATTCTCTTAGGAAGTATGTTGTTGGCAATGTGTTTGCCAAGTTTGTTGGTGCCCAAAGTGGTTTGGAAATGGGAAAGACCATTTGGGTTGCCAAGCCTATTGTGACTAACTTCTTAGGACCCAACTTGGTTGGGGACCATCAAGCTCTAACTTGATCAATAGGTGTGTGGAGGACATTGGAGATTTGGCTAGTTCATGAAGAAAAGGATATCCATCATTTATTTGTTTAAGCCAAGTCATGTGGATTATCTTCATATTATCTATCCAATGTCCCTCTTTGCGGTAACTTGTATTTTTATTGCTTACATTGAAAGTTACTCGGCCCTTGCTTGCTTAGTTTGTATCTAGCATGTGGTTTTTGCATTGCACATCATATAGTGGTGGTTGTAGTCTTGAGCCTTTATTGTATCTTGTTTGGCTTTTGAGAGATATTAGTGGACCATCACATTATGGGGGAGTGTTATGTTTTGTGCACATCACAAACCCGAAATGTGAATATGAGAAATACCACCTAGTATTGATATTCAATATTATCTAGTCACTATGTGGTATGTCAAGCTCATTAGAAATTCAAATTTTCAAAGTGTCCATTAGTTATCTCTTGTTATTTTTTTGCCTTCATAGCGTGCTTGCCGTGGTATCCAGGAAGTTGTAACAAAAAAGTTCTGGACACCCCATGTACACGGGGTCTTCTGACCCCCATGTGCACGGGGTACTGTGTAACTCCCTATGTACCCCGTGCGCACGGGGTCTTTTGACCCCCGTGCGCACGGGTTCCATTGGGCAGAAATGCCCACCCAGCTAAGAACACTATGAAACTTTCTTCTTGTGCTTTGCATTATGATTTTGATCTTGTGCATCATCGAAATCTACCACTGAGTGTTAATTCCAATTACCATTGTTATTCTCTTACAATTGGTAATTCTTCATGTGGTAGAACCTTATGATCATCTTCTTCTCGGCTCATGCTTCAACTTGCCTTATCTCACTACTTGATCTATCTATTATCTACTTGAGTGAGATAAACCTTTGAGCATGTGTGTAGTGTATATCCTATACTCGTTGGTTTTTGCTTAGTTCATATGTTGTTCTTTGTGTGCGGTCTTGTGTGGTTTCGTCACTTTGATATAATTTGGACAACTTGAATGCTTTGTGATATTATTGGTGCATCGTGTATGTGTTATCTTGTCCAAATTGTATCTCTTTGGATCTTGGTAGGCATGTGCATGCATATTTATTTATATACTTCTTCATGCCTTGCTTGCTCTACTTGATCCTCTATATAGGGTAAACTCCATCATATCCCTAATGATTAAAGATGTGCTTGAATTTCGAGTTCTTATCCATATGCACATATTTAATGAGGAGTTTACCCTATGTATTGTAGTTGGACTAACTACTTCGGACCCAATAAGTTTGGGGACCAAATTGTACCTTAATGTGTGTTAGGTACTTTGGAGAAGCATTGGATGCTTGGCTTATGAGGAAGGTGGAGACACCGTGAAAAATTACTAGAGCCAAGCTTGGTTTATTCTTTGATTTGAGGGAGAAGATAAATGAAAACCCGGTTCGGTTGTAAGTATTTCATTCTCATCATGAAAACCTGGTTAACCAAAATTTGGGTCAATTTGTTGGATATGCATCAAACTCCCACACTTATCGTATTCTGAATAAATCCATGGGATGTATTGAGGAAACGGCGAATGTGGAGTGTGATGAGAATAATGGCTTCCATGTGGAGCAAATTGTTTCAAGTGTTTTAGGTGATGAGGCTCCTTCCCAAGCTATAAGTACAATGGGGATTGATCATATTCTTCCACCAAAAACACCCCATGTCCATGTAAAAGAAGAAGGAGTAAGAGCCCCTCTTGTGGATCCACCACAAGGGAAGTCATCACCCCCAACACAAGAGCAAGATGCTATGGGAGATCATGTACCTATCCAAGAACAAGATCAATTCCCTCATGTTCACGTACTAGATCAAGGCCCCCTTGAACCAATGCTCTCTCGGTAACAAGTACTCACTTCGTGCATTTATTTAAATTAGAGTCAACATTGTGTATGTTGCATCACGGCATGATTAGTACTTGTTGGTTTTGTATTTCTTGCAAGAGCTTAATCCTCCTTTTTTCATCTATGAGACATTTGAGAAGAAGCATATCAAGGGGATCTCTAAAACCATGTTCATGGTTCACTTATCCCAAATATGCCAATTAAGCAATTTATTGCTTACCAATTCCTCAATGTGCTCTTATGTGCAATATTGATAAATTTGCAAAAACACTCGTTTTGGTTGTGGTATTTTCTCTCATGCTTAGTAATTCATTTTTATGCAAATGAGATCAATTATGCCATGTGCCTTGTGCCATGTGCCATGTGACAAAGCTCTTATGCTAAAGATCAAGTTTGTATAATAATGGATTCATTCAAGGATATCATGTTCTTATATTTTGTATCTTTTTTGTGTGTGCAAGTTTCTTTGTGGATGCTCATCTTGATGATTATTTGCCACATAAGAAACTTATACACGTGAGAAAGTGCATATGTTTCTTTGATATCTGTTCGTTTACTGCCGGTCCATGGGATTGTCTCCTTTTGATTCTTTGATGGATCCGGTAAGAGGCTGAGTAGTGAGTGCTTGTATGTAATTCTTATATCTTTGCACTCATGAGTTTTTGGATATATTTTGGACCCATTCTTAGCATGATGATCCTATTGGATACTTCCCGTATATCTTGTCCAAAATATGTTCTTTGGATCTTTTGAATGTGTGACTCTCATGTTTTATCTTCTTGTCGCATTCTATGGATCCCCAATATAGTTTGAGCTCCTCCATTGATTCATAAATGGGTATCTGCATTTGATTCCACTCACATTTGAGAAATGCACAAATTAAGGAGGAACTCATACTATATTGGCCTTCTAGATTTCTTCCACTTTGGCATTTGATGCCAATGGGGGAGAAGTTTAGAGGGTTTAGGAGAAGTGAGTTGGTTCTTATCATTCTTGCATATCTACATTTGTTGTGTTTGCTTGTTTCATGGATGTGTATATAGAGAAAACTCCACCAAGTTCTTTCACGTGCATATATTGTGGGGGAGTTTGCTCTATATAGTATGGTTCTACTAGCATCAAATTCTTGTGTAGTATTTCGATGCTAGTACAACCGGTTTTGATAACATCAACTATCTTTGTGATATTTGAGGCTATCGAAACCACCTCAAGTATACAATTTATTCTCGGATAGATTGCATACTTGTTTTAAATTCATTATATAAACCCTCTTGTTGAGATTGTCATCAATTACCAAAATGGGGGAGATTGAAAGGGCATGTAGCCCCTAAGTGTGGTTTTGGTAATTAATGACAATCTCTATGGACTAATGTTTTCACTGAGATATATTTGAAGGTATAGTCCATAGAAGGTGCATCAAGGATATTAGAAGGAATCAAGCATGAAGTCCATATATATGAAGATATATTTCCTCTAAGCTTTGGTATTCATAGACAATTCCTATGGAGCATCAAGTGCATTGAATCCTATCTGAAGAAATGTTCCATAGTGATGCATGAAGCATGTTGGATTTATGTGGGAAGAATGCCATCAAAACATTCAAAGAAGTCCTCATGGTATCCCTCTCTGGATACCCTATGCGCACGGGCCTCCTGGCCCCCGTGCGCACGGGGTCCCTGACCCCCGTGCACACGGGGCCTAGGTTTTGGCACTCGAGGTCCCATATCCAGTGAGGTTTCAAGTTGGTCTTTGGGGATTTATGTTGAAGCCATCAAGATTGATTTTAATGTCTAACCAAATATATTCAAGGTGAAGTTCGTTAGAGGATCTCAAAGATTGACATATGTGGGCTTTTAAGGATCAAGAGCTTGAGAGTATAAACAAATAGAAGAATTCAAGTTATGATTTCAAGACAAGATCATGGCGAGCTCATGTGTTGGGTTTCAGTTGATCAAGTCTTGAGGCAAGCAACTAGAGTGAAGAGTTCTTTATGCCTCTCAAGAGATTATGATGGAGTTTTTTAGAAGAGCAAATGATGACCAATGTGATATTCATAGTGAAACTTGATATGGTCATGGAAGAGTCTTTGGTGATGTATTCTTGAAGTGATGAAGGGAAATGAAGAGTTCATTATGGCTTTCAGGAAACCAATATAGAGCTTGCAGTAAAGATGTTGGTTCACCAAGATGAAGCTCAAAGATTATCTAGATGGTCAACTCACAAAGTGCAATCTTTGTACCATGTGGGTTCAAGTGATCTAGTGGTATGGTAAGTAATTGTGAATTGTGCTTTGTTACCTAACCCTTGCTATGTGTTTTCTATGTCTATGTGGGTTAGGTGTTTCTCATGGGCTTGCATCAAAAGGAAAGATTTCAAGTAGCCTATGTATGGATGACATCAAGTGGTGATGGTCATCGGGTTTGAGGAGTCCAAGTGCAAGATGAGAAGCTGGAGGTTATATGCTTTGAAGCTTGCGGTCCACATCATGATAATGTCCATATGAATATGGGCATAAGTTAAGGCTTCCCTCATTGCAATATGAGGAAGCATTTCGAGTATCTTCACCAAGTGATTGTGGACAAGAAAAGGATTCCAACTTGAGGCAAACATCAAAGTCATCATCAAGCTCAAGTGTAATGTGCAAGGCAAAGGTATAACTTAGCTAGTTTTTCCGGTCTCATGGTGCTTGGAGGGAGACCGGATTATAGGTTTGATAGTCGTACTATCAAGAGGAACTTTCGGGCAAGTTGCTTGATCACGTCGCATGTAGAGAGCTCAAACCTTTGCATAATTTGCATCATTCTTTCTTGTTGATCTTGGGTGGTTGTCTATGCGAGGACCTTGGGCTTTTCCATAGCGTCAAAACGAGCCCAAGATCATCGAATTCGGAGTCCGTATGCCAAAGTTATCACTGTTTTAGTGGGTTGCTGCAGGCTGTTCTGAGTACCCCGTGGACACGGGGTTTTGGACCCCCATGGGCACGGGGCCCCATGCGCATGGAACCCCATGGGCACGGGGTCTAAACCCCCGTGGGCACGGGGTGTCCAGGAACTGCCCGTTGAGCCCCAACGGCTAGTTTTGGGTTTTGGCTATTTAAGGGCTCCTTCCTGCCACCGGTTGGGGGGCTGTTCATTCACATTCTAAACATCATTTTGAGCCTCTTACCACCTCTCCCAAACCCCTATCTCCCCTCTAAGTGAAGGGGGATTTGTGGATGGATCTTGGAGTCATTTGTTGATCTCCTCCATTGCATCCCCTCTCTTCAATCTCCCACTTTATTGAGTTGCATCTTGTGAGATTGAGAGAGTGAGTTGAGCATTTGTTGCTTGACCTTGCATTGCATTTGTTGCATTGGTTTGAGCTCCCCACATCGATTAGTTCGAGTGAGAGCCCGTGAGTTTATTACTCTTGGAGGCTTCCGCCTCCTAGACGGTTTGGTGATACATTGAGAAGATTGTGAAGAGGCCTAGGTGGCCAAGGTTCCCCCGGAAGCTTCCTTTTGTGGTGTGCTCCGGGGAAGGGTGTTGAAGTGGCCTAGGTGGTAAAGTTCCTTCGGAAGCTTCCGTGTTGTGGTGTGCTCCGGAGAAGATTGTAAAGGTGTGGTGGTCGCCTTCAAGACCAACCCCGAGTGAATCGAGGCTCATCCGTTGGGGGTGACTCGAAAGGGAGAATACGGTGAGTCACTTGGTGACGCCCCAAAGCTTTGGCTTCGGCACCACTCCAACGGAGATTAGCTCTCTCACTAGTGTGAACTTCGGGATAAATCCGCCTCCCTGACTCACTTGTGGTTATCTCATACCCACACCCTTTACTTTCCGCAATTCATACTTGCTCATATTGATATATCTTGTGCTAGTTGAATTGTTAGTTGTTCCTACAATTCCATATCTTGTGATACAGTTTGTGCTTGCTAGTTCCCTTAAGTGCCTATCTTGCTTAGCATAGGTTGTTGGTGCACTTAGTTGAGCCTAGCATATTTAGGATTTGTTCTTGAAAAGTATCCGTTAGTTTAATTCCGCATTATGATAAAGCCAATTCCGTAAAAGTTTTAAAATGCCTATTCACCCCCACCCCCACCCATCTAGTCGTCATCTAGTTCCTTTCAGCAACTGGCACTAGGCACTATGTCAATAGGTTAGTCCCCAAAAATGTATAAAGTTGCTATAAAATTATTGTAAAACATCCAGGAATGATAATATAACAGCATGGAACAATAAAAAATTATAGATACGTTGGAGACTGATAACCCACAAGTACAGGGGATCGCAACAGTTTCGAGGGTAGAGTATTCAACCCAAATTTATTGATTCGACACAAGGGGAGCCAAAGAATGTTTGCAAGTATTAGCAGCTGAGTTGTCAATTCAACCACACCTGGAGATTAATTATATGCAGCAAAGTAATCAGTAGCAAAGTAGTATGGTAGTTTTGATAGTAGTAGCAATAGCAATAGTAATGGTAACAGTAATAGCAATGATTTTGTAGCAAGTGCAAGAGTAATGATAGCAGTAGTAACTTAGCAAGAACAATATGAGAGAAATTTGTAGGCATTGGATCGGTGGATTCGTTGGATGATATTCATCATGTAACAGTCATAACCTAGGGCGATACGGCACTAGCTCCAGTTCATAAATATAATGTAGGCATGTATTCCGTAAATAGTCATACGTGCTTATAGAAAGAACTTGCATGACATCTTTTATCCTACCCTCCTGTGGCAGCGGGGTCCTATTGGAAACTAAGGGATATTAAGGCCTCCTTTTAATAGAGAACCGGAACAAAGCATTAACACATAGTGAATACATGAACTCCTCAAACTACGGTCATCACCGGGAAGTGTCCCGACTATTGTCACTCCGGGGTTGCCGGATCATAACACGTAGTAGGTGACTATAACTTGCAAGATCGGATCTAGAACATAGATATAATGGTGATAACATGAACGGTTCAGATCAGAAATCATGGCACCAGGGCCCAAAGTGACAAGCATTAAGCATGGCAAAGTCATAGCAACATCAATCTCAGAACATAATGGATACTAGGGATCAAGCCCTAACAAAACTAACTCGATTACATGATGAGTCTCATCCAACTCCTCACCGACCAGCAAGCCTACGAAGAAATTACTCACTCCCGGTGGGGAGCATCATGGAATTGGCGATGGAGAAGGGTTGGTGATGACGAAGATCGAAGGTCCCCTCTCTGGAGCCCCAAACGGACTCCAGATCTTGTTTACATAAATAAGCTTAAGTAGCACCCAGGTTTTCAGCAAAGATTATAACTAACCATGTCGACAGTAACTCTTAAAAATTATATTAACTCATAACAATGACATAATCAACTAGCGAGAAATAATAAGATATATCAAACAACAACACTTTGTCAAAGCAACCATGATATAATATGACAATAGTGGTATCTCTCTAGCCCTTTCTGATACCGCAAAACATAAATCCAGAGCACCTCCAAAGTCCGAGTAGCGACTAAACATTGTAATTCATGGTAGAAAAGATCCAGTCATAATGCACCCAACATTAGCTACACACAATGCATGAGGATGACAATAGTGCTCTCAAGTTCTGGCGCTTATTTGAGAAGGTGATGACACAACATAAAAGTAAATAGATAGTCCCTTCGCACAGGGAAGCAGTGATTTGCAGAGGTGCCAGAGCTCAAGTTTTAAAACAGAGGTAAATGAAATTTTGAGAAATGCACCCTTCTTATTTACTTCACGACCATTAGTTATCGGTATCTTCCATGCTAAACACATTAGTGGCGGTTCCCAAGCGATAAAAGTAAAGGTTTACTCCCCCTCCACCAACAATCACACTCCACGGCTTGTCCGAAACAACGGGTGCCGTCCATACCAACAACATTCCTGGGGGAGTTTTGTTTAATTATTTGCAATTTGAATTCGGGACTGGGAATCCCTATTACCGCCCCTCTCGTGCAAGGACGAGTGAATAAACACTCATCATGAGAGTAACCCGCTTAGCATGGAAGATACTGACTACCTCCTATCGCTCTATGAACAATCCAGGCACACAAAAAAGGATATTTATTTGCAGTTTTTAGAGGTGACACATGCAAATTTACTTAGGACGGCAGGGTAATACCGCATACAGGTAGGTATGGTAGACTCATCTGAAATAACTTGGGTTTTAGGGTTTTGATGCACAAGCAGAATTCCCACTTAGTACAGGCGAAGGCTAGCAATTAGGTTGAGAAGCGGCCAGCTAGAGAGCGAAAACGATCATGAACATGCATTATGCATAAGTAACATTGGATACTAGCATGAGTAGGATATGAACACCATGAACATAAATATCATAGAGGCTGTGTTGGTTTTGATTCAACTACATGCATGAACATGTGCCAAGTCAAGCCACCCGAACATTCAGAGGAGGATACCATATCATCATACTACATCACAATTATTTTAACACAATGTTGGCATCCAAGATAAATCATTATCCACTCCTAGCTACTTAAGCATGGCATGAGAAACTATAATCTCTAAGGGTCATTGCAAACATGTTTGATCATAATAGGCTGAATCATGGATACTAGGTTAAACATATTTACAAAAACAGAACAAGTTGAGTTCATACCCGTTTCTCTCTGCCACAGCCAGTTCATCAAATATCGTCATTATTGCCTTTAACTTGCACGACCGAACGATATGAAAATAATAATAGTGCAAGAGTGTCGTGGACTAAGGTGGAATCTGCAAACATTTTATTCAAAAAGAAGAAAACAAGGTAATATGGGCTCTCTGTTAGATCAACAACAATGCATATGAGAGCCACTCAACATTTTCATCGTGGTCTTCTCCTCGGTATGACTTAATAAAAAGAAATTCAGAGAAACACACTGAAATATTTTTGGAGTTTTTGGTTTTCTGAAAGAAAGCAAATTTAAGAAAGGAAAAACAAAAACGAGAAAAACTATTTACACGGGAGAGCTCCCAACAAGCAAAAGAAGAACAAGGAAATCTTTGTGGGTTTTCTAATTAAATACTACAACTAATTATACTAGAGAGAAGCAGGAAATATTTTTGTATTTTCTCAAAGTTTTTTTTTAAACACACAATAAGAAGGCGAGAAAATAAATCTAGCATGGATAATACAATGAAAAAGTGTGGACACCGACAACTGGAATGAAAAGTGTGAACATGAAAGTAATGTCGGTGGAAATACGTACTCCCCCAAGCTTAGGCTTTTGGCCTAACTTGGCAATCACCACTCGAAGAAGCCATGGGGTCCTATGTTGAAGTGCTGGGGAGCGGGCACCTGAGGGTCCCATTGTTGAGGCTCCTCCTGTGCCGCAGCCAGGTTGTTCCGGTAGGCGACAATGTCCTCAGGCATAATCCTGTATCCGCCCCTGGCAATAGGATCAAACAAAGCAGGTGCGGGCAAAGGAATAACATCATGGGTAATCTCGCTGAAGACCAAATTATATGGAACATCCATAGTGGTGTTCTTGAAAGTGCGTTATATCGACTAGAGGGGGGTGAATAGGCGATTTTTACAAATTCGTCACTGAGGAATTTCAAGGTGAGGAAATTCCTAAGCAACGAGCTACTTAGCAGCGGAATAAGTACTCAGATGCAAACATAACATGGCATAAGCACAGTCATCATGATGAAATGAAATAGGCACAGAGTACAGGTAGCGTGAAACACAGGATAAGCAGACTGAAGACTAAGTGACTGAAGAATTGGGATTGAGGAAATTTAGAAAGTCTTCAGTCAAAGTCTTCAAACAGTAACAATCAAGATCATCAACACATAAATGAGGAAATGAAAGGGTTGAGGAAATAGAACCAGTAGCTTGGTGAAGACGATGATTTGGTAGACCAGTTCCAACTGCTGTGACAGTTGTACGTCTGGTTGGAGTGGCTAGGTATTTAAACCTGAGGACACACAGTCCCGGACACACAGTCCTCACCGTATTCTCCTTGAGCTAAGGTCACACAGACCTCGCCCAATCACTCGTGATAAGTCTTCACAGGTGACTTCCAAACCTTCACAGACTCAGTCACTCGGTGATCCACAATTCCTCTTGGATGCTCTAGACCATGACGCCTAACCGTCTGGAGGATGCACAGTCCTCAAAGGTAACAAGCGTCGGTTCCACACAGGAACAATCTCTTCAGTGATGCTCAATCACTTTGGGTTTTAGGTGTTGGGTTTGGGTTTTTCCTCACTTGATGATTTTCGCTCAAAGTCCTCGGAGGATGGGATGCTCTCAATGACAAGTGTCAGTTTCTCTCGGAGCAGCCAACCAGCTAGTGGTTGTAGGGGGCGGCTATTTATAGCCTAGGGAGCAGCCCGACATGATAAGACATAAATGCCCTTCAATGATATGACCGTTAGGTGGGTAGGATATTTGGACAGCTGGCGCGTAGCACAGCAACTGTCGGAAATTTGAGCTCTCAAATTCCTCAGGGCTATCATGTTCCTCACTTGTAGGCAATCCGCACTGGTGAATTCCTAACTCCTCGGTCAGAACAAATTCCTCAGAGAATAGAAGAACTTCGTCTCCGTCACTGAAGAACTTGATTGAACTGTATGAGATTTCCAATGGCTTCACTCGAAAGGATTGGTAGGTGTAGGATTTTGAGATGAGCATCACTTGGAAACTTTTCCCTAGTTTTACCTCGACCCCCTTTAACAGTACGGTGTTTCCTATGACTCAAGAAGAAGAAAATGAAACTATGAAAACAAAAGTCTTCACGCTTCATAATCCTCGCATGAATATCAAGTCTTCAAGGTCACACCAATTTCTTCACTTTCAAAGTCTTCAAGAAAACCAAAGTCTTCAACTGAAGACATTCATTTTTAGGGGTCGACATTCATCATAAATATCAAACTCCTCATGGACTTATAGAACCTGTGTACACTCATAAACACATTAGTCCCTTAACCTATAAGTCTTCAATACACCAAAATCACTAAGGGGCACTAGATGCACTTACAGTTCTCACTATCAATAAACTGGTGGTGTGCCATAGCCTGACGATCTAAATAAACCTTGGGCAAAGGAATCATGCTGGCGTATCTGAATGTTAAAGTGACTCGCCAAGCGAGTAGCATAAATACCACCATGTATCTTACCCTTGGATGTGTTAATGTGGAGGCGACGTGCCACAATAGCTCCCAAGCTATAAGTGTTGTCGCCGTAAAGTGCACGACGTAAAACAGCAAAGTCAGGCGCACTGAGTGCACCTACCTTCTCTCTAGCAAGCAAACACTTCGCAATGAATAGAGCAAAATAATGCACAGCAGGAAAGTGTAAGCTAGTGGCGGTGACACCTGACACCCCTCTCTCATCCCCCACTGTCAGAGTACGGTAAAAACCATCAAACTCCATGGGCCTAGGCTCTACTAAACCACCATCAGAAGGGAGCAAGCATATGTTACAAAATTCAGTAAGCGGTATCTGATGGGGTTCGGCATATAAGTTAAACTGCACCTCAGGGGGATTATTCCTAACTAGGAAATGAAAACTTTGCAAAAAAGAATTTGTGAGGAGATGATACTATTCACATTCAGCTGTGATGAAGTCGGTGAGGCCGGCATTAGCAGCATATTGTGCAAACTCTTGAAGGATTCCAGCCCCTTCCATGAATGTGTTATGCAGCCATTCGCACGGCCATACCTCCGCCATTCTCTGGGTGCGGAGATCACTGTCAGATGACTCCCCAATAACTCCCTTGGAGTTCTTCTTGGAAGCAAACTTCCTAAAGATACTCATCTTTTTCCTATGAACAAAATTCTGAAATTTTTAGTTCACAAATTTTTTCTCAACAAAACTTCACAAGATTGATAGCAACTACTCATAGGGATGCATAGATGCCATATCGAGCATTCAAACTACTTAGAACTCTAAGAATTCAACATGCAAGCTCATCTACAGCAGCAACAAGAGTAACTAATTATTCTAAATATAAACCACTAAAGCAAAAACTAATTGGACCAATGGAGGAGGCACATACCAAGCAACAATCCCCCGAAACAATTTCGGAAATGGAGCTTTGATCAAAGAGATCAAAATCCGCGGGTTTGAGAGCAAGAACACGAGAGAGAGAGCAATGGCGATTTTTTTCTGGAAGTAGGTAATGATGTGGGGTGAAAAGATAAGTGAGGGGGGCCACATGGGGACAACAACCCACCAAGGCGCGCCTGGGGGTGCTGGCGCGCCTAGGTGGGTTGTGCCCACCTGGAGCACCTCCCTTTGATGTTATTTGCACCAAAAATTCTTAAATATTCAGAAAAAAATCGTATTAAATTTTCAGAGCATTCTGAGAACTTTTATTTTTGGGTCATTTTTATTGCACGGAAAACTCAGAAAACAGGCAAGGCATGGCATTTTATTTTATTTAACTAATAAAAATAGAAAACAAAAAGTAGGGACAGAAGGTAGTGCTCACTGAATTCATCAACTTCATACCTCTCAAAAATGATTTATTAATAAGGTTGATCAAGTCTTATTAACAACCACTTCCGATTAGCATGAAACCGAAGAACTTTCGTGAAACACTAAGTTACCTCAATGGGGATATGGATGTCCCCAACAATAAGAATTTCGTATTTCTTTTTGGCAGTAGGTAGAGGTAGTTGAAAACTTCCAATAGTGATTGTCGGAGATTTTTCAATAACATTAATACCATTCACTTGGAATTATTTCTTCGGAAAGTGCACCGTATGTTCATTACCATTGATATGAAAAGTGACCTTACTTTTATTGCAATCAATAACATCCCCTGCAGTATTCAAGAAGGGTCTACCGAGGATAATCGACATGTTGTCGTCCTCGGGCATCTCAAGTATAACAAAGTCAGTTAAGATAGTAACATTAGCAACAACAACGGGCACATCCTCACAAATACCGATAGGTATGGCAGTTGATTTATCAGCCATTTGCAAAGATATTTCAGTAGGTGTGAGTTTATTCAAATCAAGTCTTTTATATAAAGAGAAAGGCATAACACTAACACCAGCTCCTAAATCGCATAAAGCAGTTTTCACATAGTTTCTTTTAATGGAGCAAGGTATAGTTGGTATTCCCGGATCTCCAAGTTTTTTAGGTACTCCATCCTTAAAAGTATAATTAGCAAGCATGGTGGAGATTTCAGCTTCTGGTATTTTTCTCTTATTGGTGATGATGTCTTTCATGTACTTTGCATAAGGAGGCATTTTTAAGATATCAGTCAAGCGAGTACGCAAAAAGACTGGTCTCAGCATTTCAGCAAAGCGTTCAAATTCTTCATCATCTTTCTTTTTGGTTGACTTAGGTGGAAAGGGCATAGGTTTTTGAACCCACGGTTCTCTTTCCTTACCGTGTTTTCTAGCAACAAAGTCTCTTTTATCATATCTTTTATTCTTGGGTTATGGGTTATCAAGATCAACTGCTGGTTCTATCTCAACATCATTATCTGGTTCTTTATTATTTGTTGGGGTGTCTTCATGAACCTCATCATTATCCTTCTCATTATCAGAAGGCGAGTGTTCACTACCAGATTGAGTTTCAGCATCAGAGATAGACACTTCATTATCATTATCAGAAGGTTTTTCAACTTCAGGTTCACTAGAGGCATGCAAAGTCCTATCATTTTTCTTCTTCTTTTTCTTTTTAGAAGGACTAGGTACATCAGTGTCAACTCTTTGAGAGTCTTGTTCAATTCTTTTTGGGTGTCCCTCAGGATAAAGTGGTTCCTGAGTCATTCTACCTCCTCTAGTCATTACTCTAACAGCATGATCATTGATATTATTATTCATTTCATCAAGCAACTCTCTTTGAGATTTAGCAACTTGTTCTAATTGAGTTTGAACCATAGAGGCATGCTTTCCTACACCTCTAACATCATTTGAGATTCTAAATAACAAGTCACTCAAGCGAGCAATCATATCAGAATTGTATTTCAATTGTTTCATAACATTTGCATTGAAGTGATCTTGCTTTCTAATGTAATTATCAAACTCATAAAGGCATTGACTAGGATGTTTATTATAAGGAATATCACCTTCATCGAACTTTAGTAAAGAATTTACCTCTACCACCTTAGGAGGTGGTGGTGTTTCAAGCCCATGTATTTCTTCGATAGGTGGTAAATTTTTAACATCCTCTGCTTTAATACCTTTTTCCTTCATGGATTTCTTTGCCTCTTGCATATCTTCAGGACTGAGATATAAGATACCCCTCTTCTTTGGAGTAGGTTTAAGTGGTGGTTCAGGAAGGATCCAATCATCATAATTTTTCAATATGTTATTCAATAATTCTTCAGCTTGTTCAACAGTTCGCTCCCTGAAAACACAACTAGCACAACTATCTAGGAAGTCCCTAGAAGCATCGGTTAGTCCATTATAGAAGATATCAAGTATTTCATTTTTCTTAAGAGGATGATCAGGCAAAGCATTAAGAAATTGGAGAAGCCTCCCCCAAGCTTGTGGGAGACTCTCTTCTTCAATTTGCGCAAAGTTAAATATTTCCTGTAAGGCAGCTTGTTTCTTATGAGCAGGAAAATATTTTTTAGAGAAGTAATAAATCATATCCTGGGGACTACGCACACAACCAGGAGCAAGAGTATTATACCAAGCCTTAGCATCACCCCTTAATGAGAACGGAAATAATTTGCCAATATAATAATAGCGAATCTTCTCATCATGAGCAAAAAGGGTGGCTATATCATTCAACTTAGTAAGATGTGCCACAACAGTTTCAGTTTCATAACCATGGAAAGGATCAGATTCAACCAAAGTAATTAACTCTGGGTTGACAGAGAATTCATAATCCTTATCATCAACAAAGATAGGTGAAGTAGCAAACTTAGGATCACATTTCATTCTAGCATTCAAAGTCTTTTCTTTATACTTGCATAATAATTTTTCTAGATCATCTCTATCCTTACAAGCAAGAATGTCTCTAGTTGTCTCCTCATCCATAACATAACCTTCCGGTACCTTTGGCAATTCATATCTAGGAGAACTAGGTCTAATAGGTGTTTCAAGATTTTCAGTTTCAAGCTCTTCATCAGTTTCAACAATTTCATCAGTTTCAGCATTCTCAAAAGCTTTAGTTCTAGCAAGTTGTTCATCAAGAAATTCACCTAGTGGCACATTATCATCAAGCAAGGTACTAGCATCATCATGAGTAGCATTCATAGCAGAAGTAGCATCATCAATAACTTGCAACATATCAGAATTGATAGCATGTGGTGGTGTTGCAAGTCAACTTATAACAGAAGGTGAATCTAAAGCGGAGCTGGATGGCAGTTCCTTACCTCCCCTCGTCTTAGAAGGAAAAATCTTAGTCTTAGCATCCTTTAGATTCTTCATAGTGATAATTTGATAATAATCCCAAGTGACTCAACAAATATAGCTATGCTCCCCGGCAACGGCGCCAGAAAAAGGTCTTGATAACCCACAAGTATAGGGGATCGCAACAGTTTTCGAGGGTAGAGTATTCAACCCAAATTTAGTGATTCGACACAAGGGGGGCCAAAGAATATTTGCAAGTATTAGCAGCTGAGTTGTCAATTCAACCACACCTGGAGATTAATTATCTGCAGCAAAGTAATCAGTAGCAAAGTAGTATGGTAGTTTTGATAGTAGTAGCAATAGCAATGGTAACGGTAACAGTAATAGCAATGATTTTGTAGCAAGTGCAAGAGTAACGATAGCAGTAGTAACTTAGCAAGAACAATATGAGAGAAATTCGTAGGCATTGGATTGGTGAATTCGTTGGATGATATTCATC
Organism: Thinopyrum elongatum; assembly: GCA_011799875.1. Classification (NCBI taxonomy): domain Eukaryota; kingdom Viridiplantae; phylum Streptophyta; class Magnoliopsida; order Poales; family Poaceae; genus Thinopyrum; species Thinopyrum elongatum. The sequence goes on along the minus strand of CM022298.1, from coordinate 486,317,046 downwards.
ATGTAATAGTCATAACCTAGGGCGATACGGCACTAGCTCCAGTTCATAAATATAATGTAGGCATGTATTCCGTAAATAGTCATACATGCTTATGGAAAGAACTTGCATGATATCTTTTGTCCTACCCTCCCGTGGCAGCGGGGTCCTACTGGAAACTAAGGGATATTAAGGCGTCCTTTTAATAGAGAACCGAAACAAAGCATTAACACATAGTGAATACATGAACTCCTCATACTACGGTCATCACCGGGAAGTGTCCCGACTATTGTCACTCCGGGGTTGCCGGATCATAACACGTAGTAGGTGACTATAACTTGCAAGATCGGATCTAGAACATAGATATAATGGTGATAACATAAACGGTTTAGATCTGAAATCATGGCACCCGGGCCCAAAGTGACAAGCATTAAGCATGGCAAAGTCATAGCAACATCAATCTCAGAACATAATGGATACTAGGGATCAAGCCCTAACAAAACTAACTCGATTACATGATGAATCTCATCCAACTCCTCACCGACCAGCGAGCCTACAAAGGAATTACTCACTCCCGGTGGGGAGCATCATGGAATTGGCGATGGAGAAGGGTTGGTGATGACAAATATCGAAGATCCCCCTCTTCGGAGCCCCAAACGGACTCCAGATCTGGCCTCCCAATGAAGAACAGGAGGTGGCGGCGGCTCCATCACGTGAAACACGATAATTCTTTCTCCCTGATTTTTTCTCCAAAAATATGACTTTATAGCATCAAGGTTGCAGTCTGTGGGGCCACCAGGTGGGGACAACCCACCTGGGTGCGCCTGGATGGGGGGCGCGCCCTGGTGGGTTGTGCCCACCCAGGTGCCCCCCTCCTGTGGTTCTTGGCTCCAGAAATTCTCTTTTATTATATAAAAAATCCTCGCGAAGTTTCGTTCCAATCCGAGAACTTTTATTTCTGCACAAAAACAACACCATGGTAGTTCTGCTGAAAACAGCGTCAGTCCGGGTTAGTTTCATTCAAATCGTGCAAATTAGAGTCCAAAACAAGAGGAAAAGTGTTAGGAAAAGTAGATACAATGGAGACGTATCAACAAGATCTATTCATGTAGGAATAGACCCCATCTTTTTATCCTTAATAGCAACGATACATGCGTGCCTTGCTACCCCTTCTGTCACTGGGTGAGGACACCGCAAATCGAACCCATCACAAAGCACCTCTTCCCATTGCTAGAAAAATCAATAGGGCCTGTTCGGTAGTTGCCCAGCTTCCAGCTTCATCAAATTTTCGCTGGAGCTGGGCCGAACGGGTTGGCTTCGGGAAGCTAGCTTCCCAGATCTGACCACAATCTACGTACAAAAAATGGGAGCAGCACTTCTGACGATCCAAGAAAAAGGGAAGCGGGAGTTAGGCGAAATTATAGGGGAGTGCCACCGCGAAGTGAGCCGAGAGCCACGTACCGGTTCGCTACGTTCTCTCTCCCGTCTTATTACGTCCTCTTGAAGCGACGTGGAGAGATCGCTACCTTTCCCTCTGTACTGGGCCAAACCCAGCCACTCTTCTCCTGTGCCTGACCGGGCCTAAGGCCACTTTACGTGTTGAGCCAGCTGGGCTCCAGTCTGCCCATGCAGGTTGGCCTGCTGGCAAGCACCAGAAGCTGGAGTCAGCGAGCCGAACGGTTTCCATCGACCACGATCCCGTGAAAGAAGCCAGCATCGAGAAACAGAAGTGAGATTTATGGATCTAGTGAAGCTAGAGGACTACCGAACAGGCCCCTAGTTGGCCAAACCAAACCAAAGTTTCAGAGAAGAAATACGAGGCTATAACAATCATGCATATAAGAGATCAAAGAAGACTCAAATAATATGCATAGATAGAACTGATCATAAACTCGCAATTCATCGGATCCCAACAAACACACCGCAAAAAGTCATTACACCAAATAGATCTCCAAGAACATCGAGGAGAACATTGTATTGAGAATCAAAGAGAGAGAAGAAGCCATCTAGCTATTGCCTACGAACCCGTAGGTCTATGGTAAACTACTCACACATCATCGAAGGAGCACCAATGAGGATGATGAACCCCTCCGTGATCGTGTTCCCCTCCGGCAAGGTGCCGGAATAGGGCTCTAGATTGGATCTCATGGTTCTGGAACTTGCAGCGGCTAGAATTGTGTTTCGTCGACTCTCCTAGGGTTTTTGGAATTTTTTGGGTATTTATAGAGCTGAGAAGCGGTGGAAAGGACCTCCATGGGCCCCACCACCCATCAGGGCGTGCCAGGGGCCTCTAGCGCACCCAGGTCGGTGGTGGGCCCCACGGGCCTTCCCTCGTGCACTTCCTTGGCTCCCAAGTTGTCTTCTGGGCTGGAAAAAATCTCCAAAAAGTTTCGCTGCGTTTGGACTCCGTTTGATATGGATATTCTGTGAAGTAAAAAACAAGCAAAAAACAGCAACTGGCATTGGGCACTATGTCAATAGGTTAGTCCCGAAAAATGATATAAGGTTGCTATAAAATGAATGTAAAAGATCCAAGAATGATAATATAACAGCATGGAACAATAAAAAATTATAGATACGTTGGAGACGTATCAAATCACTCTGTCGGAGGGCAAAAGTGCTCCTGCCCAAGTTCCGCCTCGAGACGGTGGCGCTCCGTCCCAAAAGTACTCTCCTTATTTTTTCTAGGTCAAAAGACCTTATGTATCAGAAGATGGGCACCGGAGATGGGCCGAGGAGCCCACTACCCACCAGGGCGCGCCTAATTGGCCCCCTCTAGTAGTTCTTTTCTCCAGTATTTTTTATATATTCCAAAATAATTCTCCGTAAAATTTCTGCTTATTTGGAGATGTGCAGAATAGGTATCTCTCACATAGCTTTTTCAGGTCCAGAATTCCAGCTGCCGGTATTCTCTCTCTTTGTGTAAACCTTGCATATTATGAGAGAAAAGGTATTAGAATTACTCCACAAAGTATTATATTGCATAAAAACACTATAAATAACAGTAGGAAAACATGATTCAAAATGGACGTATCACCTTCCTACTTAGGCCTTTTGGCCCAAGTTGCTCTCCACCTCTTGGCCTTTTTTAGGCTCGTTGATATTTAAATTAAATATAAAATGTTCTAAACATTTTCAGAGCATTATATATATATATAATTTAACATCGCCGGAAATGTTTTCCACCTATATATAATTAATCGGTAATACCCGGTATTATCCGATATTCACCGAAACCCTTCTAGTGACCCCGAAACGCTTCCGGAACCTCTCGGAACTATTCCGGATATTAATGAAGCAATTCCACAAATATATATTATCATCACTCCCATCTTACTAATACTCAGCGGATCGTGATTACCTTAGGCTTGTGACCTCGTAGGTTCGGTAAATCATAGACATGAACGAAACCCCTTCGTTCAATGACCGATAGCGGAACCATAGGCGTCCATATCGGTCCCTACGATTACACGAATGATATTCGAGTGAACCTTTGGTTATCATGAGATGTTCCCTTTGCTTCGCGATACTTTACAAAACCCGGTATGCATCGGTATCCTCCTGAGTCATCACCATGCTCACTATACCGTTGTTCCCGTTATCGGTTTTGTTCTTCTTTCTCGTTGACGTGTTCCGGCATCCCCGTGATGTAGTCACCCGTGTCTAGATAGACGATGATGGATGCCACCACACCGAGAGGGCCCTAAGAATATCTCTCCATCGTCGGAGGGGCAAATCCCACTCTCGAGCTGTTCGGTCACTTGTCAAACTTTCCGGTGATCCTGAAAGTTGTCGTTATTATCACCTTGTTACAGATGATGTTTGAGCAACCCCAAAGACCACCATCCGGTAAGAAGTGACCGAGACACTCTCATGGTCCAAGGAACTAAAACACATGCTAACACTCCGTGTTATAACAGATGATTTCAGACGATATAATCACATAGTATAACAGACAAGTATTGGGTCGATTCAATATGATCATTCTTCTAACGTCATACCCTCAATGTTGTTTTAGGACTATCGTTACACTTAACGATATCATAAGATAAGGAAAACATGATCACCAACAACACTTGAGCTAGTCTTAGAGGCGAGACTGGAAACCTATTGTTTTACCGTTTATCATTTCACATGTGCATAAGAGTTTTCCACTAAATCACATATTCCAGGATCATAGCAGTTATAGCATGAAATATAAAATCTTAATTATGAATAATGGAAATATAATAATATTATATTATTGCCTCTAGGGCATATTTCCAACACATGCAACAATGTAATCTAATTGCATTGTTTTGTGAACCATTCAAACTAAAATCATTCATCAACTAACAAAAATTTCATCTCGGAACTTTTGACCACATTGTACTTCGATTTCGACAAAAAAATGTTTCAACTTGCCATGTGCCAGTTCACCAACAAGACAGAGACCATGCAACTTGAAACATCAAGTAAAATCATATCCATGTTTACTTATTATATGTATTTTTAGAAAGCTATGGGATTTACGAGCTTAAAATAATTATTGTTTTTAAACCAAAATAGTTTGAATAATGTTGCCTCCTTTGGTTTTTTTGTTACTTGTAAAGTTGTTTGAGCGGAATATTTTTCCCGAGTTTCTAAGCATATATTTATATTTGCTCTTTTGTTTTAAACTTCTGGATATCGTGAAAATATTCTGGATAATAAAATATTAATATTACAATCAATTATTACTTCTACCTATCGTGAGAATATTGTGGATAATAGGATTTTAAATATTACTCTAGATCTTAACGTATTGCAATTATAGACCACACATAAGGGAGGGGGGAGGATGGGAGGGATGATAGACATTGTTGGATTGCTATGTTAAAATAGAGGGCATGGACCTGAGTGAAGGGTCTTGAGTCATTCTTAGAGATGTGATGTTTTTTTTTTCTCCCATTGCAGTGCGCATACATTTTTCCTAGTAGGTAAATATGTGTTAAACATTTATCAAATACACGTAGAAACATTTTTCTGAATGATACAAAACTTTTTAAAATTATGTGAACATTTATTATATTTTACATTGTTTAAATACTTTTTTAAATGCCAAAAACATATTTTTGAAATTCATGAACAAGTTTTTTTGAATTGTATCAACATTTTTTAAAGTTACACTACCAGAAAATTTATATTGTGTTAACATTTTTCAAAATTGTGATTTTATTATTTTTTAAAGAAAATATAAGTGTTTTATATGGATTAAATATAATTTTTGGATATAAGTATTCAGGGTTTTCTTGAAAATATGAGCAAAACAAAATATTTTTTTGAAAAACAAATGAAACACAATGAAAATGAAACTAATCTGTAGCAAGCTAATTGGCCGACCCAACTAGACACTGGCTATAGGTGGCTGCTCAGTCTTGCTCAAGGCGATACATAGCTGCACCCCTAGGTTACCACGTTGTTGCAGAACTTTTTGTACTCCCGCCGCTTTATATTTATTTTTGAATTAGTTTGAATTGCTTACCACATGTCACGTGGTCTCCCTCCGCTTTACATTGTATAGAGGTGCATCAATTAATTCCAATCAGAGGGAGTACATAACAAAGAAGGTATTGCTAATTTACACGACCTTTTATTAGCTAGGAGGAACATAATGGTACATATGCCATCCAAATCCAAGAAACACGCGGTACGTGCAAGCACAATACACACTGTCAGGACATCACGATAAGAGACTGGCAACGCAAATAGCTGCGCAATCATTCATCTTATTACAGTTGGCATGTAGAATTTAACACACAGAATTTCATCTGGGTCGATCTTTGAGAGCTTATGAGTCTGTCTTTCACTACTCATGTCACTCACATGGTTTTCTTTCTGGCGTCTTTGGTGCGTCCTTTGTCACGGATGCCGAGGGACACACCAAGGACATACTTGTCCGCGATGGGCTCGGGGACGACGGTGAAGAGGAACCACACGAGGGCGTGCGCCCAGTAAGGCGTGCACCGGGGCTCGTACCCGATGTAGCGCACGGCGGCACGGGCATACGTCTCCGGCGACGGTGCGAACAGGGACGCCTGCCTGATCGACGCCATTTTCGTCGCCACGTACCAGGGTGCCTGCGCACATCACACAAATTATTCAATCATTTGCGACTGAACCGATGCCAACTGCTTTCCTGATTTACATGCCTTGGACCAAAAAGAACAAGCTATAGGACATTAACTTTTGAAGTGACACTCGTTAAGTGCTCACACAGTCACACTGTATCCACATGTCATGAATTTGGTTTCTTGTTGAAAACCCCGTGTCACTGTTATCCCCATCAGTGTCTATGTAGCTACTGCACACTGTCCAGTACAAGTACAAGTGCACAACTAATTGAATTAACTCGTGTAAGCATGAGAAAAATCATGTTTTAAATGAGAGCCCATAAAAAACGTACCTTCTTTTGCGGGAAAGACATACCTTTAACAAGCGGAGTGTCCAATCGTAAAAATGTCAAACTATTGTTTATATTTTCCAAAGTGTTGTCTACCATGACATATACAGAAACATCACGATCATGCAAATGCATTTCCGTATTTATGGAGATAACTGAAATTCAGTACAACAGCCCACTATCAACTCCATGCTGGAGAATTCGAAAGGGTTACATGAGACCAACAAATATAAAAATATAACAGGAAGGCAGAAATATTTTTAAAATCAAACAAAAAGAAACGTTAACAAGAAGATTTTCTTTCGAGCGGTTAGTGAAATGCATTGACTATAAGAGTGATATTTGTTGGTACCTGGCATTGCACATCGATACCTTTGTTCCTGTACTCAACATATAGGCTTCGTGAGAATTGATCGACATATCTGATAGACCAAAGTACCGTTATTGACAGTTCTCAGAAACGGTTAAGTTTAGGCAAATAGGAAACAAAATCACTTCGCCTGAGACGCGGGCATGTACTCCCTCTGTACCATAATACTTGTAGCTGGGGGAACTAGCTACAAGTATTATGGTACAAAGGGAGTAGCTTCTTGTGAGCCCCCCTCCCCTAGTCTATTGTATAATAATCTAGGAAAACCAGTGACATACACAAAGAAAAGAGAAATGGACGTTTGTAACAATCCAAAGGTGTGTGAATGCATTTGTATTGTAAATGATGTAGTTGCTTTGGTATTGATGCAAAGAAATGATATATTGTGTGTTACCCGTATGGCAAGGGTTTGTGGGTTTGAACAAGGTCATATGACAATAGCGTCCTTCAAATAAATCAGATATTCAAATCACGAGTAAATTTTACACATAATGGCCTCATTTGTGCCCAAGTGCTAGTGATACTTGATTTTACAATTTGTCCATCTTCTTACCCACCCCCCTAAGATGTGCCTTATTTTATATTTGATCCTATCTAACGCATATCCCCCATCTTCACATTTGAGGCCCACTTGTCGGGTCCCCTGCGGCAACTAACTCGGACAACACATTGTTGTCACATTACACATATTGATTTTTCTTGACATTCCATGATGGCAATTGGTTACAAGAAATATGTAAAACCTCGGATGAGAAAAAACAGTATTAGTGCATGTTTACTAGGAAACGGGTGATACTTGTCCAAAAGAACATGAAATTGCAATCCTTTAACAATACTAACTTACCCCCCCCCCCCCCCCCCCACAAAAACAACGCACGCACAAATCCTTACTATAATATTCCAAGTTACACATACAAGGGTTTACTTTTAAAGATTTTATACGTTCATTATCTTAAATTTAGTTTAAATACAAATTCAGAATTCAAAAAATGGGAAATTTAGTATGGTTTTACATTATGATAATTATCCAACAATTTGGAGCTAAAAATGGTGAGATTTTTTTAGTTACAAAAAGGTCATGTATTCTTTTCCAGTATCTGTCACGTGGCCTCCAAAAGAGGGAGAACAGTAATAAAATATAGCATAATACACACCAACATTGTATATGTAATGGATATTTTAAATTAGGTAAACATCCACACTCGGCTTAACGACATATAAAAAAATCAGATGAAATATGCTACTGATTCAAAATAAAATGTGGGTCCCTACTTATGTCATTTATGCCAAAATTATGGCGGCTGCTACGCGTAAGCCGGCTAATTTTTTGAAAGATCAGCCGCCCGCGCAGCCGTCAGATACAGGCGTGTGTGGCCGTTAGATCATAGGCTGAACCAGCGCATCTTCCTCGTCTCTCTTCGCATCCTCCTCTCGTGTCACATCTCAACAGGCGCGATGAAGGCTCCCTCCCGACCTTGTATTGCAGCGCCAAGTCGTTCGAGCAGCAGCTCCTTCCCCAGCCGGTAGTGCATTGTTGTCGTTCGCCGGAGTGTCGTTTTGGTCGCAGCAGCTCCTCCCCGGCCGGTAGTGCAGTGCCGTCGTTTGCCGGAGTGTCGTTTTGGTCGCAGCAGCTCCTCCCTGGCCGGTAGTGTAGTGTCGTTGTTCGCCGGAGTGTCGTTTTGGTCGGAGCAGCCTCACCATCGTACCATGGACGATGCTCCCACACAGCATCCGGCAGCCCGTTTTGATGCTCCAACGCAGCACCGGCGGTCCAACGATGCTCCGTCGCAACTCCATAGCAGCACCGACGACTCTCGGAGATGCTCTATTGCAGCCTCATCGCTGCACGACGCGGTGCTCCGTCGCAGCTACACCGCCCCCGTCGTCGGTGCCTCCATGAAAGCTGCATTGCAGCTACGCCGCCCATATCAATGGTGCAGCGAAGCAACGATGCACCCACTGTGGTGCTGCCGCTGGCGTCCTCGAGCACCGGAGCCACCGGAGAGCTCCTCCAACGGAGCAGCACCGAAGCCGATGAAAAAAAAACGCTTTGCAACGCGGACGACACCCCGGGAAGCTCCACTACAGCTCCATGGCAGCACCGCGGCGCGTAAAAAGCTCCGACGCAGCACCGTCGACGCCCGACGAAGCTCCATTGTAGCCATGGTCGTGCTCCATTGCAGCTCCGGCCAAGCTCCATTGCAGCCGTGGCGGAGCACCAATGACCCCGGACGCGCTCCATTGCAGCCCCGACGGCGGCGGAAGCTGCGATGCAGCTCTGGTGGCGCTTCAATGCAGCAACGACGGAGATTCAACAACCTCGCTCGGCGCTCTACTGCAGCCCCGGCGGCGTGAGGATGAATCAGGCGACGCCCGACTGGCGTCCCCTCCTCCACTGCGGTGGTGCCTCTCCTCAGCCGCTTGACGAACGCAACAACTCATCCGATGAGCGTTCCATTGCCGCTCTGTCGCCGGCGACTTGCAGCACCAGTAGCGCCGACGAGGTTGCATCGCAGCACGGCTGCCATGGATGACTTGTTGCGTCGGAGCCCGGCGGCCCTGGACATGTTTCTGTGTTGCATCACTAACGGTCTTTGACGAGCACCGTGTAGCATTGCCGGCAACACCTCCCGATTTCCCAGCTGCCGTGGTGGTGCTCGCCATGGCTTCCCTCCATGGACGCTTGTTTGCAGCTATGCCACCTCCAATGATGCAGCGGAGGAGCACCGACTGCTAGTCCCGACGGCCGGCGGCAACCCTTTTCGATTTCCCAGATGATGTGGTGGTCTCGCCATGGCTCCTCTACCTTGGTCGTCAATGAATGAGATGGCAGGGGAAGAAAGAGATATGTGGAGGAGGCTGCTTCGCTAGAGATAAGGTTGGGAAAGCGGTGCGCAGCTTCACGCGGGGCACGTGGCGCGTGGAGAGAGAGGTTTACGAGACGAAAAATCAGCCGGATGAATTAGAGGGTTTTTCCAAAATTATATAAGATAGCCAAAAAAGCCTGGGACGACGTGGGGAGCATTTTAACGGACCGAGAGGAGTACTCACGCCTTGGTGGCAGCGTAGACAGCGTAGAGCGGGTCGGACGGTAGGATGGTGGCGGCGCCGGACTCGATGTTCACCACGGCGCCCCGCTTGCGCTGCACCATGCCAGGGAGCACGGCGTGCGTCATCCGCGTGAGGGCCTCGACGTTGAGGCGTATCAGGTTCCTCGTGAGCTCCTTGTCAACCTCGTGAAAGTAGCGCGCGTACGGGTAGCAGTGGCCGGCGTTGTTGACGAGCACGCCGACGTCGAGCCCTCGGATGGACTCCGCGAGCGCGGCCACGTTGGCGGCGAGCCCGTCGGCCGCGAAGTCGAGGACGAAGGTGCGCACCCCGGCGCCAGGGTGCCTAGCCCTGACCTCTTTGGAGACCGCGGCGAGCTTATCAGGGCTGCGGCCGACGAGGACGAGGCCGAGTCCCGCGGCGGCGAGCTCGAAGGCGAGCGCGCGTCCGATGCCGTCCGTGGGGCCCGTGACGACGGCCCAGGCGCCGTAGCGGCGGCGCAGCGGCTTGGCGGGGCGGAGGAAGGCCGCGTAGAGCCACAACACAAGGCGCACCGCGGCCCGCGACGTGACGAGGAGGCCCACCGCCGCGAGCGCCTGCGCCCACGCGGGCTGCGCGCTTGCCCCGGCCATGCAATGGGAAGGATTCTGGCGCGCTCGTGGACGCAACAGTGAGACGGTTGGGCAGTGGGAAGGTGTAGCTCGAGCTGGACGATGATGCGATCGACGGCCATGCATATATAGCCCCAGGGCCGGGGAGAGGATGATAGTTGGCTGCTTGCTGAGGAGTTTCGCGGGGTCGGAGCGCCACATGCTGGAACGTTGTTAACTTAATTCACTATTTTTTGGTTGCGATTAACTCACGGTGTCTTCTCCTCTTCGGACGGCGAACAGGAGAAGTTGCGCTAGTGCAGCGGTGGACCCCCTGCTGTGCTGGTTAAAACCTCTGCTTCTCTCATGCTCCCTTCATCTACTAAAATAGTCATGTTTTGGTCATGTGTAAATCAATTTTTGACCATCTATATTATGTTTAAATACATACTCCCTCAGTCCCTCTATACCGAAACGTAGTGTCAAAAAATGTCTTATATTTTAATATGGAGGGAGTAGATTGCAAACCATATATAAAGATTTGTCTCGAGAGCAGTTTCAGATTCGTTGGTCTTCATACATATACCCCAGCAGAAACTAGTGGTTAAATATATTTGTTTATTTTACTATCAAGTTAATGTCGAAACTCACTTTTTTCGCGTAGCGGAGGAAGTTAACAACGTAGGGATTCCTCTTAGTATTTTTCTGCGAGAATCCTCTTAGTTGAATTCTTTTTTATATTGAAGAAACATAATAGCATGACAAGTTATAATTGAAAGATCATTTGAAATGAAGGTCTTTTGAAATAAAACGAAGGTACAGAAAACAATTTCGCAGAATCTTTCTGTCAGAAAAAAAAAACGCAGACTGTGTGTCACATCCTACGAATTTCTATAGGAAATTGGAAATACCGAGACTAGGAACATAACTGTTTGAATGCATTACATGAAATTTATGGAAGATATACTTTTCATCGCAGAGAAGATGAAGGACAGAGAGAGTTGGACTTCTCAAAGGAAATGACAATGTGCTGCAATCTGAACAAAAAATTGGAGCCCTGGGGAATGACGAATGCATTCAGAGATTTCAGAGCCAATCCTAGCAAAACAACAGTTTGGTCAGAAACCTATAGCAAATTATGTGGGCTATGAGAGTTAGGTGGCCGAGTCTGAGGCTTGCGGGATCATGACTTGGCGCAAAGTCACTCAAATTACGCGGATTGGGCGCTGCTCGAATTGGATGTAGCGCTGTGATAATTGAGTCTGATTCCAGCTACGCGGTCGAGTCAATTCAACAGCAAGATGATTATAGCGGTATAGAAGTTGCAACCATATCAGAGTGCAATCAGCTAAGAATGCAGTTCTCAAAAGTTTCATACTCCCATTGTTTTCGAGAGGCAAATGAAGTGGCTGATTGTTTAGTTAGCCATTCTTATAGCACTAGATCCTCTAGTTTTTGGGAAGATTCAAGCCCGGACTTTATTTCTCATATACTTGTAAGTGACATGACTATCATTTGAGAATAAAGTCTTATTCCTGTCAAAAAAATAGTCACTCAAATTACTACTGTCAAGGAAACGCCATGTGCATACCTGCGCGCTCACACAACAGAGAATATTTTGTAAAAAAATGCCAATCCCAAGAAACTACCGTGAGCAACTCAAAAGGAAAAACTACAGTAAAAATTGTTTGTTCCAACAATCCATACAAGTGGTAATCCGTAGCACATTATGCAAGTCTCTTAACATGAGCATGCTCGCAGTAGATTCTAGTATGGTCTACCAAGGTGTGACGGGCCAGTTCTTAGAGTGGGCATGCAATCCATGCAGGCTGTGTGGGCGTTGAAAGTTGACGAGGCTCAAGTAATAAATTGGATGATCAAAATCTCACGGATGGCCAGCATAAAACTTGATTACCCGAAATTGACATCTGAGCTGCTTTGTGCCACAGCATGCTCTTTGCATGTTGAGGTTCTCTGTGTCGGAACGAAGCTCGTGTTTACATTTGTTCGGACTAGAGGTGGCACTCCTTTTCCTTTTCTTGGTAATAAGGTCATTTTCAACACGGACCTCAAATATCCTGCAAATGTCCGGACCGAACTATTATTTTGTGTGGGTAAATCAGAGAGCTTTATTCAGACAAAAGCATTCCCGGGACAATCAGCCAAAAGACTGGTCATGAGAAAGCTAGGAGTTTCATCAAGCCAGCTCTCGGTCACATTCAACGGGCATGCATGTTTTGCACAAAGATGAGCCGGAAGGTTTGCTTACCTATTTACATGCTAAACATCAAATAAACTAAACAGATTACTAAGCTCTCCTGTTTCTAAAAGGATAGGAGCCACAATAGAACAAAAATTGTGGCGAGTGTTTCAGAGTGTCACCAACTCCAAACAGTCAACTTCCATTATCACATGCGAGAACCCTCGAAGAGTAGCAAAATGGACTCCATCCCGCAGTGAAAAAGCTTCGATGACCAGGGGGTCCGAGACACCCATATGAGGTTTGCACCATGAGCCCACCAATGCCATGAACGAGCGAGCGACTCCATTCGTTGCGATCTTAACTACACCCGTATCAGGTGGACGCCAACCAAATCCTGGTAGAACTGACACTAGTAGAAAACAGGGTATTAGTCCCGGTTCCAGAGGGCCTTTAGTCCCGGCTTTGGAACCGGGACAAAACTGACGGGACTAATGCCCAAAACCTTTAGTCCCGGTTTGCTTACGAACCGGGACCAAGGGAGCTCCACGTGGCCGCTGTTGGGCGTCCAGGGAGGAGGACCTTTAGTCCCGGTTGGTAACACCGACCGGGACTAAAAGGCAGCCATGCGTCAGCAGCTCCGAGGCGCTGGGGTTTTTGTTTTTTTTAAGGGGGGGGAGGGGGGGGGTTAGGGGTTTTGGAGGGTTAATTTAGGTGTTTCATATTGTGTTTGCTATAGCTACTACATATAGAGAGAAGTGACCTCTCTTTCTTCGTGCTTGGTCGACGGTAGCTACTACATACAGAGAGAACTCGACGCTAGCTAGTAAGCAAATGAAGGAACCATTAATTACACAACATCGTGATCATGAACATATATATAGAGAAGTGACCTCTCTTTCTCCGTGCTTGGTCGAACAACAAGTTTTTGTATATCTATCCGACGCTACTACATATATACAATATAACATCTCTTACGATCTCTGACATCATCTACCGAAAATCAGCTTGAATTTTCACATGGTATTCTCTGTCTTTATGTATGACGTGGTCAAGAAAGAATCCCGCCAAATCCTCTTGAATTGCTCGTATGCGATCATATGGTAGGAGTTCTTCCCGCATCTCCCGAACCTAATTTAAAGAAGGGGGTCAGTACATATATATGAATGAAACTCAACACAATTGATGGTAATAAAATAAAATTGTGAATATTGTTTACGTACTTCAAATTGTTTGTCAGAGTAGCCCCGCTCAGAGGTCGAGTGGCGCATGAACTCGCAAACGTAGTATCCACATAAATCAGTCCCGGGTGCCTGCAACAAGCACTTTACGATAATAGAGTTCAATCAAACTGATATAATCAAGCATGACAATGGTATTGATGAAACTAGAATCAATGAGAGATGCGTGGAACTAGCTAGTACTACTTACTTTGGGGTGTGTAAATCGCAGCTCGTTCCTCAGACCCGGAACCATTCCGGTGAACTTTTTCCAAACCCTGCCAGGCAAAGAAAATGATTACTTGATATCAGGAAATGAACGAAAGTTACCGATATGGTGCGATAATGATTGAACTTACTTCTGGAGCATTGCAATCATGTCCTCATAATCCTTGGGATCTTTACGTCTCGAGTCTAAGACAGTTACTACTGCCCCGTCAAGCTTAACCTCGAGTAGAATAAAGTGGAAGTTGTGCACGCATAACTCATCAATTACATTACTTAACCTCGAGTAAGCGAAACCGAATATGCACAAGACAGTAACACTCACTTGAAGTTGTAAGGAAAGAGTATTTTTCCCTTTGTTTTGATGTCGAAGGAATGATTGTAGCAAGTTTTCCTCAGTTTCTTCCACTCTGTTTTTTACCGACCATTCATTTACAGTATTTGGGCTAATAAACCCAATGTCATAGATTTGTCTTTCCTTGCATTCGACGATCTTCAATCTGCATAATATAGTGAGGATAATTATATATACATACAATGAACGAGCTGAGCTAGAGACTTAATTATAGAAGTAATACTTACAGACAGTAGCAAGTCATGAGTTGTTTGTCAAGGGCTTGTTGATTGAATAACTGAAATAATTCCACAAATTCAACAGGCAACACCTCAACTCCAATGAGGTCATGCTCATCTTTAATTCTCAGCATCAAACTATCGGTCCCATTCTTCCTGCAGCTTTCCAAGTACCACTCATGCAATTTTCGCATCATCGTTGTTAGAGGAGGATGATCAGGTTTGACAAGAGGCTTCCCGTGCTCGTATCTAAAGATCTCTACTGCCTCTAACGTTTCAAACTATACATCATCGCCCACGTAATCACCAAGATTGGTACCGGGCAGTAGCCCCAGATGATTAGCGATATCGCTAGACACCTTGAGCGGGGGCCATGATTGCTTCTCCTGTTCACCAAGCTGGGGAATTGTTTTCCCACTTCTTCGTTTTGCTTCCCTTGCAGCACTGGTAGTACTTCCCGACCGCCGCGCTTCACCATATGTTATTCCAATACAGCGAT
Source organism: Thinopyrum elongatum (assembly GCA_011799875.1). Classification (NCBI taxonomy): domain Eukaryota; kingdom Viridiplantae; phylum Streptophyta; class Magnoliopsida; order Poales; family Poaceae; genus Thinopyrum; species Thinopyrum elongatum. The sequence goes on along the minus strand of CM022298.1, from coordinate 486,301,924 downwards.
CATAGTTGGATTGCGGCGGAGACGGTGGTGGTCGCTTAAGGGCATGCAGAGTGCGCTTCGCTTTCACCGGATCTACCGTTTCCTTCGGAGGTGGAGGTTTCCGTTCAAAACGGGCCTGCACTTCGGCTTCCATGATTTCATCGGTTTCCTTGTCAGTCCTCTCATATGGTAACTTTGGAAGAGCCTTGAGGCTTGGACCAGCTTTGAATTTCTTCCCGCCTCCGCTTGTACTGCTAGCCACCAGAGCGGCGGCGTCTCTCTTCCGCCGTTGCTGAGGCGGTGGAGTGCGCAGACGCGCCGGAGGAGGCGGAGGAGGAGGCGGAGTGCGCTCATGCATCGCAGGAGGCGGCGGAGTCCGCTGACGCGCCGGAGACGGCGATTGAGGCGGCGGAGACAGCTCACGCGCCGGAGACGACTCAGGCAGCTGAGACGGCTGAGCTGGACTGTGAGGAGTCTGCTGAGGGGCCTCCTGCGGCTGAGTCGGCGTCCAGTTTGGAAGCTTGATGTACTCCTTTCTCCATAGACAGGTACTCCTCAAAGCATTTTCCAGAAGAATATCCCCTTCACCTGTAGGGAAGTCAAGCTCCAGCCCCTCAAATTCCTCCATTATTTCATCCACCATCACAATAGCATAGCCATGTGGAATCGGACGGCAATGAAAAGTTCCCTCAGCTCGAGGAGGTACAACAGAGCCGACCGCCGCCTTCAAGGTCAGGTTCTGGCATTTCGTCATTAGAACACAATGTTCAGTTGCCGTGATACTATCCATGGGGTAGCGAGGAGCCGTGAAATCAGGCTGAACAAGCTCCGTGGAAGCCACGCCGCTTCTCCGCTGAGATGGTGGGGTAGCTTCTGGGGCAGCGTCGAAGGAAAGATCTTCGTGCCGCTGAGATGGTTGGCCGGTAGCTCGCTAGCTCTCAAGTTCCTCTAGTTTTGCTAATCTTGCACTGAGCTTCTGCATTTCGCTTGCTTCCTGTTTCCTCTTTCTCTCTCGGCTTCTATAACCACCGCTGTCGGAAAACCCATGCACCCACGAAATAGAGCCTGATGTGCCTCATGTTCGTCCAGGGTGTTCAGGATTCCCGAGGGCCTCTGTCAGCTCGTCCTTCTCTCTCTCTCGGGAATGAACGTCCCTTCCTGTGCTGCCTTGATTGCTTTCTGAAGCTTCCGGATAGGTATTGCAAGTTGCTCGTCCATCCAAACACACTCCCCTGTTTCTGGGTCCAAAGTTCCCCCAACCCCGAAGAACCAAGCCCTTGAACGATCTGGCCAGTGGAATGTCGCTGGTTGGACCCCTTTAGCAAGCAGGTCTTGCTCAGCTTTGTCCCACAACGGTCGGGCTTTGTAGTAGCCACCTGACCCCGTGTGATGGTGATACAGCTTCTTTGCAGCATTTTGCTTGTTTGTCAGTGACCTTTTCTTACCCTTCTCCGAGTTCTTGTAGGCCACAAATGCGGGCCAGTGATCTCTTATCTTCTCATATCGACCGATGAATTTTGGAGTCTCCTCTTTCTCGACAAACTTTGTGTTCAACTCTTTCTTCCAGTTCTTGAATAGTTCTGCTATCTTCTTAAGAGTAAACACCTTGACCTTTCGCTCTATAACTGGGTTATTCGGATCCTCCTCTCGTGGTAGGCTGAAATTTGTCATCAGCGAGGTCCAAAGATCATCTTTCAGTCTATCCTGGACATAAGAAACTTCAGGGTCCTTATTCTTATTCCATTGCTAGATGCTGATCGGGACGCTGTCCCTAACAACAACTCCGCACTAATGTACAAATGCGTCCTTGGTCCGCTTGGGAGCAATCGGTTGGCCATCTTTCGCGACTTCTGTGATCGTGAACTTTTCATCCTGGCGCAACCTTTTCTTTGGGCCCTGTCTCCTTACGAAAGTTTGGCTCGATCCGGAGGGCTAAAAGAAGAAAGAAGCGTTAATATATGTACATACCAAAACAATTAATGCATCAAGTCAGCACAGGCTTAATTAATATATATATATACCTCGCCGGACTTTGCAGCAGTTAAGGATCCCTCCTTCGTTCGGTCACTGGAGCCGTGATCATGATCTCCTTCCTCCGCCATTCGGTCACCGGAGCCGTCATGATCTCCTTCCTCCTCCATTGTTGGATCACAGGAGCCGTCATCCTCTCCTTCCTGACCATCGGTGTCATTGAGAAACGACAAGGGATCACCTCCGTCGCGGATTATATCCCCCAACAACTCTTCTTGTTCTAAGTCTCTGTCCATAGTTTCTGCAAATATTACAACATGGCAATATACAAACATGAGAGATGGATTAGTGGCAAACATAGACCTAGCTAATCACAACAAGGAATCATATGCATATATGAGCAATGGATTAGTTGCGGACCGCCTCTCTCATGCATGTCCGACGTCCCCCCCTCATGTCGAAGTTATCGGGGTTATACTTTCAGGAGAGGACACTTTGCAAAAAATAATCGCTATGCAGGAGATCAAACTATCCATTCTACCCCCATTGACCTATGTCGGCCGCCTACCGAATAAATAAAGTCCCTTCGGTTCACTGAGGTAAGACCGGTGAATTAGACGCCAATATATAGTATTATACATAACAATTACGGGTAGGGGTGGGAGGGGGTAGATCGACAACGACGCTCTTTCTTCTAGGGTTTGGGTGGCCTCGATAGTTGGTCGGGCGAGCGGACCGCCTCTCTCATGCATGTCCGACGTCCCCCCTCATGTCAAAGTTATCGGGGAGGGGGTAGATCGACAATGACGCTCTTTCTTCTAGGGTTTGGGTGGCCTCAATAGTTGGTCGGGCGAGCGGACCGCCTCTCTCTCATGCATGTCCGATGTCCCCCCTCATGTCGAAGTTATCGGGGAGGGGGTAGATCGACAACTACGCTCTTTCTTCTAGGGTTTGGGTGGCCTCGATAGTTGGTCGGGCAAGCGGACCGCCTCTCTCTCATGCATGTCCGACGTCCCCCCTCATGTCGAAGTTATCGGGGAGGGGGTAAATTTTAACTTAGTGAGTCTTTTAATTAACTCATTTTGAATATATGAACATTTTAACTTAGTAACTTGGTATATTTTAACTAATTTCTATGAACAAAAAAAATATTCTATGAACAAAAAAAAAGCATATGATTATTTTCTATATATATATGCATCCATCCATCCATACATACACATACATATATACATGGACCAAAAAATGCTATGAACAAAAAATATTCTATGAACAAAAAAAATCATCATATGAACAAAAAAAGCATACATCATCTATCATCAACATCGTCATCTAACAATCATCTATCATCAACATCATCATCTAACAATCATCATCATCAAAATAATCATGAAAAAACAGGGGACGGGGAGGACAGGGAGGAAAGGGGGCCGACCGGACCGAACGGGGAGGAGGGGCGGCGTCGTTGGGGCAGGGCGGGGGCGCGAGGCGGTGTCGGGGCAGGGGCACGGGGCGGCGTCGGGGCAGGGGCATGGGGCGGCGCGTCAGGGCAGGGCAAGGGCGCGGGGAGCGGCGCCAGCATCGGGGCAGGGGCATAGGGCGGCGCGTCGGGGCAGGGCAGGGCAAGTGCGCGGGGAGTGGCGCCGACGTCGGGGCAGGGCGCACGTCGGGGCAGAGGGCGTCGACGGCGAGGTGGAGCAGCCTGACGACGAGGGCGTCGACGGCGAGCTCGGGCAGCCTGGCGGCATCGATGTGCTCGGCGTCATCGGGGGCAACTGCTAGATGAAATCTGAAAAATTCCTAAGTGTTGCTTATATACACAAAGCATTGGTCCCGGTTGGTGCCACCAACTGGGACTAAAGGTCTATTTTTAGCAGCCCAAAGGGCGGGAAGCAGAGACCTTTAGTCCCGATTGGTGGCACCAACCGGGACAAAAGGCTGGAATTGGTCCCGGTTGGTGCCACCAACCGGGACGAAAGGTAGGAATTGGTCCCGGTTGTTGCCACCAACCGGGACGAAAGGGGGGTGTTGTCGCGGCCAAAACTTTAGTCCCACCTCGCTAGTTGAGAGGGGCTCGGAGTGGTTTATAAGCGTCGTTGCCGCTGCCCTCTCGAGCTCCTCTCTAATGCGGGCAGTACTTGCCTATTTGACGCCCTGTTGGGCCTGCATCCGGGCCCATTTACAGATGGGTTTCTAGTCGTATGCAGGCCGTGGTGGCCTAATAGGCGGGCAATTTTTTTCTGTTATTTTAGTTTGCTATTAAAGATTTTAACAAAAAAAAACTTTATGAAAATTCTTTTTAGTTGATATTTTTTTGATTCTTTTTAATTAATGTTTTAGTTGATTCTTTTTAGTTCATTATTTTTAACAAATAAATACTTTGATAATTTTAGTTAATATTTTAGTTGATTCTTTTTAGTTGATTCTTTTTAGTTTATATTTTAGTTGATTCTTTTTAGTTCATTCTTTTTAACAAATAACTACTTTGGTAATTTTAGTTAATATTTTTTTGATTCTTTTTAGTTCATTCTTTTTAACAAATAAATACTTTGATAATTTTGTTAATATTTTAGTTGATTCTTTTTAGTTCATTCTTTTTAGTTAATATTTTAGTTTATTCTTTTTAGTTCATTCTTTTTAGTTAATGTTTTAGTTGATTCTTTTTAGTTAATATTTTAGTTGATTATTTTTAGTTCATTCTTTTTAACAAATAAATACTTTGGTAATTTTAGTTAATATTATTTTGATTTTTTTTAGTTCATTCTTTTTGCTATTAGTTCATTCTTTGAGCTAAATGACCCTGAAATTGAAAAGCACTACAAATGAACTCTGAAAAGGTTGAAAGTTGGCATGGTATCATCATTTCACCCACATAGCATGTGCTAAAGAGTTGAGAGGGTTACGGCAAAAACTGGATGCACTTCGTGTACAAAATAGACAATCTCTTTCGAAGTATCACGGTTTCGGACGAAAACTCATCTACTACAAAGGGATTTCATTTTTTGAACTTATTTCAACTCCAGACTTTTTGTGCGTTCAACATGCACCATTCAAAGTCACATCATCAATTTTCAACCCTTTCTGACTTCATTTGGTATTTTTCATGCATTTACTGATTTTTTTAGCTAAATGACCCTGAAATTGAAAAGCACTACAAATGAACTCTGAAAAGGTTCAAAGTTGGCATGGTATCATCATTTCACCGACATAGCATGTGCTAAAAAGTTGAGAGGGTTAAGGCAAAAACTGGATGCACTTCATGTACAAAATGGACAATCTCTTTCGAAGTATTAGGGTTTCGGACGAAAACTCATCTGTTACAAAGGGATTTCATTTTTTTGAACTTATTTCAACTCCAGACTTTTTGCGTGTTCAACATGCACCATTCAAAGCCACATCATCAATTTTCAACCCTTTCTGACTTCATTTGGTATTTTTCATGCATTTACTGTTTTTTTAGCTAAATGACCCTGAAATTGAAAAGCACTACAAATGAACTCTGAAAAGGTTGAAAGTTGGCATGGTATCATCGTTTCACCCACATAGCATGTGCTAAAAAGTTGAGAGGGTTACGGCAAAAACTGGATGCACTTCGTGTACAAAATGGACAATCTCTTTCGAAGTATCACGGTTTCGGACGAAAACTCATCTGTTACAAAAGGCATTTCATTTCTTGACATGTAACTGCAGTGATATTCTAGATAAAAGCCATCATCAGAATAGTTGTGGAGAGAAAGTCTTCACTTTTTCTTCGCGTGTGTCCCTTGCTTATTGCGCCGTAACCATGGATAATCTTCATCGTTTAACAGGGTGCTTGGTTCATCCTTAACTTTGAAGGGAGAAATTTCATTAAACTTTTCATAATCTTCAGACATGTATGTCTTGCCCTCCACTCCCACGATGTCTCTTTCCCCTGAAAGAACTATGTGGCACTTTGGCTCATCGTATGATGTATTCGCTTCCTTATCTTTTCTTTTTCTCGGTTTGGTAGACATGTCCTTCACATAGAAAACCTGCGCCACATCATTGGCTAGGACGAATGGTTCGTCTGTGTACCCAAGATTATTCAGATCCACTGTTGTCATTCCGTACTGCGGGTCTACCTGTACCCCGCCTCCTGACAGATTGACCCATTTGCACCGAAACAAAGGGACCTTAAAATCATGTCCATAGTCAAGTTCCCATATTTCCACTATGTAACCATAATATGTGTCCTTTCCCTTGTTGGTTGTTGCATCAAAGCAGACACCACTGTTTTGGTTGGTGCTCTTTTGATCTTGGGCGATCGTGTAAAATGTATTCCCATTTATCTCGTACCCTTTGTAAGTCAATACAGTCGAAGATGGTCCCCTGGCCAATGAGTACAGCTCATCTGCAACAGTGTTGTCACCCATGAGATGTGTTTGCAACCAACTGCCGAAAGTCCTGATGTGTTTGGAGCATAGAATATTCTTGTGTTCATTGACATACGGGGTCACCAAGGTAGAATTATGTAGAACTGTGTAGTGTGCTTGACCCCAAGAATGCCCGTCCCTACATATTATTGAGTCCGCTCCTAGCGTGCCTTTTCCAGTAAGTCTCCCCTCATATCACAATTGAGGGAGACCAATCGGCTTAAGGTCAGGAATGAAGTCAACACAAAACCCAATGACCTCCTCTGTTTGATGGCCCGTGGAGATGCTTCCTTCTAGCCTAGCACGGTTAAGAACATATTTCTTTAAGACTCCAATGAACCTCTCAAAGGGGAACATATTGTGTAAAAATACAGGGCCCAGAATGGCAATCTCGTCGACTAGATGAACCAGGACGTGCGTCATGATATTGAAGAAGGATGGTGGGAACACCAGCTCGAAACTGACAAGACATTGCACCAAATCATTCTTTAACCTTGGTATGATTTCTGGATCGATTACCTTCTGAGAGATTGCATTGAGGAATGCACATAGCTTCACAATGGCTAATCGAACGTTTTCCGGTAGAAGCCCCCTCAATGCAACCAAAAGTAGTTGCGTCATAATCACGTGGCAGTCATGAGACTTTAGGTTCTGGAACTTTTTCTCTGGGATATTTATTATTCCCTTTATATTGGACGAGAAGCCATACGGGGCCTTCATACTGAGCAGGCATGCAAAGAAGATTTCCTTCTCTTCTTTGGTAAGAGCGTAGCTGGCAGGACCTTGATACTGCTTTGGATGCATGTCGTCTTTTTCGTGCACACGTTGCTGGTCCTCCCGTGCCTCCGATGTATCTTTTGTCTTCCCATACATGCCCAAGAAGCCTAGCAGGTTCACGCAAAGATTCTTCATCACGTGCATCACGTCGATTGCAGAGCGGACCTCTAGGTCTTTCCAATAGGGTAGGTCCCAAAATATAGATTTCTTCTTCAACATGGGTGCGCGTCCCTCAGCGTCATTCGGAACAGATAGTCCGCGAGGACCCTTTCCAAAGATTACTTGTAAATCATTGACCATATCAAGTATGTGATCACCAGTACGGAGGGCGGGCTTCTTCTGGTGATCTGCCTCACCTTTGAAATGCTTGCCTTTCTTTCGACATTGATGGTTGGTCGGAAGAAATCGACGATGTCCCAGGTACACATTCTTCCTGCATTTGTCCAAATATATACTTTCGGTGTCATCTAAACAGTGCGTGCATGCGTGGTATCCCTTGTTTGTCTGTCCTGAAAGGTTACTGAGAGCAGGCCAATCATTGATGGTTACAAACAGCAACGCATGTAGGTCAAATTACTGCTGTTTTTGCTCATCCCACACACGTACAGCTTTTCCATTCCACAGCTATAAAAGTTCTTCAACTAATGGCCTTAGGCACACATCAATGTCGTTGTTGGGTTGCTTAGGGCCTTGGATGAGCACTGGCATCATAATGAACTTCCGCTTCATGTACAACCAAGGAGGAAGGTTATAGATACATAAAGTCACGGGCCAGGTGCTATGATTGCTGCTCTGCTCCCCAAAAGGATTAATGCCATCCGCACTTAAACCAAACCATACGTTCCTTGCGTCACCTGCAAAGTCCCCCCACCTTCTCTCGATTTTTCTCCACTGCGACCCGTCAGCGGGTGCTCTCAGCTTCCCGTCTTTCTTACTGTCCTCTTTGTGCCATCGCATCAACTTGGCATGCTCTTTGTTTCTGAACAGACGTTTCAACCGTGGTATTATAGGAGCATATCACATCACCTTGGCAGGAATCCTCTTCCTGGGGCACTCGCCCTCAACATCACCAGGGTCATCTTGTCTGATCTTATACCGCAATGCACCGCATACCGGGCATGCGTTCAAATCCTCGTACGCACCGCGGTAGAGGATGCAGTCATTAGGGCATGCATGTATCTTCTGCACCTCCAATCCTAGAGGGCATAGAACCCTCTTTGCTTCGTATGTACTGTCGGGAAATTCGTTATCCTTTGGAAGCTTCTTCTTCAATATTTTCAGTAGCTTCCCAAATCCGTTGTCAGATACACCATTGGCTGCCTTCCATTGCAGCAATTCCAGTGTGGTACTGAGCTTTGTGTTGTCATCTTTGCAATTTGGGTACAACCCTTTTTTGTGATCCTCTAACATGCGATCGAACTTCAACTTCTCCCTTTCACTTTGGCATTGTCTCTTTGTATCAACAATGACCCAGCGAAGATCATCATCGGGCACATCGTCTGGTTCCTCTTGATCTTCAGCTTCCCCCGTTGTAGCATCACCGTATTCAGGGGCGGATAGTTGTCATCATCCTCTTCTTCTTTGTTGTCTTCCATCATAACCCCTCTTTCTTCGTGCTTGGTCCAAACATTATAGTGTGGCATGAAACCCTTCTCAAGCAGGTGGACGTGCAGGGTTTTCGAGTCAGAGTAATCCTTCGTATTCCCACAGATAGTACATGGACAATACATAAAACCATTCTGCTTGTTTGCCTCAGCCACTTTGAGAAAATTATGCAGGCCCTTAATATACTCGGAGGTGCGTCGGTCACCGTACATCCATTGCCGGTTCATCTGCGTGCATTATATAATTAAGTGTATCAAAAACCATTATAGAACATCATGAATAGAGAAGTGACCAAATTAATACAAGTTCATCATCACATTAAAACCAAAGTACAGTAGTGATCAAATGTTATTACTGAAAAAATAAATACATAAAGTTCATACATAGTTCTCATTGAACAACATATAGCTCTCTAGAGCATCTAATTAAAACATACATTGAAACTATGTAAAACATTTCAATGCAACAACAAATGCGATCATAATCGCAACTAAGGTAACAATTGATCCAACGGCATAATGATACCAAGCCTCAGTATCAATGGCATATTTTTTAATCTTTCTAATCTTCAAGCGCATTTCATCCATCTTGATCTTGTGATCATCGACGACATCCGCAACACGCAACTCCAATTCCATCTTCTCCTCCTCAATTATTTTCACTTTTTTCTTCAAGTAATTATTTTCTTTTTCAACTAAATTTAACCTCTCGACAAGAGGGTCGGTTGGAATTTCCGGTTCACATACCTCCTAGATAAAAACATCTATGTCACGTTGGTCGGCATAATTGTCATAAACACTAAATGAAACAAATAGTTATAAAAGATAATATACCACATCCGAATCATAGGCAGGACGAGGGCCGACGGGGGCGGATACCAAAACCATGGCACTATATAATAACAAACAATAATATAAGTAAGAAAATTATACAAGTATCTATCTAAATCATACAAGTAAGAATTTTTTTTCTTTTAGAAAGAAGATAAGAACAAGAGGCTCACCACGGTGGTGCCGGCAACGAGATCGGCACGGGCGATCGACGGCGGTGAGAACAGGGATGGGACAGGACGGACCGCCAAACCTAGACAAATCTTGAGGAAAATGGAGCTTGGAGGTCGAGCTTGGAGAGGAGAAAGCTTAAGTGTGGCTCGGGCATTTCATCGAACACCTCATGTGCATAGGAGGTGAGAGCTAGAGCAACACACACCTGCACACACCGGCCGGCCAAAAAACAGAGGATTGAGCGGGCAGGGGCGGGGGTATATATAGGCTTATCTTTAGTCCCGGTTGGTGGCTAGAACCGAAAAAGAAGACTGACCATTGGTCCCGGTTCCAGCCACAAATCGGGACTAAAGGTGTTGGGCCAGGAGCGAGGCCCATTGGTCCTGGTTCGTGTCTGGAACTGGGACCAAAGGTGTCAGACGAACCGGGACCAATGGCCCTCGAGGCCCGGTCGGCGCCCTGGCCTCACGAACCGGGACTGATGCAACCTTTGGTCCCGGTTCGTAAGTGAACCGGGATTAATGCCCTTATCCTAGCCTCAACCAAAGCCCTATTTTCTACTAGTGTGAGGCCGCCTTGCGGGGTAGATGAAGGAGGGAGATCGCCTCCTTCGTTGCTCGAATCATGGTTGTATGGTCGCGCCCTTCCTCCCCATGTTTGATGTGATTGCGGGAGTGCCAGATAGACCACATGATGGTCGTGATCTTTGCACAGTCAACGTCAGAGAACCTAGGATCACATGTGATATTGCGCGCCCGCGAGTCCGGATGGAGATGGGGTAGCCGGATACCAAACCACGCGCACGCCTCCTCCTAGAAGCGTTTAGCATGTGAGCAGTGAATCAAAGCATGTTTCAGATCCTCGTCCATAGCCAAACAAACTTTGCAGCGACCAATGTCTGCAATATGATGATGCTTAAGAGTGATTTCATCCGGGAGAATGCCACAAAGAACTCTCCACAAAAACACTCTTACTTTCAGGATGACGTTTAATTTCCATAAGGCTTTCCACAACTGATGATCGTTCTCTGAGGTCCCGGTAGCTGCCACTTCCTCTAGAGCAAGTCGCTCTTTTTGAGTTACTAGAGCACGGTACGCCGTCTTCACAGTGTAGTTGCCAGATTTGTCAAACGCCCAAGCAAGGGAATCCTCGCCCCCTCCCTGCCGAATGGGGATGTTAAGAATAGCCTCAGCATATGGGGAAATGAAAGTATCTCTAATCACATCTTGTCGCCAGGACCAGTTATCCAAGTCAATAAGATCAGACACTTTATCAATGTTTGTGTTCGGTGGCTTCAAGAGTGGAGACATTGAGATTGTCCCTGGGATCCTCACTGATATGGTATTGCCATCTACCACTCATGAAATCAACCCAGTCCTTAGCGCCTCTCTTCCCACATTGATCGCCATCCACGTGGCCGAAGCCGGCTTGGGGACGGATGCTTGCATGAAATCAGCGTCAGAAAAGTATCGGACCTTCAAAACTCTTGTACAGAGGGAGCCCGGATTTGTCAAAAAAAAACCATCCGTGCTTTCCCAACATTGAAAGGTTAAATTGATGTAGGTATCGGAAACACATGCCACCATTGCACTTGGGTGTAGCTAACTCTTTGCAGGACACCCAATGTATAGATTTTTTATCGAGAATTGCTCCAAAAATATTTTTCCATGGGAGAAGTCAAACTCTTGCACACCATCTTTGTAAACAAAAAAGGTACTCATCGGGTAAGTAGGAATAGCTTGAACGACTGATTTCAAAAGTTTCTCACATCCTGCACAAGCTAGCGGTTTTTTCGACCAACTCTGAATTTTTCCACGAGCTCTTTCACTCATGTGACCAAAAGTGCTACTCGCAATACGCCCCACAGCTGTAGGCAACCTGAGATATTTCTCACTGAATGCCTCCACCTGGATGTTTAGTGTTGTCTTCAAGGCTTTGCTTCAACAAATCAGGGGTGTTAGTACTAAAGAAAATAGAACTTTTAACACGATTAACGGGGTAAAGCATCCCCATAGATTCTTAATATCTCATTCAGCCTAAGAGCACTCTGGTCTTTTGCATTGATGAAGATCATACTATCATCTGCAAATAGTAGATGGGTGACACAAGGTGATCTGTAGCTAACTCTCAGACCTCTGGCAATAGTACCTCCATTGTAGAACTTCAACGAGAGGAAAAACCTTCCGCACAAAGCAAGAATAAATATGGCGAGATAGGATCACCTTGTCGGAGCCCCTTGATGGGGTAAAAAATGGTAGGAGCTCACCATTTACTTACACCAAGAAGCGAACTAATGATACACACTTCATAATCAATCTGACAAAAACCATACTAAACCTAATCTTGGACAGTACAACTTTCAGGTATAGTGCCACTCAACATGGTCGTAGGACTTCATCATGTCTAGTTTGACCACGCAAGAATAAGGAAAATTTTGTTTTTGGCACTCTAGATTTTGCCAATTTTCCTTATGTCACTCTATGTTTTGACATTTCACTTTTGCCACTCTTTGTTTTTCAGAATTATCACAATTGCCATTCTGTGGCAAAAGCAAAATAATTTTATTTCATTTTTGCCACTCTTAGCTTTTGACAATTATCACAATTGCCAGTCTAAAATTTTTGCTTTTGCCACAGGAATGGCAATTGTGATAATTGTCAAAAACTAAGAGTGGCCAAAGTGAAATGACAAAATCTAGAGTGGCATAAGAAAAATTGGCAAAATCTAGAGTGGCAAAAACAAAATTTTCCCTAATTTTTTCCCTTCTTTCTCCTGTTCATAGTGTGCACACTTTCATATGCAACTAAAACATTGTCAGTGATGAGACAACCAGGAATAAAAGCGTTCTGTTCTTCACTAATAAGATCATCCATAATGCATCTCATGCAATTGGTAATCGCTTTTGCCACAATCTTGTAGAGAACTGGACATAGAGCAATAGGACTATACTGAGATATGGACTGGGGTTGTCTTACCTTTGGTATAAGTGTAATAGAAGTGTCGTTCAAACCCGAAGGTAGCTCCCCGCCATTAAGGAATTCCAAAATTGCTCGGGTTACATCATCACCCAAGAGATCCCAGTGACGTTGGTAAAACCCTGCAGTATACCATCAACACCGGGGGCCTTCGACGGTGCCATTTGGAAGAGCGCGCTCTTGACCTCTACTACGGTATAGGGTTTAGTAAGCTCCATGTTCATCTTCGGGGAGACTTTGGCAGGAACGTGAGCTAGCAACTCACTAGCATCAGCAAAGCCTTGTGACTGGTGCAAATGCTCATAAAAACATCTATACTTCATATTTGTCCTCATTTTCATCCGTGCAAACCGAACCTTTAGTCCTTAGTAGACCTTGTATTTTGTTCATTCTCTTACGTTGTTTGACTTGCGCCTGAAAATAGGAAGTGTTTCGATCTCCCTCGCAAAGCCACGGTACGTGTGATCGCTGCCAGAACCACACCTCTTCCTGGTGTAGTGCCTCTTTTAGTTTCTTTACCGTGCTCCTCTCCTCCTTCGAGGGCCCACGCCCAATTGAAAGACGTCGGATCTGATCAAGCTTCTTCTGAAGCTATCTCACCCTCCTTGTCAAGCATCCAAACTCCTTGGATCCCCAGGGTTCTAGTGTCGCTTCAAGTTCCCCCAGGCTGTGGCAATGCCTTGCAGCCCGGGACCGTGGTGTATGCCTCACCAAGTTTCAGCTACCAGGCGATCATAATTAGTGTGAGTTTGCCACACATTTTCATACCTAAACTGCTTCTTAGACCTTGGCCTAGTGTTGGAACATTTTCTCTCCTTGGTGTTTCGGTGATGATGACAACTCATTTTATGGTCTAATCGTGTGCCAAGTTCTTCAGGTACTCTCTCGGTTGGCTCAATACGATTAGGCATTTCCTCTAGACAGAAAATATCGAAGGCGGTGTCCCCTACATGTTTGTTTCTTTGGTCGTAGGAAATCCATACTATTAAGAGGGAATCCGCATCGCAAGGTATTGGGTGAATCAATGCACGTACACATTCCTGTCCACCCAATGTTCCCTTCTATTCGAGGAGAAAGAGATCCTCACTTCCTCCCAACACAGTGGTTTTAACCCCCCGGTGGTTGTACCGCTGGGCAGGGCGGTTGTACCGCCTGTCCGGTTCTTCCTGCACAACCACCGCCCCAGGGGTGATACCCTGGGTTTGCAGCTCCCTGGTACAGGTCCAGCGGTTGTACCGCTGCCCCCAGGAGGTGGTACCGCCAGAGCTATGGGAAAACCAGGATTGCTTAACGGGCAGTTGTACCGGCCTGGTACCGCCCAACCATCGGTCCTGCTTCTGTGGTGGGGCGGTTACTAGGTGGTGGTGGCCCGGTTGTCCCCGTTACTGTATTTCAATGGTACTACCAGTGCCCCGAGCGGTTCTACCGCTTGGGACTTAGTCACCACCAGGAATCGGGCCAGGGCATGTGCATTGGCAACTACCATCGCAACAACCGCTATAGGGGTGATTCCCTTCTACTTTCAAGTGGTAGTTGAGCGGTTGGTCCGGTTGCTTGTGTCAACCGGTACTACCGCCCACCCCACCGGTTGTACCGCTCTGTAGGGTTACTGCAGGGTACCCGTGAAATCCGGTTGTACCGGGCCATGGAACGGTTGTACCGCTGCAGTGTTAAAACCGCTGTAACGGTTGGATTGGGGGTGCATTATATAGAGTGGGGTTCTTCCACCTACCACTTCACCTCTTACTTCTCTCTCTCCTCCATTAATGTCCATAAAGCTTTCTTGCCCGACCTCTCTCTCTAGCCACTCAAACTGCTAATTTGCTAGGGATTGAAGGAGGAGACCTAGATCTACACTTTCACCAAAGGAAATTTGATTTCCCCATACTTTCTTGTGTGTATTTTATTACTCTTGGGTGTTTGGGCACCCTAGACGGAAGAGGTCACCTCGGAGCCACTATCCATTGCGGTGAAGCTCTGTGGTGGTGTTGGGAGCCTCCAATTCAGTTGTGGAGAGAGCTCCAACCTTGTTTGTAAAGGCTCAGTTGCCGCCTTCAAGGGCACCACTAGTGGAATCACGGCATCTCGCATTATGTGAGGGCACGAGGAGAATACGGTGGCCCTAGTGGCTTATTGGGGAGCATTGTGCCTCCACACCGCTCCAACGGAGATGTACTTCCTCTCAAAGGGAAGGAACTTTGGTAACACATCCTCGTCTTCACCATCTCCACTTGTGGTTATCTCTTACCTTTACTTTGTGCAAGCTTTACTTGTGTTGTATCCTTTGCTTGCTTGTGTTGCTAGCATCATATAGGTTGCTCACCTAGTTGCATTTCTAGACAACCTATTTGTTTCTAACCCTAATTTGTTAAGAAAAGTTAAAAATTGGTAGTTGCCTATTCACCCCCCCCCCCCTCTAGTCAACCATATCGATCCTTTCAATTGGTATCAGAGCCTCGTCTCTTGTTAGGGGTCTCACCACCCGAAGAGTATGGTTGACGAAGAGCAGGAAGTGCCCGAGGCCGTGGAGTTGAACTCGATCACTCGAGATGACTTAAATGAAGCTATGGCTTCACTTAAGACATCTATGACAACCGAGGTCAAGTCCATGCTTAAATAATTACTTGAGGGGTTGAAAACTTCTCCCGATCCATTGCTTGTGGTTAATCCCACCGCATCGGAGTCGGAGGCCAATTCCGGCAAGTAAGAGGCTAAAGGTACTCAAACCTCCTCCCCTCAAAACAAGAATGGGACGGTGTCGGTGTCAAAACCAGCAGACCTCGGGGTAGGGGGTCCCGAGCTGTGGATCTAGGATCGATGGGGAACAAGGGACGACAAACACAGTGTTTACCCAGGTTCGGGCCCTCTCGAAGAGGTAATACCCTACGTCATGCTTGATTGTATTGGATGTATAATATGGTTTACAGAGTAGATCTACCTCGAGATCAGCATGAGCTAAACGCTAAGGAGATGAGGTGATGAATGTAGCTCTAGCCCTAAAGACTAAAAACCCTCGGTTTATATAGACACTGGTAGGGTTAGGGTTACCGAAGATAGATTACAATAAGGGATCAAAGAGATCCTGCACCTTCTTGACTTGGAGGGCACACCACGGCTTCATAGATCTCCTGTCACTATACGGCTCCACCAGTCCGGCCCATGTAAAATGGGCCATCGCCCCGAGGACTCCTTAGTCCATAACTCCCTCAGTAGCCCCCGAACTTGCCTCCAACGCTGGGGATTGTCCTCTGGAATCTTCAGATTGGCGACTTGCGAGACGAGTTCTTCTGTTCCTCTATTCAACTTGGAGCCGTGTTACTTTCGCCGAACCCTATCCGGAACCAGGACTAATGTGCCTCAAGCCCGGACAGGTTCAGGACTCTGGGCTCCAAAGACATCTCGAGATCGAGGTGGGACCATCAGAGTTTTAATGCCATACCTCGGGGCGAGAGCATCGTGCACCTTTTCAGAAGGCGTGCGGCCCAATGCCGACTTTCCATGAGCCCGTCCTTCCAGCTTCAAGGCAAGACGCCCATTTATAGATCCAAAGGTGCGGGGGGCAACTTACCTTCCCTTTCTCACAAGGAACAACACTGAAGAAATTCCCCAATGCCATGGCTGATCTCCCGGGTTCATCCTCGCGCCCGCACGGTCCACTCCCAGGCGATTGGTCGAGTTGTTCAATTTCGCACCTTCATCTGAGGCGCTTGCAGACGCAGTGTTTCCTCCCCCCAGCAGATTTGGTTCCTATCCATGCCGGTCTCATCTCCATCGATGGATGCACCCTTGCCGAGAACTCCCCCGCTCCGAGTAAGGAGGAGAGGGTATGTCTCATGCCCTTCCTGCTAAGAGGTTTGGGCTTTCCTATTCATCCCTTTTTGCGGGGTTTGTTAGAGTTCTACGGGATCCAGCTCCACAACCTCACCCCGGGGTCCATATTGCACATCTCTGGCTTCGTAGCCCTGTGCGAGATATTTCTGAGTTGCGAGGCCCACTTTGACTTATGGAGGAAGTATTTCTGTCTTGTCCCTCGCCTCCGGGAGGGATCCATATTCGAGGTGGGCGGTGCCGAAGTATGGCAGATAGCCGGGACAGGGTACCCAATTGGGACCCCATAGAAGGATCCCGAAGGGTGGACTTCGGAGTGGTTTTATATTGAAGACGTTCCACTAACCGATCCAATTCGGCAAGGGTTGCCCGAATAATCAAACGACCCGCCTATAAAATGGTTCAACTGGCGGCCCAAAGGCCCTTCCCAATAGGACAGGGAAGAGGTGCGTGCGTTGGCAGCCAAGATCAGGCTGCTTACCAGCAGTAAGCTGACCATGGTTGAAGTAATGGCCATCGCTATTAACCGATGCGTGCAACCCCTCCAGCAGCAAGGTCATCCTTTATGGTCCTATAACGGGACCAATGATGTGACCCGTTACAAACGACAAGGGCCAGACAACAAGGCGGCTCTGGCCAAAATATTGGCAGATCTCTTCAAGGGAGAGGAGGCAGAGTTCGCTCGCATGAGTATTCGGGAAGGCTGCTTCGGATACAATCCGGCCGACTGGGTAAGCCATGATCCACTGTCTTGAGCTCACGGATTACACCCGAACTCTGACTAGTTGTATTTGAACAGGGCTGGAGGTGTCAGGCTGCGTCCATGAATTGCCCTCCTCCTCAACCGGAGAATCATTCTCGTGATGTCGATCCGGGGTATCATGACGACCCAGAGACGTCGATCGATTTCGAAGATGGGGTGTTCTATCAGGAGAGCCTTGACGGCGTCAAAGTTGCTATGACAGCCGATCCCCCGAGGCTCTTCCCTCTTCCACAGTAAGTGAAAAGAAGACCCTTACCCGAACAGGGTGCTCATCTCGTGCTATTCCCCACGTGCTGACTTCTGCTCCCAAGGGTCGCTACACTATGCGTAAGACCGTCTTGGGAGGAGCGCGGACCATGCCAACTTCGGCCCCTAATGTGAGATCAAAGCGGAAAGCCTCCGCCGAAGCGGAAGCACCTGCCCCCTCGCCCCAGAGGTAACGTATTTCGGAATTGCAGCGAGGGTTGATTTTAGCACTCTTTTACTAAAGCTTGCTCAATTTTGCAGAAGGCGTATGCCTCTGCACTAATCCGAAGATTCCCCGGGCGCACCGAATCGCTGCTCCGGTCCTAAGTCTTCGGCACAAGCCAGAGACTCCTCCGAACACACGGCGGCCGGCGCGTCTCTGGCGGACTCCGACGATGTTTCAGTCACCAACTCCGAAGTCGAGAGCGGAATGAAACATCGCCGCCGGAGGGAGACGTTATGTCATACTACCTTTGCCGAACAGGAATTTAGTGCTTTTAATTAGGTGGATGTGTACCATGGAGCAGCCCGGACAGGTCTTGAAGGGATCGCCGGTCTTTTTGCCGCCAAGGTGCAGGTATATAGCTTGAAAGCAGATCATGTTCCCTAACCACCTAGCCCCCAAGCCTTAATTTGGGCGGGACGGCCGAGTTAAGGGTGTCTAATGATATTATTTTTTGTAGGCCACAAGAGAGCAGAACGAAAAGCTGTCCGAGGACCTTAAAGTGAGTCGAACACAGTTGGTCGAAACCAAGGCCGAACTGGTTGCGGCTCGAAAAGCCAGTAGCGAGTTGTCCGTAAGTGGAAAAGACTTGTTTCGCAGGTATACATTGTATTTTATGCACTAACACCTTATTCTCCGTATAGCCGCGGGAGCTACAAGCAAGCTGTGGAGGGAGCTAGAGGTTGGCAAACGGGTGCTGACGCGAAGTCAGGAGGAGAAAAATGAACTCAAGGAAGAGAATCGGCAGAAAGCCGAGGAAATTGAAAGCTTGAGAACTCAGCTGGCGCAAGCCTTGGAGGAAAACCAGAAGCTAAAAGGTGGCATATTTGGTGAGTACTGCTCTGGCCAGTACTTTGTTCCAGTGGCATTGGCGTTGTAATGACGATATGCCACACCTGCTTGTTAGGTCTCTTGACTGGGCGGCCCGAGGAAGAAGTCAGCGCCTATGACGGGAATCTTTTAAAGTAGTTGTCGAAGACCTACGAGAGGCCCCGGAAGGCCATGAAGAGTATGGCGAAGGCGTTATGGCCATCGGAGGTGCCGCCAGAGAGCATGGCCAAACTAGCCAGTCGCTTTAAAGGAGCTCGGCGAAGGTTTGAATTGTGGAAGATCTCTTCTTGCCGAGAAGGGGCGCGCGAGGCATGGGTGATGTCTACTACACAACTTTATTCTTGTAGACTTGTGTTGGGCCTCCAAGCGCAGAGTTTTGTAGGACAGTAGCAATTTTCCCTCAAGTGGATGACCTAAGGTTTATCAATCTGTAGGAGGCGTAGGATGAAGATGGTCTCTCTCAAACAACCCTGCAACCAAATAACAAAGAGTCTCTTATGTCCCCAACACACCAAATACAATGGTAATTTGTATAGGTGCATGGCGAAGAGATGGTAATAAAAGCGTAGTAATGATAGTACATATTGGTTTTTGTAATAGGAACAATAAAAAACAGCAAGGTAGCAATTGATAAAATGGAGCACAAACGGTATTGCAATGCTTGAAAATGAGGTCTAGGGTCCGTACTTTTGCTAGTGCAATCTCTCAACAATGCTAATACAATTGGATCATATAACCATCCCTCAACGTGCGATGAAGAATCACTCCAAAGTTCCTATCTAGCGGAGAACATAAGAAGAAATTGTTTGTAGGGTACGAAACCACCTCAAAGCTATTCTTTCCGATCAATCCTAGAGTTCGTACTAAAATAACACCAAGCTATTCTTTCCGATCGATCTAACCAAGAGTTCATACTAAAATAACACCATATGATACACATCAACCAACTCTAATGTCACCTAGATACTCCAATGTCACCGCGAGTATCCATGAGTTGATTATGCGATAGGCATCAAACAATTTCAGATTCATAATACTCAATCCAACACAAAGAACTTCAAAGATTGCCCCAAGATTTCTACCGGAGAAACAAGGACGAAAACGTGCATCAACCCCTATGCATAGATTACCCCAATGTCACCTCGGGAATCCGCGAGTTGAGTGCCAAGACATAGATCAAGTGCTCTCAAATCCATAAAAGTATTCAATCCGATAAAACGAAATCTCAAAGGGAAAACTCAATTCATCACAACAAGATAGAGAGCAGAAAACACCATATGATCCAACTATATTAACAAAGCTCGTGATACATCAAGACCGTGCCATCTCAAGAACATGAGAGAGAGAGATTAAACACATAGCTACTGGTACAAACCCTCAGCCCCGAGGGTGGACTACTCCCTCCTCATCATGGTGGCCATAGGGATGATGAAGTTGGCCTCCGGTGATGATCTCCCCATCCGGCAGGGTGCCGGAACGGGGTCTAGATTGGTTTTTTGTGGCTACAGAGGCTTGCGGCGGCGGAACTTCTGATCTAGGGTTACCCCCGGGGGTTTTGGAATAGTTGGGAATTTATAGGGCGAAGAGGCGGTGCGGGAGGCCACCGAGGTGGGCAAAACCCACCTGGGCACGCCTGGGCCCCCAGGCGCGCCCTGGTGGGTTGTGCTCCCCTTGGAGCTCCCCTCTGGTACTTCTTTGGCCCATCGGGTGTCTTCTGGTCCAGAAAAATCTCCAAAAAGTTTCGCTGTGTTTGGACTCCGTTTGGTATTGATTTTATGCGAAGTAAAAAACAAGCAAAAAACAGCAACTGGCACTGGGCACTATGTCAATAGGTTATTCCCAAAAAATGATAAGTTGCTATAAAATGATTGTAAAACATCCAAGAATGATAATATAACAGCATGGAACAAGCAAAAATTATAGATACGCTGGAGACGTATCAGCATCCCCAAGCTTAATTCCTACTCGTCCTCAAGTAGGTAAATGATAAAACAGAATTTTTGATGTGGAATGCTGCCTAACATGTTCATCACATATTCTTTTCTTTTGTAGCATGGACATATGGACTTTTATATGGTTCAAAGCAATAGTCTAGTTTTGACATGAAGATTTCAATACTCAAGCATATCAACAAGCAACCATGTCTTTCAAAATATCAACACTAAAGAAAGCTATCCCTAGCCCATCATGCTCAATCATTGATCCATTCATGAAACACACTCGCATATTAGCTACATCCAATGCTTAAGTACGATCATGGTGCCCCTTAGTTGGTGCTTTATAAGAGAAGATGGAGACTCAAATAAAAATAAAAATTACATAAAGTAAATAGATAGGCCCTTCGCAGAGGGAAGTAGGGATTTGTAGAGGTGCCAGAGCTCAAGGCGAAAAAGAGAGATACAAACATTTTGGGTGGCATGCTTTTCCTGTCAACGAAAACGATCGAGTAGTTCCCAATACTTTCCATGCTAGATATATCATAGGCGGTTCCCAAACAGAAAATAAAGTTTATTCCTTTTTCCACCATTCTTTCACATTCCACGGCTAGCCGTATCCATGGGTACCATCCATACCAACACTTTCAAGGAATTTATTATTTGACAACATAAAGTAAATTCATTTTTCATTTCGGGACTGGGCATCCCTATTACCTTTGCCGTACTCTCGTGCAATGACAAGTGAATAAACACTCATCTTGAGAATAACACATCTAGCATGGAAAAATATCAGCCACCCCCTACCGTTTCATGAGCGGTACGAGCACACAAAAAGGAAATTATTTTGAAAATTAGAGATGGCACATGCAAATTTGCTTAGAACGGCATGGAAATACCGCATATAGGTAGGTATGGTGGACTCATGTGGCAAAACTGGGTGTAAGGATTTTGGATGCACAAGTAGTATTCCCACTTAGTACAAATGGAGGCTAGCAGATAGATTGAGAAGCAACCAACCAAGAAATGAAAATTCACATAAACGAGCATTAAGCATAACTAACACCGAATAATGCACCACAAGTAGGATGTAATTTCATTGCATAACTATTGACTTTCGTGCTTGCATAGGGAATCACAAACCTTAACACCAATATTCTTACTAAAGCACAATTACTCACCAACATGACTCACATATCACTATCATCATATCTCAAAACTATTACAAAGAATCAAGTTTATTTTGTCCAATGATCTTCATGAATTTTTTTATTATATCCCTCTTGAATATCTATCACTTTGGGACTAGTTTCATATATTGCAATTACTTTTGACAAGCTCAAACAAATTTAAGTGAAGAACATGAGCATAACAATTTTCGTCTCTCAAAATAATATAAGTGAAGCATTAGAGAATTTCTTCAAAAATAATAAAGCACACCGTGCTCAAAAAGATATAAGTGAAGCACTAGAGCAAATGACAAACTACTCCAAGAAGATATAAGTGAAGATCATGCGAGTAGTTAAGTAAAATGGGTAGCTATGTGAGGACTCCCTCTTATTTAAAAAAAACTTTCAGATCTAAGTATTTTATTAAAACAGCAAGCAAAACAAAAATTAAATGACATTCCAAGAATAGCACAACTCATGTGAAGAAGCAAAAACTTAGGCTCAACCGATACTAACCGATAATTGTCGATGAAGAAAGGTGGGATGCCTACCGGGGCATCCCCAAGCTTAGATGCTTGAGACTTCTTGAAATATTATCTTGGGATGCCTTGGTCATCCCCAAGCTTGAGCTCTTGTGTCTTCTTCATTCCTCTCATATCACGGTTTCCCTAATTCTTAAAAACTTCATCCACACAAAACTCAACAAGAACTCGTGAGATAAGTTAGTATAAATCAATGCAATAACCTTATCATTCTCTACTGCAGCAAATCACTAAAATTATTATTCAAAATTGCATACTAAATGCCTCAGCATATTTAATACTCCTATCCTCAAATAGAATCATTAAACAAGCAAACATATGCAAACAATGCGAACATAACAGCAATCTGTCTAAACAGGACAGTCTGTAAAGAGTGCAATTGTACTCATACTTGCCTAACTCCAAAAATTATGAAGATTTACCACACTGTAGAAAATTTATCAGAGCTTATTTTGCAAAAAGTTTCAACATTTTATCACATTCTGACTTTTCTGGAGAAATTTTGCAACAGCGATAAACTTTCTGTTTTGAAACAGCAACTCATATACTTGCAAAATAAGCATGGCAAAGGTTATACTTGACATTTTTATTGAAATAAAAGATGCAAAACATTATTATAAATAACAGCAAGAAAATCCTAATAAAATAAAATACTCTCCAAGCAAAACTCATAACATGTGACGAATGAAAATATAGCTCCAAGTGAAGTTACCGATAATGTTGAAGACGAAAGAGGGGATGCCTTCCGGGGCATACCCAAGCTTAGTTGCTTGGATATTCCTTGAATATTGCCTTGGGGGTGCCCAATCTTAGGGTCTTGTCACTCCTTATTCTCCTCATATCGATATCTCACCCAAAACTTGAAAACTTCAATCACACAAAACTTAACGGAACATCGTGAGATGGGTTAGTATGATAAAGACAAATCATTCACTTTGGTACTATCAAAGACAAGATTCATAATTGTTCTCACACAATTCTTACTGTACTCTACAATTTCCACAATTTATATTAAGCAATATAAGCCATAGAAACTAGAAAACAAGCAAATTATGCATTGAAAACAGAATCTGTCAAAAACAGAATAGTACATAAAGATCTCAATTAAGGTCATACTTCTGTAACTCCAGAAATTCTTAAAATCCAGGAAAACGTGGAAAATTTGTATACCCATCAACTGTAAAAAATTCAGAATTTTTCCACTTTCCAGTAAAAAATAGAAATTTCTGTACTGGATGCAAAAGTTTCTGTTTTTGCACAGAATCAAGTCAACTATCATCCACACTATCCCAAAGGCTTTACTTGGCACTTTATTGAAACAAAACCTATAAAACATGATTACTACAGTAGCCTAATCATGTGAAAACACCAAAACAGTAGGGGTATGATACGTCACCAACGTATCTATAATTTTTGATTGTTCCATGCTATTATATTATCTGTTTTGGATGTTTTATATGCATTAATATGCTATTTTATATTATTTTTGGGACTAACCTATTAACCTAGAGCCCAGTGCCAGTTTCTGTTTTTTCCTTGTTTTTGAGCCTCGCAGAAAAGGAATACCAAACGGAGTCCAAACGGAATAAAACTTCACGATGATTTTTCTTGGACCAGAAGTCACCCAGGGGACTTGGAGTCCAAGTCAGAAGAGCCACGAGGCGGCGACAAGGGTGGACGACACGCCCTCGGGGGGGGGGCGCCTCCTACCTTGTGGGCCCCTCGGGACTCCCCTGACCTAGCACTTCCTCCTATATATTCACAAATAATCCAGAGGGATTCGATCACAGAGGGATTCGACATCAACTCTATTGCCCTACCGATGAAGCGTGAGTAGTTTACCTCAGACCTACGGGTCCATAGCTAGTAGCTAGATGGCTTCTTCTCTCTCTTTCATTCTCAATACAACGTTCTCCTTGATGTTCTTGGAGATCTATCCAATGTAATCTTCTTTTACGGTGTGTTTGTCGAGATCCGATGAATTGTGGATTTATGATCAGCTTATCTATGAATATTATTTGAATCTTCTCTGAATTCTTATAAGCATGATTTAATATCTTTGTATTTCTCTTCGAATTATCGGTTTGGTTTGGCCAACTAGATTGGCTTTTCTTGCAACGGGAGAGGTGCTTAGCTTTGGGTTCAATCTTGCGTGATTTCACCCAGTGACAAAGTAGGGGTAGCGAGACACATATTGCATTGTTGCCATCGAGGATAAAAAGATGGGGTTTTCATCATATTGCTTGAGTTAATTCCTCTACATCATGTCATCTTACTTAAGGTGTTACTCCATTCTTTATGAACTTGATATTCTAGATGCATGTTGGATAGCGGTCGATGTGTGGAGTAATAGTAGTAGATGCAGGAAGGAGTCAGTCTACTTGACATGGACGTGATGCCTATATGCATAATCATTGCCTTGGATATCATCATAACTTTGCGCTTTTCTATCAATTGCTCGACAGTAATTTGTTCACCCACCGTATTATTGCCTTCATGAGAGAAGCCTCTAGTGAAACCTATGGCCCCCGGGTCTATGTTCCATCATATTACTTTCCGATCTACTATTTTGCAATCTTTTATTTTCAGATCTATATACCAAAAAACCCAAAAATATTTTATCTTTTGTTTATCTATCTCTATCAGATCTCACCTTTGAAATTGACCATGAAGGGATTGACAACCCCTTTATCACGTTGGGTGCAAGTGTTTGATTGTTTGTGCAGGTGTTGGTGATTTGTGCGTTCTTCTCCTACTGGATTGATACCTTGGCTCTTAACTGAGGGAAATACTTACCTCTACTGTGCTGCATCACCCTTTCCTCTTTAAGGGAAAAAACCAACGAAAGCTCAAGAAGTAGCAGGAAGAATTTCTGGCGCCGTTGCCGGGGAGATCTACGCCAAGTCAAGACATACCAAGTACCCATCATAAACTCTCATCTCTTGCATTACATTATTCACCATTTGCCTCTCGTTTTCCTCTCCCCCACTTCTAAAACGATTTTCGAAAAATTTGCCTTTTCTCTCGCCGTTCTCTTGTTTGCCTAAATCCGTCTTTCTGTCGCTATGGCCGACTCTAAAAGAACTAAGGGTTTTCTCCCGAGTTTTAATGCTTTGGATAGCCCCTCTGTCCTTTCTAAGCTCATAAATAATGATGCTACGAAAAGACCTTCCGAGGTTGTTAAGGAAAATGTAAACAATTTTGATGAAGATAATCCAGGAATGTTTCGTTATTTGCTCGATGAATCTTTAAAGGATGCTTGGGATAGACTATTGAGGATTCAAGCTAGCCATGTGCCTCAATACCATATTAAGATATACTTGAGAAGTTTTTATGTTGGTTTGCCTATTTCTCTTAAACAAGTTTTGGATTCTATATTTGAAAACGGTTTTCTTGGAGGAGATGCCTTTGATACTTATGAAAAGATGAAAACCATATTGGGCACTCCAAAGGTGAAAATATTGAATCAACTACTCTTATGTGCTTTTATCAAAATGAAATAATCAAAGAGATGAAGGCTAGTTTACATGCAAATTTTCAAAGTGTGCTTAATCTTTCTTCTACTATTAATGGCCATGTGCTTTCACAAAATAGAAAGATAAATGCTCTGGACAAGAAATTCTCTCTTTACTACCAAAAAGGAGAAGATGACAATACCTAGATCTATGTGTTTTTATGCCTAGCTAAGGGCGTTAAAAAATAGCGCTTGTTGGGAGGCAACCCAATTTTATTTTTGTTTTTACCTTTTTTTGGTTCTGTTTTTCAATAAATTTTTCATCCAACCTCTGGTTAGATGTGTTTTGGTGTTTTAATTAGTGTTTGTGCCAAGTAAGACCTTTGGGATGGCTTACTGATACGTCTCCAACGTATCTATAATTTTTTATTGTTCCATGCTATTATATTATCTGTTTTGGATGTTTTATATGCATTAATATGATATTTTATATTATTTTGGGACTAACTTATTAACCTAGAGCCCAGTGCCAGTTTTTTCCTTGTTTTTGAGCTTCGCAGAAAAGGAATACCAAACAGAATAAAACCTTCATGATGATTTTTCTTGGACCAGAAGACACCCAGGAGACGTGGAGTGCAAGTCAGAAGAGCCACGAGGCAGCCACAAGGGGGGAGGGCGCGCCCAGGGGGGTAGGGCGCGCCCCCTGCCTTGTGGGCCCCTCGGTGACCCCTGACCTAGATCTTCCTCCTATATATTCACATATATTCCCAACCCACCAGAAGCATCCATGAAAACACTTTTCCACCGCCGCAACCTTCTGTTCCCGTGAGATCCTATCTTGGGGCCTTTTCCGGCATCCTGCCAAAGGGGGATTCGATCACAGAGGGATTCTACATCAACTCTATTGCCCTTCCGATGAAGCGTGAGTAGTTTACCTCAGACCTACGGGTCCATAGCTAGTAGCTAGATGGCTTCTTCTCTCTCTTTGATTCTCAATACAGCGTTCTCCTTGATGTTCTTGGAGATCTATCTGATGTAGTCTTCTTTTGCAGTGTGTTTGTCGAGATCTGATGAATTGTGGATTTATGATCAGCTTATCTATGAATATTATTTGAATCTTCTCTGAATTATTTTATGCATGATTTGATATCCTTGTAATTCTCTTCGAACTATCGGTTTGGTTTGGCCAACTAGATTGGTTTTTCTTGCAATGGGAGAAGTGCTTGGCTTTGGGTTCAATCTTGCGGTGTCCTCTCCCAGTGACAGTAGGGGCAGCGAGGCACGTATTGTATTGTTGCCATCGAGGATAAAAAGATGGGGTTTACATCATATTGCTTGAGTTTATTCCTCTACATCATGTCATCTTACTTAAAGCGTTGCTCTGTTCTTCATGAACTTAATACTCTAAATGCAGGCAGGAGTCGGTCGATGTGTGGAGTAATAGTAGTAGATGCAGGCAGGAGTCGGTCTACTTGACACGGACGTGATGCCTATATTTCATAATCATTGCCTTGGATATCGTCATAACTTTGCGCTTTTCTATCAATTGCTCGACAGTAATTTGTTCACCCACCGTATTATTTGCTATCTTGAGAGAAGCCTCTAGTGAAACCTATGGCCCCCGGGTCTATTTTCCATCATATTACTTTCCGATCTACTATTTTGCAGGTATTTGTGATTTGTGCGTTGTCTCCTACTGGATTGATACCTTGGTTCTCTAACTGAGGGAAATACTTATCTCTACTTTGCTGCATCACCCTTTCCTCTTCAAGGGAAAAACCAACGCAAGCTCAAGAAGTAGCACGAAGAATTTATGGCGCCGTTGCCGGGGAGATCTAAGCCAAGTCAAGACATACCAAGTACCCATCATAAACTCTCATCTCTTGCATTACATTATTCGCCATTTGCCTCTCGTTTTCCTATCCCCCACTTCTAAAATGATTTTCAAAAAGGTTTGCCTTTTTATTCGCCTTCTTCCGTTCGTCTTTTTTGTTTGCTTTTCGTTTACCCGTGTGTTGGTGTGCTTGCCAGCCTTTATGGCGCAACCATGGAACGTTGATCCTCACTTTAGGAGGTTGGAAGAAATTGAAAATAATGTTAGGAGCTTCATGTCTTTACAATTTGAGCATAATAATTTCTTTAGAAACGAGCTTAAGGAGCAAAAAAGTTTTATGGAGTACATGAATAAAGCGCTCGATGATATGTCTAAGGAATTTTATGGTTTGAAATCTCTGTTTGCTCATCTTGAAAATTTAGTAGGCCAAATTTCTGATAAACAAGCTACCCTAGTAAATAAGATGGCCGCTAAACCGGAGTCTTTAAATAATGATGAAGATCTTAAAGTGATTGATGTGACTCCTATTGAATCTTTGTTTTCCAATATAAATCTTGATAAAGATGGGACTGGAGATGAGTCAACTTTAGTTAAAAGGCGTCTCAATGATTCGGAGTTTATAGATCTAGATGCAAAAATTGATAAAAGTGGGATTGGAGAGGTTAAAACTTTAAGTAGCAATGAACCCACTCTTTTGGATTTCAAGGATTTTAATTATGATAATTGTTATTTGATAGATTGTATTTCCTTGTTGCAATCCATGTTGAATTCTCCTCATGCTTATAATCAAAACAAAGCTTTTACTAAACATATCGTTGATGCCATGATGAAATCTTTTGAAGAAAAGCTTGAATTGGAAGTTTCTATCCCTAGAAAACTTTATGATGAGTAGGAACCTACTATTAAGATTAAGATTAAAGATTATGAGTGCCATGCTTTGTGTGATTTGGGTGCTAGTGTTTCTACGATTCCAAAAACTTTATGTGATGTGCTAGGTTTCCGTGAATTTGATTATTGTTCTTTAAATTTGCATCTTGCGGATTCCACTATTAAGAAACCTATGGGAAGGATTAATGATGTTCTTATTGTTGCAAATAGGAATTATGTGCCCGTAGATTTCATCGTTCTTGATATAGATTGCAATCCTACATGTCCTATTATTCTTGGTAGACCTTTCCTTAGAACGATTGGTGCAATTATTGATATGAAAGAAGGAAACATTAGATTTCAATTTTCACTAAGGAAGGGCATGGAACACTTTCCTAGAAATAAAATTAAGTTGCCATATGAATCTATTATGAGAGCTACTTATGAATTGCATACCAAAGATGACAATACCTAGACCTATGTGTTTTTATGCCTAGCTAAGGGTGTTAAACAATAGCGCTTGTTGGGAGGCAACCCAATTTTATTTTTGTTCTTTACTTTTTGGTTCTGTTTTTCAATAAATAATTCATCTAGCCTCTGGTTAGATGTGTTTTTGTGTTTTAATTAGTGTTTGTGCCAAGTAAGACCTTTGGGATGGCTTACGGTGATAGTTGATTTGATCATGCTGAAAAACAGAAACTTTTGTGTCCAGTCACATAATTGTTTAGATTCACTGGATGGTGGAAAAACACTGAATTTTTTAAAAAATATTGATATACCAATTACCTATGTTGAACTAATTTTTCAGAAATTTTTAATTTACAGAAGTATTAGAACAATTCACATCTTCGCAGACTGTTCTGTTTTTGACAGATTCTATTTTCTATGTGTTGTTTGCTTATTTTGATGAATCTATGCTTAGTATCGGGGGGTATGAACCATAGAGAAGTTGGAATACAGTAGATATTACACCAATATAAATAAATAATGAGTTCACAACAGTACCAAAAGTGGTGATTTATTTTCTTATACTAATAGAGCTTATGAGATTTTCTGTTGAGTTTTGTGTTGTGAAGTTTTCAAGTTTTGGGCAAGGAATTGATGGACTATGGAATAAGGAGTGACAAGAGCCTAAGCTTGGGGATTACCAAGGCACCCCAAGGTAATATTCAAGGACAACCAAGAGCCTAAGCTTGGGGATGCCCCGGAAGGCATCCCCTCTTTCGTCTTCGTCTATCGGTAACTTTACTTGAGGCTATATTTTTATTCACCACATGATATGTGTTTTGCTTGGAGCGTCTTGTATGATAAGAGTCTTTGATTTTTAGTTTGCCACAATCATCCTTGCTGTACACACCTTTTGAGAGGGACACGCATGAATCGTGATTTATTAGAATACTCTATGTGCTTCACTTATATCTTTTGAGCTAGGCAATTTTGCTCTAGTGCTTCACTTATATCTTTTTAGAGCACGGCGGTGGCCTTATTTTGTAGAAATTATTGAACTCTCATGCTTCACTTATATTATTTTGAGAGTCTCTAAACAGCGTGGTAATTTTCTTTGGTTATGAATTTAGTCCTAATATGATAGGCATCCAAGAGGGATATAATAAAAACTTTCATATAAAGTGCATTGAATACTATGAGAAGTTTGAATCCTTATGATTGTTTTGAGATATAGAGATGGTGATATTAGAGTCATGCTAGTGAGTAATTGTGAATTGGAGAAATACTAGTGTTGAGGTTTGTGATTCCCGTAGCATGCACGTATGGTGAACCGTTATGTAACGAAGTTGGAGCATGAGGTATTTTTTTATTGTCTTCCTTATGAGTGGTGGTCGGGGACAAGCGATGGTCTTTTCCTACCAATCTATCCCCCTATGAGCATGCGTGCAGTACTTTATTTCGATGACTAACAGATTTTTGCAATAAGTATGTGAGTTCTTTATGACTAATGTTGAGTCCATGGATTATACGCACTCTCACCCTTCCACCTTTGCTAGCCTCTCTAGTGTTGCGCAACTTTCGCTGGTACCATAAACCCACCATATACCTTCCTCAAAACAGCCACCATACCTACCTATTATGGCATTTCCATAGCCAGTCCGAGATATATTGCCATGCAACTTTCCACCGTTCCATTTTATTATGACACGTTCCATCATTGTCATATTGCTTTGCATGATCATGTAGTTGACATTGTATTTGTGGCAAAGCCACCTTTCATAATTCTTTCATACATGTGACTCTTGAGTCATTGCACATCCCGGTACACCGCCGGAGGCATTCATATAGAGTCATATTTTTGTTCTAAGTATCGAGTTGTAATTTTTGAGTTCTAAGTAAATAAGAGTGTGATGATCTTCATTATTAGAGCATTGTCCCATGTGAGGAAAAAAATAAAAGGGAGGCCAAAGAAGCCAAACAAAAAAATGAGAGAAAAAGAGAGAAGGGGCAATGTTACTATCCTTTTTTTCCACACTTGTGCTTCAAAGTAGCATCATGATCTTCATGATAGAGAGTCTCCTAGGTTGTCACTTCCATATGCTAGTGGGAATTTTTCATTATAGAACTTGGCTTGTATATTCCAACGATGGGCTTCCTCAAATTGCCCTAGGTCTTCATGAGCAAGCAAGTTGGATGCACACCCACTTAGTTTTCTTTTGAGTTTTCATAAACTGATAGCTCTAGTGCATCCGTTGCATGGCAATCCCTACTCACTCACATTGATATCTATTGATGGGCATCTCCATAGCCCTTAATACGCCTAGTTGATGTGAGACTATCTCCCTCTTTTTGTCTTCTCCACAACCACCATATTCTATTCCACCTATAGTGCTATGTCCATGGCTCACGCTCATGTATTGCGTGAAAGTTGAAAAGGTTTGAGAACATAAAAAGTATGAAACAATTGCTTGGCTTGCCATCGGGGTTGCGCATGATTTGAATACTTTGTGTGATGAAGATGGAGCATAGCCAGACTATATGATTTTGTAGGGATAAACTTTCTTTGGCCATGTTATTTTGAGAAGACATAATTGCCTTGTTAGTATGCTTGAAGTATTATTGTTTTTATGTCAATATTAAACTTTTGTTTTGAATCTTATGGATCTGAACATTCATGCCACAATAAAGAAAATTACATGGATAAATATGTTAGGTAGCATTCCACATCAAAAATTCTGTTTTTATCATTTACCCACTCGAGGACGAGCAGGAATTCAGCTTGGGGATGCTTGATACGTCTCCAACGTATCTATAATTTTTTATTGTTCCATGCTATTATATTATCTATTTTGGATGTTTTATATGCATTAATATGCTATTTTATATTAGTTTTGGGACTAACTTATTAACCTAGAGCCCAGTGCCAGTTTCTATTTTTTCCTTGCTTTTGAGCTTCGCAGGAAAGGAATACCAAATGGAGTCCAAACGGAATAAAACCTTCACGATGATTTTTCTTGGACCAGAAGACACCCAGGAGACTTGGAGTGCAAGTCAGAAGAGCCACGAGGTGGACACAAGGGGGGAGGGCGCGCCTAGGGGGGTTGTGCGCGCCCCCTGCCTTGTGCCCTCGGTGACCCCCTGACCTAGATCTTCCTCCTATATATTCACATATATTCCCAAACCACCAGAAGCATCCATGAAAACACTTTTCCACCGCCGCAACCTTCTGTTCCCGTGAGATCCTATCTTGGGGCCTTTTTTCGGCATCTTGCCGGAGGGGGATTCGATCACGGAGGGATTCTACATCAACTCTATTGCCCTTCTGATGAAGCGTGAGTAGTTTACCTCAGACCTACGGGTCCATAGCTAGTAGCTAGATGGCTTATTCTATCTCTTTGATTCTCAATACAACGTTCTCCTTGATGTTCTTGGAGATCTATCTAATGTAGTCTTCTTTTGCGGTGTGTTTGTCGAGATCTGATGAATTGTGGATTTATGATCAGCTTATCTATGAATATTATTTGAATCTTCTCTGAATTCTTTTATGCATGATTTGATATCCTTGTAATTCTCTTCGAACTATCGGTTTGGTTTGGCCAACTAGATTGGTTTTTCTTGCAATGGGAGAAGTGCTTGGCTTTGGGTTCAATCTTGCGGTGTCCTCTCCCAGTGACAGTAGGGGCAGCAAGGCACGTATTGTATTGTTGCCATCGAGGATAAAAAGATGGGGTTTACATCATATTGCTTGAGTTTATTCCTCTACATCATGTCATCTTACTTAAAGCGTTACTCTGTTCTTCATGAACTTAATACTCTAGATGCAGGCAGGAGTCGGTCGATGTGTGGAGTAATAGTAGTAGATGTAGGCAGGAGTCGGTCTACTTGACACGGACGTGATGCCTATATTTCATAATCATTGCCTTGGATATCGTCATAACTTTACGCTTTTCTATCAATTGCTCGACAGTAATTTGTTTACCCACCGTATTATTTGCTATCTTGAGAGAAGCCTCTAGTGAAACCTATGGCCCCCGGGTCTATTTTCCATCATATTACACTACTGGAATCAGGGTCTTTGCCATCTGCCAGCTCTTTGCCGTCTGCCAGCTGATGGCAAAGAGGATGTTTGTCGTCTGTCTTGTCAAAGCAGACGGCAAAGAACCAGCTGATGGCAAAGAGGGTCTTTGCCATCTGCCACTTCTTTGCCGTCTGCTGGCAGACAGCTAACAGTTCTTTGCCGTCTGCTAGCAGACGACAAAGACCAAAGTGGGCCCCACGGGGTACTGCACTGCCTAGGTCATACGGGCCACTTCTTTGCCGTCTGCTGGCAGACGGCAAAGATTTCTTTGCCATCTGCCAGCAGACGGCGAAGACGTAAGGGGGGCCCATAGTGTCACGGCGGGGGCGTGCTAACGGTCACCCTCTTTGCCATCTGCTGGCAAACGGCAAAGAATTCTTTGCCGTCTGCAGACAACAGAGAAAAAAAATAAAAAGCAGACGACAAACGGGGGGCTTAATTTTCGCCCCCCCCCCCCCGCCCCGCGCCTATCTCTCTCCCGCGCCCCGCGCCTCTCTCTCTCTCCCTCTCTCCCCGCAGCCCGCCGCCGGCCCCTCCTCCCCGCAGCCCACCGCCGCCCCCTCCTCCCCGCCGCGCCCGCCCCCGGCCCTGGTCGGCCGTCCCCACCTCCACCTCTCGTTCCCCCCCCTCTCTGGCCCAACCCACCCCGCCCCACCCAGCTGCCACCCCCCCACCGCCGCCGCCCACGCCACCGCCCCGCCCGTACCCCCGCCGCCGCGCGCCCCTCCCCCGGCCCCGGTCGGCCGTCCCCACCTCCGGCCCCGGCCGCCCACCCCCGCCTCTGGCCCCAGTGGCCCCGCGCGCGTCCGGCCTAGGCCCCAGCCGCCGCGCCCGCCCCCGCATCCGGCCCCGGCGGCCCCGCCCGCCTTCGGCCCCCGTCGTCGAGCCCGCCCCTGACCCCCGCCGTGCCTCGCCTCCGGTCGACCGCCCCTGCCCGCCCGACTTCGTGTCCCCGCCGCGGCCTCTCTTCCAAGGCCGGCGAGGGCGGGCCTTGCTGCTCCGGCCCCGGCCCCGGCACCCACACCCACGACGCCCCGACGGCGGCCCCGGCTCCTCCCGACTCCGCTTGACGCCACAACGCCGGAGTTCGCTCTGGCCGTCTCCTCTGGTGAGCTCTCCTCTCCTCTCTGTCTTCTCTGGTGGATGGAAGAATGGATGGATGCACTGGTGAATGGATGTGCTTGTCTCTATAGAATTTGTCATGCCGTTCAATGTCTGTACATAGAAACACATAGATGTGTGGACAAGTGAATGGATCGATAGATGGATGCATTTGTCTGTACAGAGAACAATCGATCAATAGATGGATGTATTTCTCTGTACATTGTACATTGCTCTGGTAGGAGTAGTTGATTTAGGTAGATGATTTGCTAAAAAATATTTTTGGCCCTGCTATGTGCTAATCGATAAACGTTGTACATGGAGAAAGTTCAATGAACACCCAGTTTCTGTTGTATGTGATGTGATGACCTAATTGTTTTTTCACTCGGTGGAATTTACAGAATTTGTGGTGTTGCGTATCCGTGGAGTGATTATTGACATCGGAGCTGTTGGTCCTTGATCGTCCCCCTGCTGATCGACTACATCCTCTACATCCGAGGGTGAGCTACATCATGATGCTCTTTTTTATGTCACTAGATTTAATTATCACGTCAAGTCGCGTAACCTAGGCGTCTCCCGTCCGAAAGGGTCGCACCGATAAATATGCATTCAATATAAACCCCGACCCCGACACCCCGACACCACGACACCCAGACACGACACCCCCGACACCCCTGACACCCCGACCCGACACCCCGACACCACGCCACCCAGACACGACACCCCCGACACCACGCCACCCAGACACGACACCCCCGACCCCCAACACCTCTTCGGCCTCCTGTTGACCGAAAAGGTGCTCTTCGGCCTTCCAGAGGCCGACGGGGTCATATATTTGTGAATTATGAGTTAGGAAGTATATTTCCCGATTTTGTTAAGAAAAACATCATATATATTTGTGTTGATCGGGTGGATTTAAATGTGCAGTTCTTTCGTTGCTGCGAGGGTCTGGTGTTCGACGACCTCCCCGTGCGTTCGACGAGCTCCGCCCCTGCGTTCGTGGGTGAGCACAAATGACATCTCCTCCTCCCCCCTTCATTTGCTCTGTTCCGGTCTTCGTGCCGATGAAACTTGCTAGCTGTAGGTGTCAATCATCAGTATGCGTGACCACTATGTGTCTCCCTTTCGAAAGGGCTACATCTATAAATATGCATGCATTTGCATATTTATAACCGTGATTCTTTCGAATTGTCCAACGTTATCCATGGACAGCCCGAGTATGTGTAGATTGGGTTCATTTTCCCATATGCTCTGCTCCGGATCCGATGCAGAATTTCGTCAGTGCCTCCCTGTTGTTCTTTGGGTACACATCCTCTCTGCTTATTGCCGAGACGTGTATCAGGAGAACAGCGGGGAGGTGCTGCCGAAATTTTGCGTCGGATCCGGAGCAGAGCATGGGAAAACAAACCCAATCTACACATACTCGGGTGGGATTAGGACCTATCTTTACCTACTAGCGTCTAGGTTGCATGGACGTAATAAAACTGACAAACTCTATTAACTGATGAATATGGTTTGCTGAATTATGTATGTATTTCTTGTGTGTCCAGTAGCTAGGCAAGATGAGTGATCGTGCGTGGATGTACACCGGTCACACTAGTCAGAAAGACATGACCCATGAATGGATGAGAAAAACCAAGGGGTTTGTGAGAGCCGCATTTGCAAATGGACAGGAAACAACCTGGTGCCCCTGTGTCCGCTGCGACAACTTTCATAAGAAGTCAGAGTTAGAAATGATCAAACACCTGCAGAAGTTGGGTTTCACGCCTAATTATACGGTCTGGACATTTCATGGTGAGTCTGCCCAACATGCCAGAGCTGAGGAGGGCCGTCGTCGCACCGACGAGCATGGTACCGGGATGGAAGACATGGTGGAAGACTTTGATGATGCTCGAGATTCGGATGATGAGATGGAGGAATCTGCAAAGGCCTTCAATGATATGTTGGAGTCTTCAAAACGTCCTCTCCACGAGCACACTGAGCTTTGTCAGCTGGATGCCATCGCACAAGTAATGGCTCTGAAGGCTCAATTCAACTTGGGCAGAGAATGCTACGACGCGATGATGACACTATTTGGACGCTTTCTACCCAAAGGCCATGTAATGCCTGCAAACCTGTACCAGTCGGACAAAATCCTCCGTGTACTTAAGATGCCCTATGAGAAGATAGATGCCTGTGAGAAAGGATGTGCCTTATTTAGGCTTGAGTATGCAGACTTGAAGTATTGTCCCGTTTGCCAGTCTTCCAGGTATGTTGAGGTAGACAACGGTATGGGTGAGAAGAGTCAGACAAAAATCCTAGTTAATGTTCTTCGGTATATGCCAATCATACCAAGACTTCAACGTCTTTTCATGGTCGAAGAGACGGCCAGACAGATGACATGGCACAAATTGGGCAAAAGAACTGAACTAGATGCAGATGGGGAGCCGATGTTGGTACACACATCGGACGCTTTTGTGTGGAAGCGCTTCGATGCAATACATCATGCTAAAGCGGCAGATCCAAGGCATCCTCGAATCGCCATAAGCATGGATGGGTTCAATGTGTTTGGTATGATGGCAGCCCAATACAGTTGTTGGCCTATATTTGTCATTCCACTCAATCTCCCCCCCCCCCCCGGACAGATTATGCAAAGAAAGAACATTTTCCTAACATTGATAATTCCGGGGCCCAACTATCCGGGGAAGAATATGAATGTGTACATGCAGCCGCTTAAGGATGAACTGCAAGAAGCTTAGGATAATGGGATCAAGACATACGACGCCGCTACAAAAAAACTTCCTAATGCGTGCGTGGTACATGTACTCGATGCATGACTTGACGGCATATGCGCTATTCGTTGGCTGGTGTGTGCATGGAAGGTTCCCGTGCCCCACATGCAAGGCAGCTCTTGAGTTTCATCGGCTGCAGGCGGGTGGCAAGTTTTCTTGCTTCAACATGCATAGACAGTTCCTGGATCCTCGCCATAAGTTCAGGAAAGACAAGAAGAACTTCATCAAAGGTAGAGTTGTCAAAAACTCTGCACCACCTGCGTTGACAGGCCAATAGACCCTGGATCAGTTAAACTCTCTCGAGCCGGATCCGGAGTGTCCAGGGTATTTCAAGGGGTATAATTCCGAACACGCCTGGACTGACAAGACATGCTTGTGGGATCTGCCTTACTTCAAAGACCTCCTTTGCCCACACAACATCGACGTGATGCACACTGAAAAGAATGTCGGCGAGGCCCTCTTTGGTACATTGTTCGGCATAGAGGGGAAAACAAAGGATAATCCTAAGGCTAGAGTCGATCAGCAGGCTCTATGTGATAGACCGCTACAAAACATGCGACAACCGAAAGGAAAGAAGAACTGGACGAAGCCAAAGGCATGGTTCAATTTTGGAAGGCCAGTTATGAGGGAAATACTCCTGTGGGTGAAAAAGGAGTTGATGTTCCCCGATGGGTATGCAGCGAATCTAAAGAGGGGAGCGAGCCTTGAAAAATTGAAAGTATTTGGTCTCAAGAGTCATGATTGGCACATATGGCTTGAGCGGGTAATGCCGGTGATGTTGCGTGGCTTTATCCCTGAGGATGAATGGCTAGTACTGGCAGAGCTGAGCTATTTCTTCCGTGTTCTTTGTGCGAAAGAACTATCGCCTGGCTTGCTAGAAGAACTGGAAGAGTTGGCACCGGAGTTGATTTGCAAGTTAGAGAGGATCTTTCCACCGGGCTTCTTTAATCCAATGCAGCATTTGATTTTGCATCTCCCGACCGAGGCACGATTGGGGGGGGGCATGCAGAATCGTTGGTGCTACGCAACTGAGAGGATGCAGAAGACGCTTCGAGAAAAATGTAAAAATAAACGTCGAATTGAAGCATCGATGGCCGAGGCATTCATTACTGAGGAGGCGGCAAACTTCGTGACAGCACACTACGAAGCCAAAAATCGTCATTTGCATAATCCGAAGCCTCGGTACAATGCTGGCGACCCTAAAAAGGGTGGATCCAACCTCAGCCTATTCAAAGGGAAGCTCGCACCAGCCGGTGCTTATACTCCCTTATCGTTGGATGTCGACAAATGGCGGACCATTACGTTGTATATCTTGAACAACCTAACAGAAGTGCGGCCGTACATCGAGTAAGTTCTTGGTACATTGTTTCGCAACCTCTAATTCCTTTGAATTGCTCTTATTCCCGGATATTTGATACAGTCGATACGTCGCCGAATTCTCGTATGGAGCGGTGATCCAAAAGGATTCCGTTGAAGAGTATGAGCTTCTGGCAATGTATGGAGGCGGCTATCCCGGTTTCATCTCTTGGTTCAAACAAACGGTAATTTCCATTAGACCATTTCATTTCTTCTTCTAATTTCTGGCTAATGCAACAATCCTTCCGTATTAAACTTGTAGGCTAGTTCAGAGTCTATGGAAGCCGAATTGAGACAAGTCGCTAATGGTTTTGACTATAAGGTCCGTTCATTTGACAAATACGACATCAACGGGTATCGCTTTCGTACCTATGGCAAAGAGCTATCTATGGCCGACCAAAAGTCTACAAATTGTTGTGTCTCTGCTATCGGCGAAGGAGATACCGAGTATTATGGAAGAATTGAAGCAATTTATGAACTTCTATTCTATGGTGCCAACCCACCGAACGTCGTAGTCTTCAAATGTTATTGGTTCCAGCCGAAGGAGACTAGAAGGACTCATGAACATCTAGGGCTAGTCGAAATCAAACAAAGCACCCATTTGGATGTTCCCGATGTCTATATTACGGCTCAACAGGCGACCCAAGTTTTCTATCTACCGTGGGCCTGCCAAAGTGATCCAAATCTGAATGGTTGGGATGTCGTTTATGATGTGCCGCCACATGTTAGATCACCTCCCCCCAATGAAGAGGATTATGAACCTCACATTAACCCAGACACATATGAAGGAGAATTCTTCCAAGAAACATGTCTTTCCAAAAAACGTTTCAAGAACCGCTCTACTTCACCCCAGAACATTGAAGTAGACAGCGGCAGTGAATCCGAGCCTGAGCCGGAACAAGAAGAGCCGGAACAAGAAGAGGTTACTACTGTGGATGACCTGTCAATGCTTGACCGATTACGTACAGGAGGCCTTCCACATGTTGATGCATTTATTGATGATGATGAGAACGTCATTACTGATAGTGATGATGATGATGCATTTATTGACCCCGAAGCATATATAGACGATGATGATGATGCATTTATTAATGATGACGATGAAGATTAATATTACAGTTCATGTCAGGTATTCAATTATTATTACGTACATATATATTATTAATTAGTTCATGTTAGGTATTCAATTTTTTATTATGTTCACGACGATGATACACTAAAATTATATACATATTATTCATGTCAGGTATTCATTCTTTTTATGTTGTACTAATTTCGTTTACTCTTTGTCATTGCAGGTGTTGACAGATGGTGGGCGCGGGTCGAGAGCGCTCCGAGGCTCCTTCCTCGGCGCGTGGTGGGAGGGGTAGTTCCATTCCACCCCAGAGCCTCCGGAGAGCGCTGGATCTCGGTATGCAGACACCACCGGCAGTCGCTTCTTCTTCTGCCGGGAGAGGTCGGGGGGGAAGAAGGCTCCTAAGGGTGGACATGGCGGCGGGCGAGGTAGGAAGGCTGCTGCTACACCTTCCTCGCCGCCACCCCCAGCTGATTCACCCGACCACAGGAGTGCTTCGTCTGAGATGGAGCCGCCTGAGGTGGAGCCGTCTCGGACTCCGGTCCATGAGCCTCGGGGCGACGAGCCTATGGCAGACGTGCCTACGGCCGACGAGCCTCGGGCCGACGAGCATCGGGCCGCCGAGCCTTCGTCCCGCGAGACTCCGTCCCACGAGACTCCGGAGCTCAGCAGGGATCACGCTGAGTCGCAGCAGAACCCTTTGGAGGCCTCGCCGGAGTCGAGTGGCCGTGCTGAGGGTGGCTATAGCTCTGATAGCTATAGCGAGGGTGAGTGGGTTGAGGGGCGCAAAGTCTACCAGCGTGGTGGTACAAAGCTCCCTGACACCCCGGCGACCCCCGACCAGAGGTGGTTGATTGCGCCTAGCGGGGAGAAGTAAGTGCATTTACTCTTTTTTAACCTTTTGTCTTCACGTTTCTTTGAGTATCTAATGCATTGGCCTTGTCATACTGCAGGTCTTGGACACACGAGCCGAATGTCCGCAAGCCCAACAGTGTCCTTGGTGTGATTTGTCGCCAGAGCTTCCCGGGGTGGGTCACGTTGCCCGGTGAGGGCCGGATTCGAGAGCTAGGAATGACCTGGGAGCACTACTTGGCTGCCCCGGCCCCGCCGGGGCATAGGATCAGCGATGTCGAGTGCCACACGGTCGCCGACATTGTGATCCAGACGTTTTGGGTAATTTCTCCTTTGTCGTCTACGTTGTGTTTTCTTCTTTGATTGGCAACCCTAGTGATTGTACTAATCCGTGTTTTCTTGTTTGATTGCAGACCTTCTATAGGTGTGCTGAGGGACAGGAGGAGGCCGCGGCTCGGGTTATCGACACCGAGTGCAGGCGCCTACTTCAAAACTTTTGGCACGAGGCTCGGACGCAGGCTGTTCGAGACTACTTCGCCTCGGCTGGTATTAGGAGGAAAAAAGGGAAGTGCCGCATCAAGTATCTGAGTAAGGAGAAGTACATGAAGGTAATTACCTATTCTTAAGGCCTTGTACTTAGTTTCCTTGATTTGATTCGTAGGCGTAGCGCTCAAATTTCTCTTGCTTAACTTAGGTGCCCCCGAGATGGTGTGCGGATAGGATGGACTGTTGGGAGGCGTTGGTGGAAGAGTGGTGCACTCCCGAATGGCGCTCCGTCCACGACATTGCAAAGAACAAGCGTGCCCAAATGAAAGGTGTCCCACACCATCTAGGCAGCGTCAACCTACGTCAGTTCGGGGAAAACTGGGTATGTGGTTTTATTCATGATTCATGCAAATTCATTCTTCATGCTAGCTTGAGCCCTTAACTAATACTCTGTTCCTCTCTTTTAGGCGCGACACAACAAGGCTCCAGTGCCAGAGCTGTTCGACCTCTATGCCATGTCCAATACTGCCTCGTACAAGAAGGCCAAGGCATTCTCTGAGTCTGACCTCGATGATCCAGAGAAATTCACCAACCCCACCTCCCACCACAAGCTTGTGATGTACAGAGACCAGGGGAAGGTGAGGAAAGGGCCGGACTTTAACCCGAGCCAACCTCTTGATCCAGAGCTGGTGATGATATCTGGTGGCGGGAGGTCCCATGGCTCGTTAGCCATTGGGAATGGACTGATACGTTGTAGTAGCACTCTCCCACAGATCAAGAAGCGCCAGACCAGCTCCGATCCTGAGATATTGCCTCGTGCACGGCCAGTGGAGCTCCAATTCAAGGTTAGTTATATGGAATCAGATACCTTTCCTCCATTACATTGTGTGTGCGGCTGTCGATTATTACAATGCTAACGAGTGGTGTTGCAGGCTGCTATTGAGGCAGAGAGAGCGAAGACCCAGGCTGCTATTGAGGAAGAGAGAGCGAACACGCAGGCGCTTCTAGCGGAGAGGGACCAGCAGACGGCTAAGCTGTTGGAGGAGGAGAGGAACCGGAACATGGTGGCTACCCGGGCCCTATACGAGATGTTCGCGGTAATTTTCTTTTGCATGTTAGCCAAATCATGCACGTAATGTTCCTTACATTAGTATCTAATATGACTGACTCGTCAAAACCAAATGTGCAGACCATGTGCGAGAAGACCGGCACGACTCCTTCGGCGATGCCAGACATTGTTCCGGCGGGCACGGTGAGTTTCATTTGAATGGTCATTAGTTACTAGTCTTCACATTTGAGTTGCATCATGCTAACGATACATTGGAAATGATCTTTGGTGCAGCATAACTCCCGACAAGCATCGACCGATGCTTCTCCGTCTGCCACTGGCGCGGCCGGTCCTACAGCTACACCTCCTTGATGACGGTAAGTTTTCCCAAGTGTTTAGCTTAACAAATGCATACTTAGCTTAAGAAATGACCTAGTCGTGTGCCTTTGGTAGCCTTCCATACAGGGAAATGCCTCCTAGTGCTTCCACTAAGCCATGGTAGTTCGCTACTGCTCCGGAACACATGGATTGACCGGCATGTGTCCTTCTTTGCTCCTGTGTCTGTCCCTACGGGGAAATGGCACGCGGTGTATCACCGAAGTCCTTGTAGCTTGCTACGACTTGGTTGCACTCGCTGATGACCAACACGTGCATTGCTGGGTCATGTATGCCTGTCCCTGTACGTTTGTGCCACCTTGGTTCTATGACTAGTCATGTCGGCCCAGGTTCTCTGCCATATGGATACTAGCGACATAATCATATACTTAGCATTTTTTCCTCCAAAATGACTCAATATGCTTAGCTAGCTCAAAAATGACATAATAAGCTTAATTAGCTCAAAAATAATCTATTTACCTAGGATAGCTGTAAAATGACCTATACTTAGCATTTATTCCTCCAAAATAACTTAATATGCTCCAAAATGACTTAATATGCTCCAAAATGACCTATGTAGCTCCAAAATGACTTAATATGCTCCAAAATGACCTATTTAGCTCCAAAATAACTTAATATGCTCCTAAATGACCTATTTAGCTCTAAAATGACTTAATATGCTCCAAAATGACCTATTTAGCTCCAAAATGACTTAATATGCTCCAAAATGACCTATACTTAGCTTATTTACTTCATTTATGACATACTTAGCCTATTTAGGTCAAAAATGGCCTATTTAACTAGGTTAGCTCTAAAATGACACAAGTAAGCAATAATAAGAAGAAAAAGAAAGAGAAGAAAAAATCTGCTTCTTTTTCTTCTTCTTCTTCTTCTAGTCTTCTTCTAACTTTCTTCTTTTCCATTTTGTAGATTTGCTTCAGATCACGGAAGCTTGCGTTGGAGTCTACTCTTCTCCTTGTCCTTCCTTTTTGTTTTGATTTTGTAGGATGAACAATTTGAAACTTGCTACGTATATATGTATGGATGGATGGTGGCTATATTGTATATGGACCTTTTGCTTAATTGTTGGATATGTTGGACTTTTCATTTGGTGTATATATGTGTTGGATGATGATATATGTGTTGGATATGTTGGATGATCCATATGGCAGGGATATGTTGGCTATATGTACTTGTTGAAATATTTTGAAATGAATATATATATATATATCTGTGAAATTGATTGAATTTAAGAAAAAACAGGGGCTATATAGCCAATTTGCCGTCTGCTAGCAGACGGCAAACAGGCCACATGGCAGCAGCCTGTTCAACCTGGGTTGGCCTATTTGGCCTCTTTGCCGTCTGCTAGCAGACGGCAAAGAAGCAAACGTCTTTGCCATCTACTAGCAGACGGCAAAGAAGCAGAGGTCTTTGCCATCTGCCAGCAGATGGCAAAGAAGAAAGGTCTTTGCCATCTGCTAGCAGACAGCAAAGAAGCAGAGGTCTTTGCCATCTGCCAGCAGATGGCAAACAAGAAAGGTCTTTGCCATCTGCCAGCAGACGGCAAAGAAGCAAAGGTCTTTGCCGTCTAATGGCAGACGGCAAAGAGCGCCGTTAGCCCCCTAACGGGGCTGTCACCTTTTTTGTGCCGTCCACAAGCTTTGCCGTCTGCTAGCAGACGGCAAAGAACTTTCCTTCTTTGCCGTCCGCCAGTAGACGGCAAAGCGGCCTTTACCGGCAGCAGTTCAGCCGGAGTGTTTGCCGTCTGCTGGCAGATGGCAAAGGCTTTTCCGTCCGCCAAACATCCCTTTGCCGTCTGCTATGGCAGACGGCAAAGAAGCTGATTCCAGTAGTGTTACTTTCCGATCTACTATTTTGCAATATTTTATTTTCAGATCTATAAACCAAAAACCCTAAAAATATTTACTTTATATTTTGTTTAGTTTTATCTATCTCTATCAGATCTCACTTTTGCAAGTGATCGTGAAGTGATTGACAACCCCTTTATCGCGTTGGGTGCAAGTGTTTGATTGTTTGTGCAGGTATTGGTGATTTGTGCGTTGTCTCCTACTGGATTGATACCTTGGTTCTCTAACTGAGGGGAATATTTATCTCTACTTTGCTGCATCACCCTTTCCTCTTCAAGGGAAAAACCAACGCAAGCTCAAGAAGTAGCACTTACGGTGATAGTTGATTTGATCTTGCTGAAAAACAGAAACTTTTGCGTCGAGTTATAGAATTTTAATAATTCACTAGAGCATTGAAACACCCTGAATTTTTTACATGATATTGATATACAAATTGCCTATGTTGTCCTAATTTTTCAGAATTTTTGGAGTTACAGAAGTATTAGAAACATTCGGATCTTCGCAGACTGTTCTCGTTTTTGAAAGATTCTGTTTTCTTTGTGATGTTTGCTTATTTTGATGAATCTATGGGTAATATCGGGGGGTATGAACCATGGAGAAGTTGGAATACAATAGATATTACACCAATATAAATAAAGAATGAGTTCACAACAGTACCAAAAGTGGTGATTTTATTTTCTTGTACTAACGGACCTCACGGGTTTTCTGTTGAGTTTTGTGTTGTGAAGTTTTCAAGTTTT
Source organism: Thinopyrum elongatum (assembly GCA_011799875.1). Classification (NCBI taxonomy): domain Eukaryota; kingdom Viridiplantae; phylum Streptophyta; class Magnoliopsida; order Poales; family Poaceae; genus Thinopyrum; species Thinopyrum elongatum. Next base: position 486,257,331 of record CM022298.1, on the reverse strand, counting down.
GGGTAAAGACTTGATGGACTATGGAATAAGGAGTGGCAATAGCCTAAGCTTGGGGATGCCCAAGGCACCCCAAGGTAATATTCAAGGACAACCAAGAGCCTAAGCTTGAGGATGCCCCGGAAGGCATCTCCTCTTTCGTCTTCGTCTATCGGTAAATTTACTTGAGGCTATATTTTTATTCACCACATGATATGTGTTTTGCTTGGAGCGTCTTGTATGATAAGAGTATTTGCTTTTTAGTTTGCCACAATCATCCTACCTTTTACCTTCCTCAAAACAGCCACCATACCTACCTATTATGGCATTTCCATAGCCATTCCGAGATATATTGCCTTGCAACTTTCCACCGTTCCATTTTATTATGACACGCTCCATCATTGTCATATTGCTTTGCATGATCATGTAGTTGACATAGTATTTGTGGCAAAGCCACCGTTCATAATTTTTATACATGTCACTCTTGAGTCCTTGCACATCCCGGTACACCGCCGGAGGCATTCATATAGAGTCATATTTTGTTCTAAGTATTGAGTTGTAAGTAAATAAAAGTGTGATGATCTTCATTATTAGAGCATTGTCCCATGTGAGGAAAAAATAAAAGAGGCCAACGAAGCCCACAAATAAAATAAAAGAGGCCAAAGAAGCCCACCAAAAAAAAGAGAGAAGGGGCAATGTTACTATCCTTTTTCCACACTTGTGCTTCAAAGTAGCACCATGATCTTCATGATAGAGAGTCTCCTATGTTGTTACTTTCATATACTAGTGGGAATTTTTTTTCATTATATAACTTGGCTTGTATATTCCAATGATGGGCTTCCTCAAATTTCCCTAGGTCTTCGTGAGCAAGCAAGTTGGATGCACACCCACTTAGTTTCTTTTTGAGCTTTCATAAACTTATAGCTCTAGTGCATCCATTGCATGGCAATCCCTACTCACTCACATTGATATCTATTTATGGGCATCTCCATAGCCCGATGATACGCCTAGTTGATGTGAGACTATCTCCTTCTTTTTGTCTTCTCCACAACCACCATATTCTATTCCACCTATAGTGCTATGCCCATCGCTCGCGCTCATGTATTGCGTGAAAGTTGAAAAGGTTTGAGAACATAAAAAGTATGAAACAATTGCTTGGCTTGTCATCAGGGTTGTGCATGATTTGAGTACTTTGTGTGACGAAGATGGAGCATAGCCAGACTATATGATTTTGTAGGGATAACTTTCTTTGGCCATGTTATTTTGAGAAGACATGATTGCTTTATTAGTATGCTTGAAGTATTATTGTTTTTATGTCAATATTAAACTTTTGTTTTGAATCTTATGGATCTGAACATTCATGCCACAATAAAGAAAATTACATGGACAAGTATGTTAGGTAGCATTCCACATCAAAAATTCTGTTTTTATCATTTACCTACTCGAGGACGAGCAGGAATTAAGCTTGGGGATGCTTGATATGTCTCCAATGTGTTTATAATTTTTTATTGTTCCATGCTATTATATTATCTGTTTTGGATGTTTTATATGCATTAATATGCTATTTTATATTATTTTTGGGACTAACCTATTAACCTAGAGCCCAGTGCCAGTTTCTGTTTTTTCCTTGTTTTTGAGCCTCGCAGAAAAGGAATACCAAACGGAGTCCAAAGGGAATAAAACTTCACGATGATTTTTCTTGGACCAGAAGACACCCAGGGGACTTGGAGTCCAAGTCAGAAGAGCCACGAGGCGACGACAAGGGTGGAGGGCGCGCCCTAGGGGGCGGGGCGCCCCCCTACCTTGTGGGCCCCTTGGGACTCCCCTGACCTAGCTTTTCCTCCTATATATTCACAAATATTCCAGAACCACCAGAGGCATCCACAAAAACACTTTTCCACTGCCGCAACCTTCTATTCCCATGAGATCCCATCTTGGGGCCTTTTCCGGCATCCCGCCGGAGGGGGAATCGATCACGGAGGGCTTCTACATCAACTCCATTGCCCTTCCGATGATGCGTGAGTAGTTTACCTCAGACCTACGGGTCCATAGCTAGTAGCTAGATGGCTTCTTCTCTCTCTTTGATTCTCAATACAACGTTCTCCTTGATGTTCTTGGAGATCTATCCGATGTAATCTTCTTTTGCGGTGTGTTTGTCGAGATCCGATGAATTGTGGATTTATGATCAGCTTATCTATGAATATTATTTGAATCTTCTCTAAATTCTTATATGCATGATTTAATATCTTTGTATTTCTCTTCGAATTATCGGTTTGGTTTGGCCAACTAGATTGGTTTTTCTTGCAATGGGAGAGGTGCTTAGCTTTGGGTTCAATCTTGCGTGCTTTCACCCAGTGACAAAGTAGGGATAGCGAGACACATATTGCATTGTTGCCATCGAGGATAAAAAGATGGGGTTTTCATCATATTGCTTGAGTTAAATCCTCTACATCATGTCATCTTACTTAAGGCGTTACTCCGTTCTTTATGAACTTAATACTCTAGATGCATGCTGGATAGCGGTCGATGTGTGTTGTCATAGTAGTAGATGTAGGCAGGAGTCGGTCTACTTGACACGGACGTGATGCCTATATGCATAATCATTGCCTTGGATATCGTCATAACTTTGCGCTTTTCTATCAATTGCTCGACAGTAATTTGTTCACCCACCGTATTATTTGCCTTCATGAGAGAAGCCTCTAGTGAAATCTATGGCCCCCGGGGTCTATTTTCCATCATATTACTTTCGGATCTACTATTTTGCAATCTTTTATTTTTAGATCTATATACCAAAAAAACCAAAAAATATTTTATCTTTTGTTTATCTATCTCTATCAGATCTCACCTTTGCAATTGACCGTGAAGGGATTGACAACCCCTTTATCGCGTTGGGTGCAAGTGTTTGATTGTTTGTGCAGGTGTTGGTGATTTGTGCGTTCTTCTCCTACTGGATTAATACCTTGGTTCTTAACTGAGGGAAATACTTACCTCTACTGTGCTGCATCATCCTTTCCTCTTCAAGGGAAAAACCAACGCAAGCTCAAGAAGTAGCAGGGTAAATGTTGGGTTGTCTCCCAACAAGCGCTTTTCTTTAATGCCTTTTAGCTAGGCACGATGATTTCAATGATGCTCGCATAAAAGATAAGAATTGAAACATAACAAGAGCATCATGAATCATAAGTTCCTCTCGCATAATAATTTTCAGTAGCATAATGAATAGATTCATCAATATAACCATCACATAAAGCATTCTTTTCATGATCCAAAAGCATAGAAAATTTATTACTCTCCATATAAGCAATTTTATTCTCATTCACAATAGTGGGAGTATCATATGAAACTCGAATACTATAAATTGTTTCCACATTAAAAGAGTAATGTTCAATAAAATGATATTCAAAATTATGACAATAATTATCACTACTTTTTACAACATAAGTATCATCACAATAATCATCATAAATAGCAACTTTGTTCTCATCATAGATAGGAGGCATGCAATCATCATAGCAAATTTGATCTTTCAAAGTAGGGGGACTAAAAAGATCATCTTCATTGAGCATATCATCCGCAAGCTTGGGACAAACATTAATTGCAGCAAATAAATTCTCAAACATGTCATTCTCATCAAACATAGCATCCCCAAGCTTGTGGCTTGGCATATCATAAGCATAATCACTCTCATCATTAATAGTATGAATAGCACCAATGGTATAGCAATTGCTATCATCATAATTTCCCAAGTTGGTGCCAAAAAGATTTCCAAGATTATAAGAAGTATCATTATCTTCCCAATCATAATTATCACAACAAGCAATAGGCATAACAAAATCATCATCAATAGTGCTCTCGGACATTGTGCCATAAGACAAAGAAGCAATATCATCATCAAGTGCATCATCTTCCACGATTATTTTTTATTCATTTTCATGAGGCACAATAATAATAGGAGCAACATTATTTGGGAGACATACCTTTTTACCTCTATTCTTTCTTCTTTTCTTCTTCTTCACCACATCATGTGTGGGTTTAATTAATTTTTTCGAGCTTCTTATTGATGAGATTGGTTGAATAGGGAGCTCCTCCTCATCACCTATTTCATCATGAGAGACAATAGGAGGGAAAGTGGAAATCTTTACCCTTTCATTAGTATTCATTTTATATTGTATTGGTTTCCCCATCTTTCTATAGTTGGCAATATAAGCATTCTCATTACAATTTACCATGCAAAACATATAAATATTTTTTAGATTAGTTTCAATGTCGTCCGTGAGAATGAATACTTCAAATCACTATTTTTATGTGTCAATTCTTCACTCCCCAAAAATAGACAAAGCTCATTATAAAGTTCAAGGGTGATCAAATCATTACAATATTTGGCCATGATTCGATCATGAAAAAGTTTGCATTGGAAATTAAGATGACCAACCTTATTGCAAAGTCCACAAGTAATAGGATAAAGAGAACATAATTTTGTAGCAAATTCATCTATCACTTTGAGCAAAAAATTGGTTCTATCATGTTTATGCTTCTTACAAAATCTATCATCCCTATAAGGCATGTCTTCACAAAGTCTTTCCACTCCACAAAAATTGGCATGCTTATAAGAAACATTTTTTTCATGACTAGTGCAATCATCATTAGCATTTTGGATATTTATAGAATTCATACTAACAACATTGCAATCATGCTCATCATTCATGCCAAACATTTTATTGAATTCTTCTTCTATCAATTGAGCACAATTTTCCTTTCCATCATTTTCAAGAAAGACATTATAAAGATGAACAACATGAGACCACCTCAAATCCATTTTTTTGTAGTTTTCTTTTTATAAACCAAACTAGTGATAAAACAAGAAACTAAAAGATTCGATTGCAAGATCTAAAGATATACCTTCAATCATTCACCTCCTCGGCAATGGCGCCAGAAAAGAGCTTGATGTCTACTACGCAACTTTATTCTTGTAGACTCGTGTTGGGCCTCCAAGCGCAGAGTTTTGTAGGACAGTAGCAGTTTTCCCTCAAGTGGATGACCTAAGGTTTATCAATCCGTGGGAGGCATAGGATGAAGATGGTCTCTCTCAAACAACCCTGCAACCAAATAACAAAGAGTCTCTTGTGTCCCCAACACACCAAATACAATGGTAATTTGTATAGGTGCACTAGTTCGGTGAAGAGATGGTAATAAAAGCGTAGTAATGATAGTAGATATTGGTTTTTGTAATAGGAACAATAAAAAACTGCAAGGTAGGAATTGATAAAACGGAGCACAAATGGTATTGCAATGCTTGAAAATGAGGCCTAGGGTCCGTACTTTTGCTAGTGCAATCTCTCAACAATGCTAATATAATTGGATCATATAACCATCCCTCAACGTGTGATCAAGAATCACTCCAAAGTTCCTATCTAGCGGAGAACATAAGAAGAAATTGTTTGTAGGGTACGAAACCACCTCAAAGCTATTCTTTCCGATCAATCTATCCTAGAGTTCGTACTAAAATAACACCAAGCTATTCTTTCCTATCGATCTAACCAAGAGTTCGTACTAAAATAACACCATATGATACACATCAACCAACTCTAATGTCACCTAGATACTCCAATGTCACCGCGAGTATCCGTGAGTTGATTATGCGATATGCATCGAACAATTCAGATTCATAATACTCAATCCAACACAAGGAACTTCAAAGAGTGCCCCAAGATTTCTACCGGAGAAACAAGTACGAAAACATGCATCAACCCCTATGCATAGATTACCCCAATGTCACCTCGGGAATCCGCGAGTTGAGTGCCAAGACATAGATCAAGTGCTCTCAAATCCATAAAAGTATTCAATCCGATAAAACGAAATCTCAAAGGGAAAACTCAATTCATCACAACAAGATAGAGAGGGGAAAACACCATATGATCCAACTATATTAACAAAGCCCGTGATACATCAAGATCGTGCCATCTCAAGAACACGAGAGAGAGAGAGAGAGAGAGAGAGATTAAACACATAGCTACTGGTACAAACCCTTAGCCCCGAGGGTGGACTACTCCTTCCTCATCATGGTGGCCATAGGGATGATGAAGATGGCCTCTGGTGATGATCTCCCCCTCCGGCAGGGTGCCGGAACGGGGTCTAGACTGGTTTTTCATGGCTACAGAGGCTTGAGGTGGCGGAACTTCTGATCTAGGGTTACCCCTGGGGGTTTTGGAATATTTGGGAATTTATAGGGTGAAGAGGCGGTGCGGGAGGCCACCGAGGTGGGCACAACCCACCTGGGCGCGCCTGGGCCCCCAAGCGCACCCTGGTGGGTTGTGCTCCCCTTGGAGCTCCCCTCTAGTACTTCTTTGGCCCATCGGGTGTCTTCTGGTCCAGAAAAGATCTCCAAAAAGTTCTGTTGTGTTTGGACTCCGTTTGGTATTGATTTTCTGCGAAGTAAAAAACAAGCAAAAAACAGCAACTGGCATTGGGCACTATGTCAATAGGTTAGTCCCAAAAAATGATATAAAGTTGCTATAAAATGATTGTAAAACATCCAATAATGATAATATAACAGCATGGAACAAGCAAAAATTATAGATACGTTGGAGACGTATCAATGGGCTATGGTAAAAACCCGTTTCACCAAGCTGGACCCAGAGCATATGGCCCGGGTTGGTCCAGTGGGCCCTGACGACCAAGAGATACCTCTAAGCTTGGTGTATGATGATGTGATGCCAGCCGCTCGTCATTCTCAGAAGGATTGTGCTTTAGAGCAATTGATAGACAATGTAGATCAAGATTAGTTGTGTCAATTCTATGTATCTATGTACTGTACATTGACCGAGCTCAATCCGTGGACTTATTTTAAAAGAAATGTTGTCTTAAACGGCCACCGGCTTCCACCTCCCTGATCAGTGATCGGGAAGTGTTTCGTACTACGTGTCGAGGGAAACAAGGCAGTACTTTGGGAACCAGGCAATCCGGCCTTTGGCTCGAATGGACGAAACATGTGCGGAGAGTTATGTTATATTACTGTTTGACGTAAGAAACATCTTTCGACGAAAATAGTTCCTCCAAAGGTTCCTTTCTTCGGGTAAGTTTATAGTCCGGATGCGTGAAATCAATGAAGACCAATGGCTGCGAGAAAACCCTGGTGATAAGCGCGAGGCTATATTCACTTCTCTTAGGCCAACTTATTGTATTCTGTAAGAACGCTAGCTTTCGGCTTCACCCGTCTGAGGTACGGTCCCGGATGACCCGGTCATAACAATCACATAGGTGCTCCCTTTACTCCCTAGCCGAACAATCGGGAATGTAGGGGTAAACATAGGAGCCAGGCAACCCAGCTTGGCAAAGATCTTAAGTCAAACAAGTGCATGTGTTGGCTTAACATGTGTGAGAAGGATGCAATCAGTACGAATGCGATTTATACATTTATTCGGCTCTTCTGAGTGAGCCCCCATGCAAAGTGGGTTGTTGCATTCAATGATGTATATAATACGAGCTTGGTATGGTTCAGTTTAGCCGAACTAGCACCATGTCGAAAAGAGAGAAAAAAAGGAAAATAAAAGAAGGAAAAGGTGGAGATGTATGTCAAGCTCACGCGTAAAAATGCCGCAGCCGGGCTGCATTCCACGGATTCAGCTCGAGGCAGTCGTCGGATGGGCGGCGAAGACGATATGCTCCTCTAATGAGTACTTCATCGATGATGTACAGTCCCTCCCATTTAGGTGATAGTTTATTCTTCTGTTTCTCGGGGAGTCGGAGGACGAGGTCTCCCACGTTATATGTCTTCACCCAGACTTCACGGTTGTGGTAACATCGCGCTTGCTGTTGATAGAACGCGGACCGAGCTCGAGCTATGTCCCATTCTTCTTCTAGAGCATCCAGATCATCCTGCCGATCGAGCTCGGCTTCCTTTTCTTCGTACATGCGCACTCTAGGCGCGTCATGGATAAGGTCGCATGGGAGAACTGCTTCCGCACCGTATACCATAAAGAATGGTGTGTATCCGGTTGACCGATTAGGAGTAGTGCGCAGCCCCCATAGTACGGAATCGAGTTCCTCGACCCAATGGTAGTCTGATTGTTCAAGGTATTGAACTAGGCGAGGCTTAATGCCGCTCATAATGTGTTCGTTGGCTCGTTCGACCTGTCCATTGGTCTGTGGGTGGTACACCGAGGCGTAATCGAGCTTAATGCCCATTTTACCGCACCAGTCTTTAACTTTCTGGGCGGTGAAGTTGGTACCATTATCGGTAATTATGGTGTGGGTGACACCATAACGGTGTACGACATCGGATAAGAAGTCGACGACTGGTCCGGATTCTGACGAAGTGATGGGTCTAGCCTCGATCCACTTGGTGAATTTGTCGACCATGACCAATAGGTACTTCTTTTTGTTTGTCCCCCCTTTAAGTGGCCCGACCATGTCGAGACCCCAGACCGCAAAAGGCCATGTGATCGGTATCGTCCGAAGAGCTGTGGGGGGGCATGTGGCTTTGATTTGCGAACAGCTGGCATCCGACGCAATGTTGGACTAATGTTCAGGCATCTTCACGGGCGGTAGGCCAGAAAAAACCTGCTCGAAAAGCCTTGTTGACCAAAGCCCGAGCTGTCGCATGGTGTCCGCCCATGCCCGCGTGTATCTCTGCCAAGAGTTGCTGCCCCTCTTCTTCGGAGATGCACCTTTGTAAAACTCATGTGGTACTCTTCTTATAGAGTTTACCCTCATGGACCTTGTATGCTTTAGAGTGCCGAACTATGCGTCGTGCTTCGGTTTGATCCTCCGAAAGCTGATGTTGTGTGAGGTAGGCTAGTAGGGGTTCTGTCCAGGGTGGGATTACGGCCATGACTTCGTGTGCGGAAGGTGTTTCCTCGAGTGCGGAGCCGCCAATGACGTGATCGTCTTGTTCATTTTCGGGCAAGGTATTGTGATACGTCTCCATCCTATCTACTTTTCCAAACTCTTTTGCCCTTGTTTTGGACTCTAATTTGCATGATTTGAATGGAACTAACCCGGACTGACACTGTTTTCAGCAGAATTGCCTTGGTGTTATTTTGTGCAGAAATAAAATTTCTCAGAATGACCTGAAACTTCACGGAGAATATTTTTGGAATAAATAAAAAATATTGGCGAAAGAATCAATAGAGGGGGACCCACCTGCTGTCCACAAGGGTGCAGGGCACGCCCCCTGCCTTGTGGGTCCCCTGGACCTCCACCGACCTCAACTCCAACTCCATATATTCATGTTCGAGGAGAAAAAAATCAAAGAGAAGGATTCATCGCGTTTTATGATACGGAGCCGCTGTCACCTCCTGTTCTTCTTCGGGAGGCCAGATCTGGAGTCCGTTCGGGGCTCCGGAGAGGGGAAATCGTCGCCATCATCATCACCAACCTTCCTCCATCACCAATTTCATGATGCTCACCGCCGTGCGTGAGTAATTCCATCGTAGGCTTGCTGGACGGTGATGGGTTGGATGAGATTTATCATGTAATCGAGTTAGTTTTGTTAGGGTTTGATCCCTAGTATCCACTATGTTCTAAGATTGATGTTGCTATGACTTTGCTATGCCTAATGCTTGTCACTAGGGCCCGAGTGCCATGATTTCAGATATGAACCTATTATGTTTTCATGAATATATATGTGTTCTTGATCCTATCTTGCAAGTTGTAGACACCTATTACGTGTTATGATCCGCATACCCCAAGGTGACAATAATTGGGATTCTTTCCGGTGATTACCGTAGTTTGAGGAGTTCATGTATTCACTAAGTGCTAATGCTTTGGTCCGGTTCTCTATTAAAAGGAGGCCTTAATATCCCTTAGTTTCCATTAGGACCCCGCTGCAACGGGAGGGTAGGACAAAAGATGTCATGCAAGTTCTTTTCCATAAGCACGTATGACTATATACGGAATACATGCCTACATTATATTGATGAATTGGAGCTAGTTCTGTGTCACCCTAGGTTATAACTGTTGCATGATGAATGCCATCCGATATAATTATCCATCATTGATCCATTGCCTACGAGCTTTTCACATATTGATCTTTGCTACGTTACTTTTCCGTTGCCACTGTTACAATTGCTACAAAACTGTTACTGTTACTTTTGCCACTGTTACCGTTACTTCCATACTACTTTGCTACTAAATACTCTATTGCAGATATTAAGTCTTTCAGGTGTGTTTGAATTGACAACTCAGCTGCTAATACTTGAGAATATTCTTTGGCTCCCCTTGTGTCAAATCAATAAATTTGGGTTGAATACTCTACCCTCGAAAACTGTTGCGATCCCCTATACTTGTGGGTTATCAAGACCTTTTTCTGGCACTGTTGCCGGGGAGCATAGCTCTATTCTCTGAGTCACTTGGGATTTATATCTGTTGATCACTATGAGGAATTTGAAAGATACTAGAACCAAGATTTTTCCCTCTACTACGAGGGGAGGTAAGGAACCGCCATCTAGCTCTGCACTTGATTCACCTTCTATTTTGAGTAAGCTTGCGACACCTACACCTGCTATTGATTCTGATATGTCGCATGTTATTGATGATGCTACCTCTACTATCAATGATGCTTATGATGCTACTACTTTGCTTGATAAAACTATGCCACTGGGTGAATTACTTGATGAACATCTTGCTAGAGTTAGAACTATTGACTATGCTGAAGATGATGATATTTCTGAAACTGATGAAATTATTGAAACTGAACACTTTGAAACACCTGATAAGACTAGCTCTCCTAGGTATGAACTTCCTGTTGTACCTGAGGGTTATATTATGGATGAAGAAACTGCTAGAGACTTTTTTGCTTGTAATGATAGAGATGATCTTAAGAAACTGTTAGCTAAGCTGAAAGAAAATTCTTTAAATGCTAGAATGCAATATGATCCTAAGTTTGCTACTTCACCTATCTTTGTTACTGATAAGGATTATGAATTCTCTGTCGATCCTGAGTTAATTACTTTGGTTGAATCTGATCCTTTCTATGGCTATGAATCTGAAACTGTTGTAGCACATCTTACTAAATTTAATGATATAGCCACCCTATTTACTCATGAGGAAAAAATTCACTATTACTATATTCTTAAGTTGTTTCCTTTCTCGTTAAAGGGTGATGCTAAGTTATGGTTTAATTCTCTTGCTCCTGGTTGTGTGCGTAGTCCCCAGGATATGATTTACTACTTCTCTGAAAAATATTTCCCTGCTCATAAGAAACAAGCTGCTTTAAAGGAAATATTTAACTTTGTGCAAATTGAAGAAGAGAGTCTCACACAAGCTTGGGGGAGGCTTCTCCAATTACTTAATGCTTTGCCTGATCATCCTCTCAAGAAAAATGAAATACTTGATATCTTTTATAATGGACTAATCGATGCTTCTAGGGACCACCTAGATAGTTGTGTTGGTTATGTTTTCAGGGAACGAACTGTTGAGCAAGCTGAATTGCTATTGAATAATATATTGAGTAATGATAATGATTGGACACTTCCTGAACCAACTACTAAGCCAACTCCGAAGAAAAGAGGTATTCTATTCCTCAGTCCTGAAGATATGCAAGAGGCAAAGAAATCTATGAAATAAAAAGGTATTAAAGCTGAAGATGTTAAGAATCTACCACCTATTGAATAAATACATGGTCTTGATAACCCGACATAGGTAGTAGAGGTAAATTCTCTCTATAGATTTGATGAAGGTGATATTCCTCATAATAAGTCTGCTAGTCAATGCTTGGATGAGTTTGATAATTTTATTGTTAAACAAGAAAATTTCAATGCTTATGTTAGTAGACAATTGAAACGTAATGCTCACATGCTTGACTGCTTGGGTGATTATATGAGTAGAACTGTTAATGATCTTAAGCTTATTAGTAAGCATGCTTCCATGGTTAAAACTCAAGTAGAACAAGTACTTAAGGCACAAGATGATTTGCTTAATGAGTTGAATAGTAAGAACAATGATAATGATGTTAGGGTTATGACTAGAGGTGGTAAAATGACTCAGGAACCTTTGTATCCTGAGGGCCATCCTAAGAGAATTGAGCAAGATTCTCAGAGAATTAATACTGATGCACCTAGTCCTAGTAATAAAAATAAAAATAAAACTGATAGGACTTTGCATGCTTCTAGTGAACCTGTTATAGACACACTTGAGAATCCAAATGATATTTCTATTTCTGATGCTGAGACACAATCTGGTGATGAACATGAACCTAGTGATAATGTTAATGATGATGTTCATGTTGATGCTCAACCTAGTAATGATAACGATGTGGAGGTAGAACCTGCTGTTGATCTTGATAACCCATAATCAAAGAATAAACGTTATGATAAGAGAGACTTAGTTGCTAGGAAACATGGTAAAGAAAGAGAACCATGGGTTCAAAAACCCATGCCCTTTCCTCCTAAACCATCCAAGAAAAAGGATGATGAGGATTTTGAGCGCTTTGCTGAAATGATTAGACCTATATTTTTGCGTATGCGTTTGACTGATATGTTAAAAATGTCTCCTTGTGCTAAGTATATGAAAGATATTGTCACAAATAAAAGAAAGATACCTGAAGCTAAAATTTCCACCATGCTTGCTAATTATACTTTTAAGGGTGGAATACCAAAGAAACTTGGAGATCCAGGAGTACCAACTATACCATGCTCCATTAAAAGAAACTATATTAAAACTGCTTTATGTGATTTGGGAGCCGGTGTTAGTGTTATGCCTTTCTCTTTATATCGTAGACTTGAATTGAATAAGTTGACACCTACTGAAATCTCTTTGCAAATGGCTGATAAATCAACTGCTATACCCATCGGTATTTGTGAGGATGTGCCTGTTGTGGTTGCAAACGTTACTATCTTAATGGACTTTGTTATTCTTGATATTCCCGAGGATGACAGTATGTCGATCATCCTTGGTAGACCCTTCTTGAATACTGTAGGGGCTGTTATTGATTGCAACAAAGGCAATGTCACTTTTCATGTTAATGGTAATGAGCATACGGTACACTTTCCGAAGAAGCAACCTCAAGTTCATAGTATCAATTCTATTGGAAAATTTTCAACTATTCCTATCGGAGGTTTTGAATTTCCTCTCCCTACTGTCAAAAAGGAATATGATATTCTTATTGTTGGGGATATGCATATCCCCGTTGAGGTAACCTAGTGTTATTCAAAAATCCTCCGGTTTCATGTTATTCGAAAGAGGTTTGTTAATAAGACTTGATCAACCTTGTTAACGGGTTCCTTTTGATGAGCATGAGATGGATGAATTTATAAAGCACAACTTTCTGTACTTACTTTTTACTTTTTGTTATTTAGAATAAATAAAGCAAAAATAGTATTATCTGTCTGTTTTCTAAATTATCCGTGCAATAAAAATATCCCGAAAATAAAAGTTCTCCAAATGCCCTGAAAATTTAGTATGATTTTTTATAGAATATTTTAGAATTTCTGGCACTGAGATTGCACCAGGGGGCTGCACCAGTGGACCACAAGGGTGGAGGGCGCGCCCTATCCCCTGGGCACGCCCCCCTGCCTTGTGGGTCCCACGTAGGCCCCCCTCACTTATTCCAGCACCCATCCACTTCGTCTTCCTCCAGAAAAAATCATCCCAGTGCTCAAACCCGTGTTCTAGCTCATCTTGCTGCCATTTTCGATCTCCTTGTGTAAAGCCCCATTTGCAAAATTGTTTTGGGGGATTGTTCTTCGGTATTTGACTCCTCCAATGGTCCAATTAGTTTTTGTTCTAGTGCTTTATTTATCGCAAATTTTTGCTGCTGTGGAGATCTTGTTCTTGAGCTTGCATGTCAAATTTTTATGGTCCAAAGTAGTTTTGATGCATGATATAGCCTCTAGACACTTGTAGGAGTAGTTGCTATCAATCTTGTTGAGTTTGGTTCACTTTTATTTTGAGTCACTAAAAATTTCAGAAATTTTTCAGAGGAAGAAAAATGTTGAGGAAAATGTACCAAGGTGGTTCCACGAGGAAGCAAGCACCGAGGCTCGCGATACGTGAACTGGACCTTGAACCACCAAGGGAAGCTCAAGTGCGGCCTTGTGAATGGCCGTTGGATGAATTCATGGTTCGTGCAGGTTTCAAGGATGAGTTTGATGCGTACGTGCAAAATGCTGAACTGGGGGACTTCTTGTCAGATAAGTGTCCCCAATACTATCAACTCACTGATTCATTTGTGAGAAGGTTTAAATTTACATCTCAGCGCAATACTCATATTGTCCTATTTGAACTTTATGATGAATCATATACCATGGACCTTGAAGATTTTAATACTGCTTGCAAAATCCCACAATGGGGCATTCATAGCGAGCCTCGTAAAACTGAGTGCAATGATTTCCTTGCTAGCATTACTGTGGGAGAAACTAGACATATTACACAAGCCTCCATGGGGAGTATTCATTTTCCTGCCATACATTATTTTTCTCTCTTCATAGGTAGATGCATTAATGGTAAACATGATCATAGCCACCTTTGCGCATCGGATCTTAGTGTCCTTAAGTGTGCAGTGTTGGGTGATAAACGATATAACTTGGGGGCCATTATTGCGAGGAGGTTACATCTTAATGCTAAAGATGGAGATTTATTTGGTGGGATTTATGCAACCCGTTTAGCTAATTATCTTGGAGTGCCCATAAGGGGGAATGACATTGAGTTACCACCTGCTTTTCTTGATTATAATGCTTTGGTTCGCTACCAGTTTCTTGTGAGGAACGAACAGTCCCTCTTGTACCGACTAATCTTTGACCGACAACGCGCTGTCCATATTACTCTTCCTGCTCTTGCCTTCTTTAACTTTCAGGTCAGAGGGAGATATTTTATAACTAGAGAGGAGGCAAACGAGTATGAGAGAGAGGTTAAGGCCACTCGCCTCCATGCTACAACCCTTCAGGCAGTAGCTGCCGCATCACAGTACAACCCTGACTACAACTTTGGATATCCGCCGGGCCAGACGTGGCCCTAGACCAACTTAGGCCAAAAGCCTAAGCTTGGGGGAGTACGTATTTCTCACCGACATTATATTCATGTTCACACACTCATTCCAGTTGTCGGTGTTCATACTTTTTCATTGTATTATCCATGTTAGTTTATTTTCTTTTTCCCGCTTTCTTCTTGTGTGTTTGAAAAATCTTAAGAAAAACCAAAAAAATTTAGTTGTAGCCTATTTCCTTTCCATGTTTATTTAGTAGTAGTATTAAAGAAAACCCAAAAAGATTTCTCGTTCTTCTTTTGCTTGTTGGGAGCTTTCCCGTGTAAATAGGTTTTCTCGTTCTTGTTTTACCTTCTTCAAAAAAACAAAAACTCCAAAAATATTTCAGTGTGTTTCTTTGAAATTCTTTTCTTTTCTTTGGGGGTCGAGAGGAGAAGACCATGATGAAAATGTTGAGTGGCTCTCATATGCATTATTGTTGATCTAACAAAGAGCCCATATTACCTTGTCTTCTCCTTTGAATAAATGTTTGCAGATTCCAGCTTAGTCCAATGCACGTGCACTATTATTATTATCCACATCGTTCAGTCATGCAAGTGAAAGGCAATAATGATGATATATGATGAAATGATTGAGATGAGGAAAAGCTGGTATGAACTCGACCTATCTTGTTTTTGTAAATATGATTAGTTCATCGTTCTTGATTCAGCCTACTATGAATGAAACATGTTTGCAATGACAATTAGATATTATAGTTACTCATGCCATGCTTAATTAGCTAGGAGTTTATAATGGTTTACCTTGCGTGCCAACATGCTTTTAAAATGGTTGTGATGTAGTATGATAGGATGGTATCCTCCTTTGAATGATTCGAGTGGCTTGACTTGGCACATGTTCACGCATGTAGTTGAAATAAAATCAACATAGCCTCCATGATATTTATGTTCATGGTGATTTATATCCTACTCATGCTTGCACTCAATGTTGGTTAATCTCAATGCATGTTTATGGCTGTTGTCGCTCTCTAGTTGGTCGCTCCTCAATCTCTTGCTAGCCTTCACCTGTACTAAGCGGGAATACTGCTTGTGCATCCACTTCCATAAACCCAAAGTTGTTCCATATGAGTCCACCATACCTACCTATATGCGGTATTTACCTGCTGTTCCAAGTAAATTTGCATGTGCCAAACTCTAAACCTTCAAATAATAATCTGTTTTGTATGCCCAAATCGCTCATGTAGTGACTGGGGGCTGTCAGTATCTTCCATGCTAGGTGGGTTATTCTCACGATGAGTGGACTCCGCTCATCATTCATGAGAAAATGGCTGGTAATCGGGATGCCCAGTCCCATGCTCAAATCAAATCAAATTATAATTGCAAACAAAACTCCCCCAGGATTGTTGTTAGTTGGATGGTACCTGTTGTTTCGGACCAGCCGTGGAATGTGCTTGTTGGTGATGGGGGAGTATAAACTTTACCATTCTATTTGGGAACCGCCTATAATGTATGTAGCATGGAAGATACCAAGATCTCTTGGTCGTTATGTTGACAATGAAAGCATGCCGCTCAAAATTATATTCATCTCTGTTTCAAAAAGCTCGAGCTCTGGCACCTCTGCAAATCCCTGCTTCCCTCTACGAAGGGCCTATCTATTTACTTTTATGCTGAGTCATCATCCTCTTATAAAAAGCACCAGTTAGAGAGCACCACTGTCAATTGTATGCATTGTTATTAATTGATATTGAGTATGACTGTGACTGGATCTATTTTGCCATGAATTACAATGTCTAGTCAGTCCTTGATCTTCAGGGGTGCTCTGCATTTATGTTTTGCGGTCTCAGAAAGGGCTAGCGAGATACCATTCTGTTATATCATATCATGATTGTTTTGAAAAAGTGTTGTCATCCAAGATTTATTATTATTGCTCGTTAGTTGATTATGCCATTGGTATGAGTAAATGTGAGACCTAAATGTTATTGTGAATATGGTTAGTTTATAATCTTTGCTGAAAACTTGAATGCTGGCTTTACATATTTGCAACAACAAGATCAAACAGAGTTTGTAAAAGTTTTTCTTTATCACTTTTAGTTTATCAACTGAATTGCTTGAGGACAAGCAATGGGTTAAGCTTGGGGGAGTTGATACGTCTCCATCATATCTACTTTTCCAAACTCTTTTGCCCTTGTTTTGGATAATAATTTGCATGATTTGAATGGAACTAACCCGGACTGACGCTGTTTTCAGCAGAATTGCATTGGTGTTATTTTTGTGCAGAAATAAAAGTTCTCAGAATGACCTGAAACTTCACGGAGAATATTTTTGGAATAAATAAAAATATTGGCGAAAGAATCAACAGAGGGGGACCCACCTGCTGTCCACAAGGATGCAGGGCGCGCCCACCCCCCTAGGGCACGCCCCCTGCCTTGTCGGTCCCCTGGACCTCCACCGACTACAACTCCAACTCCATATATTCATGTTCGGGGAGAAAAAAATCAGAGAGAAGGATTCATCGCGTTTTACGATACGGAGCCGCCGTCACCTCCTGTTCTTCATCGGGAGGCTAGATCTGGAGTCCGTTCGGGGCTCCAGAGAGGGGAAATCATCGCCATCATCATCACCAACCTTCCTCCATCACCAATTTCATGATGCTCACCGCAGTGCGTGAGTAATTCCATCATAGGCTTGCTGGACGGTGATGGGTTGGATGATATTTATCATGTAATCGAGTTAGTTTTGTTAGGGTTTGATCCCTAGTATCCACTATGTTATAAGATTGATGTTGCTATGACTTTGCTATGCCTAATGCTTGTCACTAGGGCCCGAGTGCCATGATTTCAGATCTGAACCTATTATGTTTTCATGAATATATATGTGTTCTTGATCCTATCTTGCAAGTTGTAGACACCTATTACGTGTTATGATCTGCATACCCCAAGGTGACAATAATTGGGATTCTTTCTGGTGATTATCGTAGTTTGAGGAGTTCATGTATTCACTAAGTGCTAATGCTTTGGTCCGGTTCTCTATTAAAAGGAGGTCTTAATATCCCTTAGTTTCCATTAGGACCCCGCTGCCACGGGAGGGTAGGACAAAAGATGTCATGCAAGTTCTTTTCCATTAGCACGTGTGACTATATACGGAATACATGCCTACATTATATTGATGAATTGGAGCTAGTTCTGTGTCACCCTAGGTTATAACTGTTGCATGATGAATGCCATCCGACATAATTATCCATCATTGATCCATTGCCTACGAGCTTTTCACATATTGATCTTTGCTACGTTACTTTTCCGTTGCCACTGTTACAATTGCTACAAAATTGTTACTGTTACTTTTGCCACTGTTACCATTACTTCCATACTACTTTGCTACTAAATACTCTATTGCAGATATTAAGTCTTTCAGGTGTGGTTGAATTGACAACTCAGCTGCTAATACTTGAGAATATTCTTTGGCTCCCCTTGTGTCGAAGCAATAAATTTGGGTTGAATACTCTACCCTCGAAAACTGTTGCAATCCCCTATACTTGTGGGTTGTCATATTGTGAGCGGGCTCATTGGATAGTGCACCGGTGATGTCGTCCTGCCACACCACGGAGGGCTTAAAGAGCCGCTCGAGGAAGGTGTTTTTGGGAACCGGGTCGCGCTTGGCGCCCATGCGGGCGAGGACGTCGGCTGCTTGATTGCTGTCTCTAGCGACATGGTGAAATTCTAGGCCCTCAAATCGGGCTGATATCCAGAGGACCGCGTTTCTATACACCACCATCTTGGGGTCTTTGGCGTCGAATTCGCCGTTGACTTGAGAGATTGCCAGGTTTGAATCTCCCCATACCTCGAGGCGCTGCACGCCCATTGACGTGGCCATACGAAGACCATGTAGTAGTGCTTCGTACTCGGCTGCGTTGTTGGAGTCCGTGTACATTATTTGGAGGACATACCGAACAGTGTCGCCTGTGGGGGAGATTAGGATGACCCCAACCCCCAGTCCGGCTAACATCTTTGAGCCATCGAAATACATTGTCTAGTGTGAGTATCTAGAGTACTCCCGGGGTAGTTCGGCCTTGGTCCATTTGTCTATGAAATCGGCCAGCACCTGAGATTTAATGGCTCGGCGTGGCTTGTATGTTATCTCGAAGGGGAGGAGCTCGATGGCCCATTTGGCGATGCGGCCCATGGCGTCCCTGCTATTGATTATATCATTCAAGGGACCCTCTGATGCCACTGTGACCGAACATTCTTGAAAGTAGTGTCGTAGCTTTCGGGATGCCATGAAAGCCATGTAGGCTATCTTTTGATAGTGCAGGTATCGTGATTTGCATGGCGTAAGTACCTCGG